>JAJHSJ010000014.1:52298418-52348802 GCA_021015155.1 Magnolia officinalis | reverse complement strand
GTGTAGATTATCAAGAAACTTTTCGCCGGTAGCAAGTTAAATACAGTCAGGTCCTATTATCTCTCGTAGCCAACTTGGACTGACCATTGCACCAGTTTGATGTAAAGAACGCATTTCTCCATGGTGATCTTGAAGATGAAGTCTACATGGATACTCCTCCAGGCTACACAACATCTTCAAAAGCTGAAGTTGTGTGCAAATTGTAGTGAGCACTGTATGGATTAAAACAATCACCCTGAGCATGGTTTGGGAGGTTTAGTCTGGAAGAAGTATGGCTTCCACCAAAATAATTCAGATCATATATTATTTCTAAAGCACCAACGGGGCAAGATAATAGCTTTAATTATATATGTTGATGATATGATCATCACAGGGGATGATAGGAGGAAATCACTAAGCTTCGGAAACAATTGGCGGCTGAGTTCGAGATGAAAAATCTAAGAGGACTCAAATATTTCTTGGGAATAAAGGTTGCTAGATCAAGGCGAGATATATTTCTTTCTCAGCAAAAATATATATTAGACTTACTATGTGAGGTTGAAATGTTGGATTGTAAGCCAGCAGACACTCCAATCATTCAGAACCACAAGTTCAGAGAATATCCAAGCCAAATGCCAATGGATAAAGGAAGGTACCAGAGATTAGTTGGTAAACTTATTTACCTCTCTCATACTCGTCCAGATATTGCCTACGCAGTGAGTGTAGTAAGTCAATTCATGCATCAACCTAGTAAGGATCATATGGAGGCGGTGATCCGGATTTTACGAAACTTAAAATCCTCTCCGGGAAAAGGGCTTATGTTTTCAAAAAATAACCATCTCAGAGTTAATGGTTATACAGATGCAGATTAGGTGAGGAATACCACAGACAGAAGATCCACCTCAGGATACTTCATGTTTGTTGGAGAGAATCTTGTTACATAAAGAAGTAAGAAACAAAAAGTTGTGGCATTATCAAGTGCTGAAGCAGAGTTCCGTGGAATGGGTAAAGGACTTTGTGAACTCCTGTGGCTCAAAAGACTTCTAATTGAAATTGGGTTTGCTCCTACATCCGAGATGGACTTCTTTTGTGATAACAAGGCAGCTATCGCCATTGCTCACAATCCAATCCAGCATAATCATACCAAACACGTGGAGGTTGATAGACACTTTATCAAAGAAAATCTCGAAGCTAAAATAATTTGGTTTACATTCGTGAAGTCCGAAGACCAACTAGCGGATATTCTTACAAAGGCCGTATCAAGGAAGGATTTCTACAACTCATTAAACAAGTTGCGCATTGAAGATTTGTATGCTTCCACTTGAGGGGGAGTGTTGGCGTGAGTTGTCAAATCAATCAATGAATTGTCAATTAAGAGAAAATCAAAAAGATTATATTCATGATTGTAAAATATCTATGTATAGCCAAGAATAGGGTTGCTAATCTCCATATATATTTGTACAATATCTCTGTAAAGAAATTATGAAACAAATATGATAATGGAAAATCTGACAGTTGGTTTGTTAGATCTCCGATTTTACATTTCCATGACTTTCTTCCCCGCTCTCTATCATTGTCGTCGATGCTTTATAGTTATTATCATCTCTAGAGGGTATTGTGGATTTTTTTTTTTAATGGACAACCTAAACCCATCGGTTAACCATAGTCTTGATAGGCTTGACAATTCTTGATTGTTTTTTTTTTTTTTTTTTTAAAATCATAGTTCTCAAAAGTGTTTCTTTGTTCTTAACCTAACGAGTTTCTTTTTGGGTTTGGAGTTTGGTATTTTTTAGTAGTGCTATTACTGTGTGCATTCACATGTTTCTTCGACGCATAGTATACCTTTGTTGAATGTTGTTATTCAACATCTTCATGGCATTGCTTGCATAATCGACTTTCCTTAATTGTCGAATCATCACCAGAATACCACTACCCCCTTAGTGTTTGTTCTAATTTTCGATCTCTTACCGACATGGTTTGGTCAATGACTATATTATTATGTTACTGATGTAAGATTCACCTTTTTCTTAGGGGCATCCATGTTTCTCAAATTAGTGGTAACCATGTTGATTCTCATGACCGGAGGGAATGGATCAGTATCCACCAACATGACTTCGTTCTCTCTTTCTGAAAATTTGAGCATTCCAGAATCTATATTATCTTGAATCACATCCCTAAAAGTAATGCAGTTTCTTGTGTAGTGATGAGGGTCAAATATTGCATATCAGACCCCGATTATTGCCGAATTTTATGTACATGATAAGACTTACTGTCCTAGTTTAATTGTGTTTTGTTGCAGGATGAAATAAAGAGCGTTGATTGAAAAAGCGTATTAAAAGCGTGGATTTAGGATTCCGAAGTCACAAAGAAACGGACGGACTCCAGAGGACTAAGATTGAAGAATTTACATTCCAAGGATCCGAGGAAATCAAGCCGTTCACGTTAAAGAGGCTCAAAAGTCGTCCAAGATGCAAGATCACAGGGTTCCCGCCATCCGATTGGATCGAAACTCATACATGGCCTGGGGGCCATAAATTAATCGTACATATAAAAGTTCAGCGCTCGGATCACTATGGAAGTGCCCCAATGGTCATATAAGCCCTTGATTCATTAAGTGGGGCCCACCTGATATCTGGAAGTGCTTCAACTTTGGTGTCAACCCTTTAAACTAGATGCTACAGCAAATGGATGGATTGGATTTTACAAAAATATCACAGTGGACCCCATTCAATCAGTGTGTGCATTGAGCGCACGTGTAGCCGCGCTACACCCAACCAGAGCACTCAGTCAAAGTCGGTTTGACCGACGTCTTCCGCAAAAATGGAAGGTCCCTGTTTCGAAACAGCGTTCGCACCGCTGCTTTTTCGGTTGCTGTTGTGGACCCCACCTATTGTCCAAACGGACAATCCAAACCGTCCATTTTCTGTCTAAGGTCAATGTTACCAAGGTGTAAGTGATCGAATTTTAAAAGAACGCGCTTATGGAAATCTAACCGTTCAAAAGCAGGTTGAACGGTAGAGAAAGATAACGTGTGGGCCCCATCAAAAGAAGAAGAAAATGGTGCATTCCTGACCGAAATCTCACCATCCATCCAATGGACGGAGTGGATTTCCCATTTAAGTGAAGTAGTGGGCCCCACCAGCGGTACAGCGGACGAGATCCGCAGCCTCTGTTACAGCATCCGAAACTGACCAGGTTTTAGGGCTGTGGTGTGGTCTCGACGTTGATCTGATTGAAGATCCAATCCATCCATCGTGTGGGCTAATCAAAACTGTCCCAGGGGACGTTGATTCCATGGACAACATGCAAGGAAAATGAGATTTTGGAAGTCCCAAATTTGGCTGCGTAAAGTGGTTACGCGGCTGATGCTGCGCTAGAGCCTTTCGCCGACTTCAGCCGACCATCCGACCATCCGACCGACCTTACATGCCTATATAAAGCTGAAAAGGGCCAGAGCCGGGGGAGGACTCCAGGAAGAAAGATCCAGAGAGGGAGGAGAGTTTGGAAGAGAGAGAGAGTTTATTTTTATTTCCTTTATTTTTATGTTTTTCCTAGCTTAATCATGTTTATGCTAGGCTAAATTCATTAGCTAGGGCTAAGATGAAGCCCCTAATTTGAATAACTCTAGTTATATGTTGATTTTACCTTGATTCGATTGGTTTGTTTCTTTCTCTAGTGTGCTTGATTGGTTTAAATTCTATACTTCTCCATCTATGAACTTGACCAGAGTCTATACATGGATGTTGTCTGGATGCTTATTCTAGGTGTTTGTGTCTGAACATGAACAGGTTTCCTATACAGGAAGAAACAAGGTGCTTTAATGAATTATACATTCTATGTGTCCGACCAAGGACATGGGATGTGTTATTTAGTGCATTGCTTTAGGAGATTAGACATTCTGTATGCCCGACTAAGGACACAGATTGTGCTTTCTTTATATAAGTTGTATCAATCTAGATTAGGGTGAATCAACAGATAAAACAAGGGATAGGATAATTAGGGGTGGATTCGAAAGTCCTAGTGCTCTCTCTGATTGAATTTTCTTCTCTATTTTCAATTGTTTTTCATAGAATTGTGCTTAGTAATTCGCTCCATTATTTGTTGGATTAGTTAAGGAGAATCATAGATTTGAATTATGACGACCAGTCCTCGTGGGAACGATCTCGTAATACGTACTGTATCTACATCTGATTCGTATACTTGCGAGTTTAAAAATCATTTAAATCATGTTGGTTTAAATAAAACATCATGTAGTAAGATCATGATCCGTGCCATTTACAATATTCTATTTTTTTTTTCAATTCTTTAACTAAATGAATCCTGTGCTTCAACGATAATTTAATAAAATTTTCAGCTAATAACATATCAAAAGTTTTCATTAGCCTTTGTAATGTCAAACAAATATTACCTATTCTGTTAGGAAATTCCTTTGGTAGTATTAGAACCTTGAAAAGGTATTTCGTTATTGGCCTTTGTCAAGGTCGTACAAATAAAAGGCTTATTGAAACTTATTATGTCCAATGCTAAATCATATTTTATATCTTGATAAAAAGTCTCATGTGACGAATTCTTCCATCGGTTTTCTTTATGCAGAAGTCATTCGTATCTAGTCGCCCTATTAGATAGATCGATCAAATCTTTGAAGTTCATTCATTCTAATTTCTTTTGAAGTTTGATGTTAAACCTCACATAGCTAATTTGATAAAATTTATTTTTGGGAGGAATACCTAACATTTGTTATTTGTTTTTTTGAATTAGATTATGTATCAATGTAACGCCCTGAAAATTGGGGTCGAGCATAGGTCCGACTCCCGAGTTCCAACACATCACTTATGCAACATAGATAATGATGATTAAATGTTGGTCGTGTTAGTGCATTAAACATGAGTGAGATTAAGCTAAATCAGTATATCATACTCCAGAGACAATTGAATCACGCAAGCGGAAGACTATCATAGATAAATAATGAACATACAAGTCGTAGCATGTCTCCAGAGTATAAACACATCTCAGGTGAAATATTACAAGTATCAATTTAAAATACAAAACGTAAAAAATGTGATGGTCCTCTACGATGTATCAGCCCTGAAGCCCCGTCGATTCAGAACGGCTCACGTGAACCTACCTGAATACTGCATGTACGAGAATACCTCCTCGTCCTCATAAAAGTCCGGTTCTGCCTCAGGAGTCACGTCGTCATCTGAAATCAAGACAGAGTCTGGTTGGTGTTTAAAATACCGTCCCGTAACATGGGAGTGAGTGATCAACTCAGTGAAACTATACAGCAAAGGTTAACATGTTATCAATCCAGTCAAGCAGTAAAATCAAACATCCCTAAATACTTTTATTAATGCAAGAATGATATAAACAATGATGCATGCCCTCGCCTACACTCCCTCGTGCGACACCATCTTACCGTCGCGACATGCTTTCTTCCCTCTGTGCTCTTCAACCCAGGGCACATGCAGTGCGATGTTATGAGTGCGATTATTGAGTTCTTATCAGTCCTTTTCATACAGCAGGATTGAGAAACTAAGGTACCTCCCTTATGTCATTCCCCAAACAATGATCCATTCTAGGGTCGTCAGTCCTAGGAAATCCCATACGATGTTGCGGTTCTAGGTCGCTGCAAAGGGCTCGTCACCTAATCAGTGCAGTGCCCCATACCACCGTATTCGGCTCACGAGGCGATGTTGCTCACTGGTCACTACGGGGAGGCTCGTCGCCCCAGCGTAGGCCGACAACTCGACCACAGTGTCCCATACCACCATGTCCGGCTCATGAGTCTTAGCGGATCGAGGTACCAAGGTTAACGGGATTCTCACTGGTGAGTTTGGTACCTTAGGTTCAAGCAGTAGCATCCATACATGGTGAACATACATCAGGCAAATCGGGTTACTGGACAAGCTCAACTATTACGAGCGCACCTGAAGTTGATCAACATGGAGTGCGTAAATACTCCGTGTGGTCTAACCACTGCCAACAACTCTAGTACGACTCGGGTTCGTCAAACACGTCCTACATGGCGAATGAATCTCAGCCATGAACTCAAAACCTGTTACCAATTGCCTGGACTATACTGTAGTCCCAAACACATTCAATCCTTAACCAGTAACCAAGTAGTTCAAATATGTTAACAAACATGTTATAAAACATAACTTAAACAAGAAATCCAAACACATACATTTCATAAGTAAGCGATTAAACTAAACAACTTGCATGGAGGAAATCATACACATCCCTAAGGTAGTTGAGAATCCTATCTCAACACCCACCTAAAGCACTATCTCCTAAGTACTTACTCACACAAGCATTTTTACAAACACTTAGACTACACTTATTAACATACATTACGTATGTTGGCCAAAACATGTATTAGGGGGAATCCTTTCGCCGAGGAGTTATTACACATATAACTAGCATATACACACAGTAGTTAATCATGGCAAACATACTTTCATATTTCGTACGTATACGGTATTTTCTACAAATACACAGAATACACTAAACTCCACAAATTTCATATATAACTGAAACACAAAACAAACATTGCATTTTGCATGTGAAATAACATCCACAACAGGAATCTATCATTATCCGACATTGAAAGCTTTGAAAACCATAACCTATACGTCTATAGTCTTCACCTTACGCCGTAGAAGCGTAACGAATTTGATAGAAACTTTAAGTCTTCGTCAACGATGGACTGACAACCTATAACACGAGTGGAGTCAACTATTTCGCTACTAGCGACAATTGAAACCCTAGAATAGATTAGGGTTAGGTTTCCTTACCTAAAACGGAGTCAGAATCGCCGGAATAGCGATTTGGTAGTGATGGATAGGCACGTAGAACAGCAGGGATCGAATCCCAGGAGTGACTCCAACTTCTCTTTCACTATCTTCCCCTTTATTCTCCTCTCTCTCCTAGGGTTTTTACCAAATTCGTATGGAGTGAATGAGAGAGAGTTTAAGGTCCTTATATAGGCCTAAAACTGATGAAAATGACCCCAGGGCCAAGGTATACTTAGGTTATGTCCAAAGAGCGTATGTTTCAGCTCAACGGATCACTTCCGGAGCCCCCCTTTGAGCCTAAGGTCGGACTTAAGCTTCCTTATGATGGATTTAGGTCAAGCTAAGTTTTCGGTCCGATTGGGTTTACAGATCGCCCGCGGCGAACCAGTTTCAATTCAATGGTCCACGATCACCGATCAGGGCCACAAGTACACTGACCTGTGTATGAAATTTCTCCTGATCCGAGGGTGTATTTGGTTCAGATTCTGACGGTCTGAGTCCTTATATTCGGCCCGCAAGTGACAAGTCTCAGATTACTTAAATTTAGATTTTTATTTCTAAAATATCCACGTTTCTCACACACTTCACTCCGGGCTGAAACAAATAGCTTCGGGACACTATCTAGACTTGATTTCCGATGTGGTTGTCAAGTCCAGCAAGGCGATCTTAATTATATAATTTTGTAGTAATCGGACTTTCGACGTGTGGTCCAGATCCGATACGGAGTTTCGTGATGCTCCCGAGAGCAACTGGGTAATGAGATTGATCCTAGATTATAGGGTAATGTAGCTTCGATGATTCTGCAAGTTTTGGGTCTTGTAGTTCGTATTTAAAGTGGATCAAGCGGATTTCGTAGCTAATCTAGTTTAGCACTTAGTTGATTTTGTCTAATTCCTAAAGAATTTGATCCTGAGTGATTTCTGCCTGAGGTGGTACTCGGGTCTTTGTATGAAATTTTCCGAGTCGTTACAATCTACTCCCCTTAAAGAAAAATTTTGTCCTCGAAATTAGTACCTTTTTGTACTCCTCGAGAATCTGAGGGTAGTTCTTTCGAACCTCGGCTTCTGTTTCCCACGTAGCCTCTTCCTCAGTATGATGCGTCCACAATACTTTCACAAGTGGGATGACCTTGCTACGCAACACCTGCTCCTTCCTGTCTAGAATATGCGTCGGACGTAGTACATATTAGCATCCTCGTTCAACTGCACCTGCTCCCATCTGATAATGTGGGAAGGATCAGGAACGTATTTCTTCCGCATAGATACATGAAATACGTTGTGCACGTCCACAAGTGGTGTGGGTAAGGCAAGACGGTATGCCACCACACCCACTCAGTCTAATATCTGAAATGGGCCAATGAACCGCGGCGTAAGCTTCTCTTTCCTGCCAAAACACAGGACTCCCTTCATGGAGGAAACTCGGAGGAATACATGGTCCCCAACTTCAAACTCTAGCGGTCGCCGCCTCATATCGGCATAACTCTTCTGTCTGCTTTGGGCTTTCAGAAGTCGACGCCTGATAATGTCGATCTTCTCTGAGGTCGCCTGTACCAACTCTGGGCCAATCCAACTGCGCTCGCCAACCTCAGCCCAGCAATGCGGTGCTCGGCAAGGGCGCCCGTACAAGGCCTAGTAAGGAGCCATACCAATACTCGCCTGAAAGCTGTTATTGTAGGCGAATTCTACATACGGGAGACAGTCATCCTAACTGTCCTTGAAATCCAAAACATAAGCCCGCAGCATATCCTCCAAAATCTGATTCACTCGCTCTATCTGCCTGTCGGTCTGTGGGTGGAACGCGGTACTGAACTTCAATTTCACACCCATCGCTTCCTGGATACGAGTCCAGAAGATAGATGTGAATCGTGTGTCTCAGTCCGACACGATCTCCAAAGGAACTCCATGTAGATGCACTATTTCTTTGATGTATAATTTGACCAAGTTGTCTGCCGAGTTTGAAACTCTAATAGGGAGGAAATGGGCCAATTTCGTTAACCGGTCCACAATCACCCAAATGGAATCATGTCCCTTCCTCGTCTTCGGTAGCCCTAAGATGAAATCCATGGAAATGAAATCTCATTTCCATTCTGCTATGGGCATGAGCTGAGCAGTCCAGGAGGTCGGCGATGCTCTGCCTTGACCTACTGGCAGGTGAGACAACGGGACACATAATCTGCTATGTGGAGCTTTATGTTGTCCAACCAATACGATCTCTTCATATCTCGATACATCTTCGTGCTTCCAGGATGCATTGCCAATTTCGAACTATGTGCAGCCTCGAGGACTTCTTGTTTTAAGCCATGAAGATTTGGGAAGCATAGACAGCCACGGTAACGTAAGCCCCCATCCATACCAACTCTTCACTCGGCATCCTCATCATCGCTAGCGTGCTCTCGAAGCTCAGACAACCGCTCATCGCCCTTCTAGGCCTCGATAATCCTGTCATCAATAAGTGGCCGCACCCGAATGTGCGCGACACACTCGAACGGCTCCTCCACGGTGAGTTTCTGCTCGAAGTCTCGCACGAACCCAACCATATCCCACTCTGCTATCATCAGCGGAGCCGCAAATGATATAACCTTATTGCAGCTCAACGCGTCTGTCATAAGGTTAGCCTTACCAGGATGGTAGGAAACCTCGAACTTAAAGTCCTTCAAGGTCTCCATTCATCGCCGCTGCCTCATATTCAGGTCTCTTTGAGTGAATATATAGCGAAGGCTCTTGTGGTCGCAGAAAAGCTTGAACTCCTTTCCGTAAAGGTAATGTCTCCAGAGCTTTAGTGCAAAGATGATGGCTGCCAACTCAAAGTCGTGTGTAGAGTAATTCTCCTCATGTTTCCTCAACTGTTGCGAAGCATAGGCTATCACCCTGTCCTTCTGCATAAGGATGCAACCCAAACCAACGTGAGACGCGTCGGTGTAAATCGTATACTCGACCCCTTGCTCTAGCAATACTAGCACAGGGGCGGACGTCAACCTGTCCTTTAGCTCCTTGAAAGCTGCTTCCACCTTCTCGTTCCAGGCGAACTTAAGATCCTTCCAAGTCAACTGAAACAAAGGTCTGGCTATCTTGGAGAAGTCCCGAATGAATCGTCGATAGTAGCCAGCGAGTCCCAGAAAACTCCTCACCTTAGTAACCAAACCGGGCTACCCCCAGTCCTGTATTGCGGCTACCTTAGCCAAATCCATCGCTATCCCTTCCTTGGACACCACATGTCCCAGGAACTTGACTTCTTCCTTCCAGAAGTCGTACTTTTTATACTATGCGAACAACTGATTCTTCTTCAGAGTAGTCAAGACTGCTCGCAGGTGTTCCTCGTGCTTTTCCCGACTCTTAGAGTATATTAAAATGTCATCTAAAACATGATGACAAATCGGAATAAAAACGGACGAAACACCTTGTCATCAAGTCCATGAACACGGCTGGTGCATTCGTAAGACCGAACGACATGACGAGGAGCTAATAGTGCCCAAAACTAGTCCTGAAAGCCGCCTTTTGCACGTCCTCATCCCTGACGTGTAACTGGTGATACCCTGACTGTAAGTCAACCTTCGAGAAATACTGTGCCTCCTTCAACTGATCAAACAGATCATCTATCCTGGGCAGAGGGTACTTGTTCTTCACCGTCACTTGGTTCAACCTGCGATAATCAATACATAATCGTAGTGAACCGTCCTTCTTCACGAACAACACTGGAGCTCCCCAAGGGGACACACTAGGTCGTATGAAACTGGCCTCCAACAGACCATCGATCTGTTTCCTCAGCTCCTCCATCTCACATGGCGGCGTGCGATAAGTCGGCAATGAAATAGGTGTCGCCCCAGGCACAAGATCAATAGTAAAGTCGATCTCGCGCCGAGGAGGTAGTCCCGGGATCTTCTCGAATACGTCTGTAAAGTCTTGAACCATAGGCGTATCTTCCAACGTTGGACCATCAATACATTTTAACAAGGCAGCGCAATAACTAACTCGACAAGGCCAACTGACCTGAACTGGAAAAGTAAAGACCGTGCCCTCAGGTCCGTAGGCTGTCACGACTCTGGTCTCGCAATCTATCTCCGCCCTCATCTCGTGAGCCAATCCATACCGAGAACAAACATCATAGTGCCATAATGGGGCGACAATCAGGTCGACGCACACTGTCCTGCTACCCAAATCTATCGTGCAAGCCTCGCAAATCCGGGTAACGTCTGAAAAAGTCCCTGTAGCGGTAGTAAGCCTCACTCCCTTCGTAGGAGTAGTAACCAATCCCAGCCGCTTGACTGCGACGCATGATATGATCAAAATAGTGGACCTGATGTCCACCAATAAGAAGACAGGCATACCTTGAATCTGGGCTGTGACTTCAAAAGCCACAGGTGCTACGTCTGATCCCTCGGATGCCTCAGCTGTAAGTGAGTGCACACGAGCCTGCTATTGACGGTTCGGCTGTGGAACCATGGGCAGTTGAAGCGGCCCGAAGCGAGGCGCAGGGGGCCTGAAGGATGGATGTGCAGGTGCTGTCCGTAGAGGTGGTGCTGAAATGGCCTGAGGAACCTGGCGGTTGATCCTCTGCGGTGGCGAAAACCCACTGTCTCTCATACGTGTGAAACAGCTCTCCGCAGCGTGACCTGGTCTTCCACAATACGTACAGGTCACACCAGGTCGCCTCATCGGAACGAGTGGCGCCGCGATCCTGGGAGGAGAGTCGGTACAGGACCTCTTGCCGAGGAATGGCCTGCTCGGTACATCTGGTCGTGGCCTAGGGATCGTAGGCCCACGAGAACATGACAAATGATCCCCGTCCTGCTCTGCTCGTATAAACATGTATACTAGCTCAGCATAGGAGGGTATGCTAGCGCAACACTTCTTCAAGCGAATATCAGGTCGCAGGCCCTCGAAAAAATGCCACATTCGCATCTGTGTTTCAGCAAGTATAGTAGGGATGTATCGGCCCAACTCCGTAAACCGGTGCTCGTACTCTGTCACCGACATGCCTCCCTGTCTGAGGCGTAAGAATTCATTATCCTTCTCGTGCCAGTACGTAAGGGGATAGTACTTCTCATGGAAGCGGTTCTCAAATGCTGCCCACGTCCATACATAGTCAACTGCAACGGTCCGTAGGATACTATCCCACCACAAGCTGACCTCCTTCTCAAATATGAAGGTTACCAACTCGACCTGTTCCGGCTCTGTACAGTGTAGCATCCTCAGCATCTTGGAGATACGGTCCAGCCAATATTCGGCCTCCTCGGGTCTGTGAGAAACCGTAAAGGTAGGGGGCCGTAAGCGCTGGAATCGCTTGAGAAGGCCACTAGTACCCAAGTTCCCCGTAGGGTATACAACAGGAGCAGGTAAAGTCACGCCCTCATCCTGAGCGGAAGGCCCTACAGTCTCAGCAAGGTGTACAGATGGTGAAGGTGGAGTCGCACTCCCACCCTGAGCTAGGGCCCCTGCAATCATGGCCAAAAGCTGCTGCTGATGTTGCATCTGCTGCTGCTAGTGTTGCACCTGCTGCTGATGCATCATCATCAATAACTGCTCTAACCTATCCATAGGTGGGGCTGCCTGAGGCACATGCTGCGTCGAAGAAGACGCACAGTTCTGCTCACGAACCGGTGGTGTGTAAGGTGGCGGCCCAACTGCAAGACCATTAGATGGCTAAGACTCAGGCATAGTCTCACGAACAGGGCCCAAACCGGGGTCCGTATGACCATCACTCCGGGGAGGTGCCTGGGCCATCGAATCAGTAAGTGTGAGGCGTGCCATGCTCCGCGTGACCTTAGGTGGCATTCCTTATATGACATAGGGTGCAACTTGTGTAAGATGTAGCATAACAATACACAATCCTTTAAGCATTCACACACTGCATAACATAATAAACTGCATGCATTTCATTAACCAAAATTTGTCATAATACATGAAACACAGTGTTAAATGAATCATGATAAAAGATGCATGTGAGCTAATACAACTAAGACTTCAAACATTTAAAACATTCTACCAACCATTACACTACTAGGCCTATCAACATGAAAACACAAAGATCCTAATACATCATCAAGCAAACACACAGGGCGACGACGTAGATGACTAGGCATCCAAGTCTGGCGAAGGAGGAGGGGCGCCCTTATCCTGTAGACAGCACAGGATAGTTTTCAAGGTGCGAGTCACCTTTTTGAACTTATGTTTCACGAGGCCCCGAAGATCCATCATATCATGTCGTAGGACATCCTGACCCTCCGCAAGTCGAGCAAACGGGCATCCTTAATAGCCTGATCAGTGTCCTGCTTCGGTGCCATAGGAGGGGAGCTCTCCTCCGTGTCCTGGGCCTCCTCTTCTTCCTCTTCTATTTCAATTCCACCTTCTTCCTCACTCTCTTCCTCTTCACTCTGTCTCATCCTCACTCTCCTCAAGTCGGGCTTGTGTTGTCGTGGCCCGATTTCCATCTGATTGAGAGTAGTTTCATTGATAAAATGTTGCGGCACTGGGAGTTCTGCTCAAAGTCCGTAGCCGAACTCGCGTGCAATCTTGCATATGAGTCGGCCGAAGGGGAGCTAATCAGTCCTTCTATTGAAGCGTGTGGTAAGAACTATCTATCGCGAAACGTACGTAGGCACGCACAACTTCTCTCCCTCCCCCGCTTGATACAGGAAATCTACCATCAGGTGCGTACACTCGCTGCGATTGCTCCACCTGGGGTAGACATTAAACGTGCAGATATGGTGGAGTAGGCGGAAATCATCCGTCATGTTTGACACCAGGAGGCTATTGTTTGGTTGCCATTGAACCAGTCGACCACAAAAGAAATGCGTACGATGATCCCTTTCACGTGCACTCTTCAGATTCTTCTCGCTCGCGTGGACTTGGCCAAGCGGTATTCCCATGAGTCGAGCTATCAAGCCAGCGTCAATTGTGGCCTCCCGACCTCTTCCCGCGGAAATCTTGAACTGCAAGCGCTCCAGCGTAGGCTCTTGAATATGGGCATAGAATGCACGGACAATGCCCACATTTGCACGATATTTTCCTTCAAACACAGGGCCCCAACCGGCCTCACCTAGGCGCTCCAATAACAGATACTCCCTAAAGAGCCTCCCATCCTCGTGTGCTTCAAAAAGGACCCTATGACCCTCATAAACTCCATGCGATAAATCCGCCAGTAGAGCTCTTGGGAGAGGAGCCTGGGGATTGAGGTCCCGCTTAGTCCGTATCTCACGTTCGATGTCCGTGCTTGCGGTGGCGCCTTTCTTTTTCCTTGAACAAGTAGGGCGACTAGGCCCGACTTCATCCACGACACCCTTTCTCTTTCCCATGAGAGAGAGAAAGGTGGAAATCGAAAATACGGCCGTAATGAGCTCGAATAGAGCCATGAAAAAGTGAAGAAAATGGAGAAAAGGGATGAGATCTTTAGGTCTCCGCGGATTTGAGCCTCAAATGAGGGTGTAAAGGCTCAACTGAAAGGGGATAAAGAAGGAAAATGAAGAGATGGGATGGGTGAGTGGGTTTACACGAGTTTGAGACTCAAATGGGAGTTTAAGAGCTCAAATGAGAGAGAATGGAGAGGGTAGGTAGCAATGGAGAAGGGTTTATAGCAGGGTGGTGGAGAGAGTACACGAAAATGGAGGAAGAAGGGTTTGGAGGGGGGATTTGAGTGGAGATTTGGAGGTTTTCTTAAGAAAAAGGAAACTTTGAGGGGTAGGTTGTGAAGGAGGGACATGCTATAAGAGGTTTAAATCAAAACCCCGTGCACAAGTGGGCCACACAATGTCCAAAATCGCGTCGGCCCGAGCCGGCCCACCCGCCTGGGCCCGTTTGGCGGCGAGGCCTCGCCAAACCGGCAAGGTCCTCGCCGGACTCTGGAGTTTCCGGCGAGGACCTCGCCGGTTTGGCCTGGACTTGTTCGGTTTGGCCTCCGACTCCGATTCAAGTCATTTCAGGTCATTTCAAATAGGTTCTGGTGTTTATTCGCATTTACCGATTGTTAAAGGCTGGGATGGGGTACATTGTGATCTAAACCCGTTGATTGACGGTCTAGGGGGGATCCGGGGTCGTCTCATGCGGTCGCGGAGGTGTACGGACTCGATCTCGGCGATCCATTTCGGTGAATTTCGCCAATTGGCGAAACTAAGAAACTTAAGCTTGTTTCTACTTGTTCTCGCACCCACTTAAGTGGAAAATGTGTCAGCGTACGTCGTGCGACCATAACCCAGGTCCAGTTTAATCCAAATCATGCTCTGATAGCAACTTGTAACGCCCTGAAATACTCTTATCAATGCAAGAATGATATGAACAATGATGCATGCCCTCGCCTACACTCCCTTATGCGACACTATCTTACAGTCGCGGCATGCTTTCTTCCCTCTGTGATCTTCAACCTGGGGCACATGCAGTGCAATGTTATGAGCGTGATTACCGAGTTCTTATTAGTCCTTTTCATACGGCAGGATTGGGAAACTAAGGTACCTCCCTTATGTCATTCCCCAAACAATGATCTATTCTAGGGTCGTCCGTTCTAGGAAATCCCATACGATGTGGCGGTTCTAGGTCGCTGCAAAGGGCTCGTCACCTAATCAGTGTAGGCCTAGTTTATACTCTTATTGTTACGGAAGGTTGTCGCCTCCACGTAGACTCAGAGTATGCTCGAGGTCACTACAAAGGGCTCGTCACCTTATCAGTGTAGGCCGACAGTTCGAATACAGTGTCCCATACCACCGTATTCGACTCATGAGGCGATGTTGCTCACTGGTCACTAAGGGGACGCTCGTTGCCCTAGCGTAGGCCGACAACTCGACCACAGTGTCCCATACCACCATGTCTGGCTCATGAGTCTTAGCGGATCGAGGTACCAAGGTTAACGGGGTTCCCACTGGTGAGTTTGGTACCTTAAGTTCAAGCAGTAGCGTCCATACATGGTGAACATACATCGAACAAATCGGGTTACTGGACGAGCTCGACTATTACGAGCGCACCTGAAGTTGATATACATGGAGTGCGTAAACACTCCGTGTGGCCTAACCACTGCCAACAACTCTAGTACGACTCGGGTTCGTCAAACACGTCTTACGTGGCGAATGAATCTCAACCATGAACTCAAAGCCTGTTACCGATTGCCTGGACTATACTGTAGACCCAAACACATTCAATCCTTAACCAGTAACCAAGTAGTTCAAACATGTTAACAAGCATATTATACAACACAACTTAAACAGGAAATCCAAACACATACATTTCATAAGTAAACGATTAAACTAAACAACTTGCATGGAGAAAATCATACACGTCCCTAAGGTAGTTGAGAATCCTATCTCAACACCCACCTAAAGCACTATCTCCTAAGTACTTACTCATACAGACATTTTTACAAACACTTAGACTACACTTATTAACATACATTACGTATGTTGGCCAAAACATGTATTAGGGCGAATCCTTTCGCCGAGGAGTTATTACACATATAACTAGCATATACACACAGTAGTTAATCATGGCAAACACACTTTCATATTTCGTACGTATACGATATTTTCTACAAATACACAGAATACACTAAACTCCACAAATTTCATATATAACTGAAACGCAAAACAAACATTGCATTTTGCATGTGAAATAACATCCACAACAGGAATCTATCATTATCCGACATTGAAAGCTTTGAAAACATAACTTATACGTCTATAGTCCGCACCTTACGCCGTAGAAGCGCAACGAATTCGATAGAGACTCTAAGTCTTCGTCAACGATGGAATGACAACCTATAACACGAGTTGAGTCAGCTATTTCGCTACTAGCGACAATTGAAACCCTAGAACAAATTATGATTAGGTTTCCTTACCTAAGAACGGAGTCAGAATCGGCGGAATAACAATTTGGTAGTGATGGATAGGCACGTAGAACAGCAGGGATTGAATCTCAGGAGTGACTCCAACTTCTCTCTCATTATCTTTCCCTTTACTCTCATCTCTCACATAGGGTTTTTACCAAATTCGTATGGAGTGAATGAGAGAGAGTTTAAGGTCCTTATATAGGCCTAAAATTGATGGAAATGACCCTAGGGGCCAAGGTATACTTAGGTTATGTCCAAAGAGCGTCTGTTTCAGCTCAATGGAGCACTTCCGGAGCCCCCCTTGAGCCTAAGGTTGGACTTAAGCTCTCTTATGATGGATCTAGGTCAAGCTGAGTTTTCGGTCCGATCGGTTTACAGATTGCCCGCGGCGGACCAGTTTCAGTTCAAAGATCCGCGATCACCGATCAGGGCCACAAGTACACTGACCTGTGTATGAGATTTTCCCTAATCCGAGGGTGTATTTGGGTCAGATTCTGACGATCTGAATCCTTATATTCGGCCCGCAAGCGACAAGTCTTAGATTACTTATATTTAGATTTTTATTTCTAAAATATCCACGTTTCTCACACACTTCACTCCGGGCTCAAGCGAATAGCTTCGGGACACTATTTGGACTTGATTTCCGAGGTGGTTGTCAAGTCCAGCAAGACGGTCTTAATTATATAATTTCGTAGTAATCGGACTTTCGACGTGCGGTCCAGATCCGATACGGAGTTTCGTGATGCTCCCGAGAGCAACTGAGTAATGAGATTGATCCTAGATTATAAGGTAATGTAGCGTCGATGATTCTGCAAGTTTTGGGTCTTACAGTTCGTATTTAAAGTGGATCAAGCGGATTTCGTAGCTAATCTAGTTTAACACTTAGTTAATTTTGTCTAATTCCTAAAGGATTTGATCCTGAGTGATTTCTGCCTAAGGTGGTACTCGGGTCTTTGTATGGAATTTTCCGAGTCGTTACAATCTATCTACCGATTTGTTGGGTAACTGTCTCGGGCATGATAAATCAACTAAAGAAAACCTAGGATCAGTTCGAAAAAACTGAGCATAAAACATTTATTCCATATCTTTTCAACTCTGAACCAAATTCAGCGGTGAATTAATATACCATGAAAATACAACGTCGATTAATGAATTTACGAACCATTTCAGCTTCATATATTCATTAGTCAAGAATTCACCACATTGCACAGTAAAACGACTAATGTGTTCAACGGTGGATTGACATGTATCTTAGAAAAAAAAGTATAAACTCCATATTTTAGATCCTCTAGACACCTCGTTAAGTTTGGTCGATCTAATTTGGGTACAATTTACAATAAACAGGCCGATTGTATGACGACCATGATGTTAGTCGATTATTTCATTTATCAGTTAACTAATTCATCCCAGACCAATTGTAATGGCAAAATTACCACCTTTGGGGTCCTGAGGTCCTATGTAAACTATCTGAGGAGGTGACGCAGGGAAGGACGTGAGGTCGAGCATCGTCTTCCTCAAGAGGATAACTATTCCGAATCCACGGAACTTCTCTGGACTCCTTATAGAGACTTCTCGAATCCACAAGGAAAGAAAGCAGAAAATAGAAATAAATTCTAATAAATTCAAAATTGATTAATGAATGAATAAAAATGAGTTCACAACCCTTTAAATAGGGTACCAAGTAATGAGAAAGAAATCAGAATCAAATTATAACTAAAACTCCTAGAATTCGTGACTTATTATAAATAGTAAACTTACTATTTATAGACGGTCGAGATGTCTACTAGTGCGCAAGGTTTTCGGCCAAAAATAGTAAGTGTCCTATTTGGTTTTACCAAATTGTTCTCCTAATTTTTCTAAGATCTTTCCACGTTGGACGCAACTCCTAAAGCCCAACGGATGAAGAGTTATAATCAAACTAAAACTTACTATTTATAGTAAAAACGAAATTAAAATAGGGAAACGACCGTCGATCTGGCGGTATTTTGCAAATCCGGCTTGGGCAAACCCAGCATAGCAGGGTTGGTTGCCTAAAGTAGCTCGTTCTACCCCAAAATCATATATTTTACGTCAAATAACTCATTCCGGATTGCGAGATACGCCCGATTTAAGGTCCGAATCACTTCTGTCGTCGACCGGGCTTTTTCTGATCCATCTTGGCCATGTAATTGTCCGCGACCCGCTCTACATCAGGAGGTTGTACGCCTTAAGCAGGTTGCTCCATTAGAATTTGTCCCCTAAGTGTTTTATTATTTAACATGAATTGGTTTCCAACAGGTATGATGTGGTTCAGATCATTTTCGTTTTTGACTATTTGGCTGGCCATTTCATTTGTTTCTTCTAATGCCCACCTGAGATAAGATTTTTCATCTTATCAAACCTAGGTCTAACCGAACGTTATGTGGATATATATATTTTAAAACAGAAGTCTTAAATTGGTTTCATCGCGCTCTCGACTAGTCGAGGGGCTGGCTCGACTAGTCAAGGATCCCTTCGACCAGTCGAAGCCCGCTCGACTCGAAGTCCAGTGACAAGGTTTCTGAAAATCCCAAGGTCTTTGACTAGTCGAGGGACAGGCTTGACCAGTCGAAGCCCAAGCTCGACCAGTCGAAGGCTACGTAGATAGTGCACGGACTGCGTAAATTTGAGACGGTTTCAGTGAGGTGCATAAGTGGAGTTTCCTAAACCCTTTCTAAATAATTTCTAAGGCTTCCTAAAGGCATTCCAAGGGTTTCTAAAATGGTTCTAGGGTTATCAAAGGGTGTAGCAAGGGTGAGATTCGAGGTCGTTCGAATCGGGTAAGTCCTCTTTCTTTGTAATTTCTATTTTCATAGTGGAGATCTGTCGCTTTGTGCCGTGGTTTTTTTCCCGAAAGGGTTTTCCACGTTAAATCTTTATGTTCTCTTGTGTTTGCTTGGTGCTCTTGGATTGCTATCCTAGATCCAAATCTGTGTGATTCCACAGCACAAATCCCAACAAGTGGTATCAAAGAAATCGTTGGGGTACAGATCTGAATCTGAGGGATAAGCATTAAAGGGAAGCACTAGGTATGCATTGAGAAGTACTCAGGGAAAAATAACTTTGAGTTATGGAAGATCAAGATGATCATTTCCTCAATCAAGCAAGGCGCAGATGGTGCTCTTGAGGAACGAAAGTATAATATGATTGATGATGATTGAAATACTCTTGATAAGAAGACCTTATCTTCGATTCGTTTATGTCTCACGGATGATGTTCTCTACGATGTCACGAGGGAGAAAACTACGGCTAAGTTATGGGTGAAGTTAGAGGATGTCTATGAGAAAAAATCCTTTGAAAATTGCCTACACTTGAAGTGACAGTGTATAACTTCAAGATGGCAGAGGGTGGAGATTTAAAGGCTCACATCAACAACTTTAATAAATTGTTTTACAAATTGTTGGATATGGAGGAAGTGATGAAAGATGAGGAACAAGCATGTATGTCGTCAAATTCTCTTCCGGCGTCGTATGAGTCATTTAAGGATACAATGTGAACCACGAATAAAACCCTGAGTGTCGACACCGTTATCTCAACCCTTTAAGGGAAGGCCATGAGAAAACTTAACATTAACATGGGGATATCTTCTGATGCACTGCTTACACAGGGTAGGAATTTTAAACAAGGTACAGGTTTTTCAAGTTCTAGATCCAAATCCAAGGGCAAGGGCAAAAGAAATGTAAAGTGCTGGAACTGTGGGATGGAAGGACATGTGAAGAAGGATTGTACAAATCCTAAATCTAAGAGAGAAGAATCTGAGGCTTCGTACAGAGATGCCAATGCTGCCACGACAGATGTATCGAGTGGTTGTGATGGTGATGTTTTGTCTGTGTCTACGATTAGACGCCCATACGATGATTGTAAGGGTGAGTGGATTCTAGACACAGGGGTATCCTATCACATGACTCCTCATCGGAGTTGGTTCGCCGATTACAGAGAATGCGATGGTGGACATGTTTTTATGGGCAATGACAATGCCTGTAATGTCGTGGCTGTTGGTATGATGCATGTTAAGATGTTTGATGGGACAGAGTGTACCCTGACTGGGGGAGTGTACCCTGACTGGGGTGAGGCACATTCCTGACATAAAGAAGAGCCTGATTTCTTTGGTTGCACTCAAGGCTATAGGGTGCAGGTTCACTAGTATTGATGGTGTCCTTAAAGTATCTAAGGGGGCATGGGTAATTATGAAAGTGTAACGACTCGATAACGTTTACATGTTGATCAAGAGCACTTCAAAAGGTGGAGCTGCAGTGGTTGTAGCAGATTCCACCTCTACACGTGTGTGGCATGTTGGGCATGGTCACATGAGCGAGCAGGACATGAAGGCTGAGATGCACGGACAAAGATACAGAGCAGGTGGAGCAGCCACCTGTGAGAAGAATCACACGACATAATCGTAGGATATCGATGAGGTACATGGACGACTCCAATATCGTAAGGGATCTGGCTTCTATTCAGATGACTTTAGGTGAGCCTAGTGCTGAGAAGTGGAAGGTGACTATGGGCGATGTGATGGACTCGTTGTACCAAATCGACACATGGGAGCTAGCGGAGCTTCCAATGGGCTGGGAAGCGGTTGGATGCAGGTGGATCTTCAGGAGGATACATTATAGATACAAAGCGAGGTTGGTAGTGAAGGGTTATGTTCAGAGAGAAGGGATCGGCTTCTCAGAGATATTCACGCCGATGGTAAACAGATGTCTATTAGATTCGTGATTGGCGTTGGTTGGCCAATGCAATCTTGAGCTAGAAAGGATTGATGTGGAGTCTTCACTTCTACAAGGGGAATTGGAAGAGCAGATCTACATGAAACAACCAGATCGGTTCGAAGTTAAACGGGCTGAAAAAAAGTTTGCAGGAGGTCGGGGTAGCTGTCGCCTAGGTAGTGGTTTGATTCCTTCATGGTGAGTCAGGAATTGTACGCTAATGACATGTAGATCGCCAATTATGACATGTCTGAAATCAATGTACCGAAGACTCGGTTAAGTGGGACATTCAGGATGAAGGATTGGGGGGCTGCTAAGACGGTTTTTGGCATTAAGACTGAAAGAGGAGCAGGTTTTGGTAATCACAAGTAGAATACCTTGTGTAGGTATTGATCAAGGATGTGATGGAGCAGGCAAAGCCGGAGAGCGTTCCCTACGCGTCTCCCCTCAAGTTTTCCTCAGGACATGTCCCAAAACAGATGAAGAAAACCAACATATATCTCATGAGCCTTATTCGAATGCGGTTGGCAGTGTATGCCATGGTCTGTATTAGACCGGTTATTTCACAGGCTATTGGTGTTGTGAGCAAATACTCCGACAAGTAATATTGGGTGGCGGTGAGATGGTAAGAATACGTCTTTACTTTTGGGAAGACAGGAGCAAATGTGGTTGGGCATGTGAATTTAGATTCGGCAAACATGATCACCAAGGTCGTTCCTACAGAGAAGTTCAAGATCTGTGCGACTTCTCTGGGTTTGACGATGGTGTAAAAGGAGGACGGAGTGTGCATGAGAAGCTATGATGTGATGCAGAGATAAGAGAAAAGGTCAAGAAGCTGCATGATTAAAGATCGAAGACATGGTGAAGATTGTTATAAAACAGGTATCTTAAATCTGGTTTCATCGCACTGCTCGACTCAAGTCTAACGACAAGGTTTTTAAAAATCTCGAGGTTTTCGACTAGTCGAGGGACAAGCTTGACCAGTCGAAGGTGCCCTTCGACCAGTCGAAGGTTACACAAATAGTGCGTGGACTGCGTAAATTTGAGACAGTTTTAGAGAGGTGCGCAACTGGAGTTTCCTAAACTATAAATAGGGGTCCCTAGGGCCTTTCTAAATAATTTCTAAGGCTTCCTAAAGGTATTCCAAGGGTTTCTAAAATGGTTCTACGGTTATTAAAGGGTGTAGCAAGGGTGAGATTCGAGGTCGTTCGAATCGGGTAAGTCCTCTTTCTTTGTAATTTATATTTTTCATAGTGGAGATCTGTCGCTTTGTGCCGTGGTTTTTTTCTCGAAAGGATTTTCCACGTTAAATCTTTGTGTTCTCTTGTGTTTGCTTGGTGCTCTTGGATTGTTATCTTAGATCTAAATCTGTGTGATTCTGTAGCACAAATCCCAACAACATATTCAGTGGTTCTAGAGGAACATTGCCAAACTGGGGTCTTTCCATATTATAATGACGGTAATCAACATTAAAAGCCTATTAAAGGCTTTGACTTGAGCTCTTGCCTACTCGGCTTGCTGTCTCTTATTCTGTTAGTTACTGCATTTTGACATTGATGCTGCCTAAAATTCCATTGAATTGTTCAAATGCCTAAAGTTATATGCTATAATTAATTTATACATTAGAGTTTTAGTTGAATACTGAATTGTTAACTTGATGGTTATTGAGAATGTTAGGAACCAAGCCAGTGGAATTTGTCCAACATATTCATGTGATAAGTGGAAGAAAGGAGAAAAATACCCACACAAAAAAGTTGTCCAAAATGGCTATCTATTGAATTGTCCATGAAAGACTGTTTGGTATAAAGAAGAAGAAGAAAAATGTATAGATAGAAAAAAGAAAAAAATTGAAAATAAGAAATACAATGAAAACCATCGATGGAAAAATAAAAAACTAGAAGTAAGAAGTGTTGAATTGTAAGACAAGTTCTTGTTTGGGCTTTGGTTGATCTGATCATTCATTTGATTGTCTTTGTGGACATGAAAGTGGAAAAATTGAATCTGTAGTGGTGTTAATTCTAGATTACATAATGCATTCATAAAACACAATGTTGGGATTTATTTAATTATATTATTACTTTGAACTTAATTGAGAAGTTGATTTATCCAAAAGTATGACAATCCAAGTGTAGAGCTGCGATGTTGTAATAACTCGGTGAGACCGAGGTTGAATCCATAGGGACTTATACTTACGTGTTCTCCAAAATACTTTAAAATAAGAACTAAAACTAAAACTAACTATATATGGAATTGGATTTTAAGAAGTAATGATGTAATTGAGAAAAAAGTAAAGAGAAAAACCAATAGAGAAAAAACATTAGGGTGTTAAGGATCCACTTATAGCCATTCTTAATGTTTAATTCACTTGATTCAATTAGATAACTCAACCGGAATCAAAGTCATATCCTATCCAGTCGGATAATAGAGTGGTTAATTCATCATTTATAAGCTAAAATAAATTTGAACTTCAATTGATTTAGTTCTCACCACCAAAGTACTGATCACAAGGAATTCAAAACATCTATGATCATGCCATAATATATGAATTTTATAGATCATCCATTGCAAAATAGATAAACAATCACTTTTAGCCTTCCTAAGTATCTAAAAGTGCCAGGAGTCGACAATGGATAAAACTAAATTAAAAATAAAGCTTTATTCAAATTAATATCAATGAATTGTTCAATATTTAAATCAAACAACTTGAATCAAGGTAAACTAGAACATTAAAAACTACTACAAACTTCACCTCTTACCCTTAGATAAGAGATTTAACTAACAATAGACATGATTGAACTAAATCCAAACAAAAACATGAAAAAAAAACTTAGAACAAAAAGATTAGAGAAGAAGAATGGCTCTGTAGACACTCCGCTACTCCTCACTTTCTCTTTTAAATATTAAATCGTACTTAAAAAAGCTTTAAACATCCATTTAAATAGACTTGATTTGCACCGACTTCGAACCGACTTTGAATTTACGCGCTTTTGTTACTTTTCAGTAGCACCGACAATCACCTTCGGTCACACTGAAGTCACACCAAGTCCAGCCAAATTTTCCTTCGGTTGCAGCCGAATTTTATCAAAATCTGTCTGAAGTCTCTATCTTCTTCAGGTTGCACCGAACCCTCCTTCGGTGGAACTAAACATCACTTTGGTCATACTTAAGTGTCAAACCGAATTAAGTCTAAAAATTATAATTTTTTGCTAGATTGTTCTATGCATATTCGGTCAGACTAAACCAGCCTCAGGTGGGATCGAACAGTATGTTATTTCTGTTAATAGACTTTATGATTTTTTCAGTCTTTTCTCTCTCCTTTGCAATTGGTCTTCTTGGATCTTTGACACTTGAATTCTTCATTAATGACCTCCAATTCTCTAATTATTCTCTTGGTCATTCTTATCATTTTTTCATCTTAGTTCTCTAAATCTCTTCACATAGCAAAACACACATAATTAGATCAGTTAAGCACACTTATGTATATAAAACCAATGCACAATAATGAGAAAATATACATATTTCACACTCAATAGAATTCTACTGAGTACTAAAGTTTAAGTGAAGGATATGCTTGATATTAATAGATTTGATTCTCTACGGATTGGATTGGTTTTTAGAATTACTTAAGATTACATGATTGATTCTTTTAAGAATTTATTTTTTGAATTCAAAATCTTTTGCATATTTTACTCGGGACTAGCAAAATGCTAGTTGGGGTATTTGTTGAGAATAAAAAATTGCATATTTATCCTCTTAAATGCATTTGCTTTCCATGAATTTGAGTGCTAATTTGATATACTTATGTATGTTTTATGAATGTGAGGTGATTTAGAGCTCAATGATGAAAATATGCTTAAAGTGATGGAATTAGAGCTTAAAAGAAGCACAATGAAGAATTGAAGATTCCAAGGTCATGAAGGAGAATTTGAAATGCTAAAGGATGAAGGAAACCAAGTACAAAAAGATGAAAAGTGAAGATTCAAACTAAAGTTGCAAATAAAAGAAATTCAGAGACTTTCAATCCCATCGATGGGAGTTCGATGCCATCGATTAGACTTCGATAGGAGGTCGATGTCATAGAGCACATATCGAGGAAATAACGAATTTCTCAGTAGTTTGATATGTGTTTCTATTGAATGTCATCGAAGGATCTTCGATGCCATCGATAGATTCTCAAAATTTAAAAAATCATTATTTGACATTTTTTATGTTTCTACTCAATCCCTCGAGGAGATCTTCAATGCAATCGATAGAGGTTTGATGGGAGTTCAATGTCATTGAAGATCGACAGTGCGCGTGGCTGGGTAAATTTAATGTTGGTTTCAATTTTTCTGAGGTGGTGCGTAATATGGCTTGTAAATATTATAAATAAGAGTTCCTATAATGTATTTAGATATTAATTTAAGGTTTAGGAGAGACAGTAAGGAGTTGTGGAGCATCTAAGGAGCCATTCTTCCTCTCTAATATTTCGGTTTTAAGTTATTTTTCATTTTTTTTCTTAGAGTTTGGTTCAATCATGACTATGGTTGGCTAACTCTCTTAGTTAGGGCTAAGAGGTGAAGATTGTAGTGGTTTTTAATATTCTAGTTTACTTTGATTCAAGTTATTTAGTTTAAATGTTGAATAATCCATTGATACTGGTTTGAATATAGCTTTAATTTTGGTTTACTTTAATCCGTTGTCGACTTCGGGTACTTTAGATGCTTAGAAGGGCTAAGATTGATAGCTTATCTAGTTTGCAAAGGATTAATCTATAAAATTGATTGATCTATCGTAGATCGAGGGCATGATAAATGCCTTGAATTCCCTGCGATCAATACTTTGGTGCCTTATGTGGGAATTGAATCAATTGAAGTTCAGATTGATTTTGGTTTGTGAATAATGAATTAACCGCTCAGTTATCCAACTGGATAAGATATGACTTCCATTCCAATTGAGTTTATCTACTTGAATAAGTGAATTAGACATTAAGAATAGCTAGAAGTGGATCTTTGGCGCTCTAGTGTTTTGCTTTATTATTTCTTCTTTAAATGATCTAAGTTCAATCATTATTTTATTAAATTCAATTCTATAGTTAGTTTTAGTTCTAAAAGTAGTTTATAGAATGCACAAATACAAGTCCATATGGCTTCGATGTCAGTCTCACCGAGTTAAAACTACATCGCTTACCTGCACTTGGGGTTGTCATCTTTTGAATAGATCAGGTGTTTACTAGAAGCAATAACACTAATGAGCAGGTGACCTTTAGAATATGTTGATTCTTCTATCTGTAATATAATTCGTTTGCGTTTTTACATATGGCAATTACAAATTGTACCATGAGAGGCAAGAAGTCTAAAATAATGAAAATATAGTCACTGACAGAGTTTGATTAACAAACTTCAATTGTAGCATGACACTGAGTCTAATCATAGCAGTTAATTTAGAACAAATATGTAAAAACTCATAGCAATGGTGCATAAGATATACCCAAAAACACAACACTATGAGCCACCTTTAGTTGGTAAAGGAGCAGTGCCTCAAGCATTAGAGTGAATGAGTTCAAATGGTGCAGAGAAACATAGGTACTTTTATTGACCGTAAGTGTAGTAAAAGTCGCCATTTTACAACCTTTGTAATCAAATACATATAGTATATGAAAGATTACTAAAAGGACCAGCACATAACATAAATTTAAGACGAGTGCTAGAAATAACTGATATTCTCGTATTCATAGATAAAAAGAATTACAAGGATTTACAATGAATTACATAGCTAAACATAGAAATCTAATAAATCTAATAATCCTAATTATAGATTATATATATATGTTAACCCAAAATAGAAAGTTATGAAATATATTACAAAATATACACAATTGATGGCACAATCTTTATCATATAGTATCATTTGTAAATTTAATTGGTACAATAGGGGCTTACTTTTAAGTTATCTAATTGTTGATCCATGCCGTCCATTGGTTTTATCTCACCATTTAATCGCCTTATGTAGAAATTGGTCCAATCTACTCATTCAATGTGCCGCAATGTTAGTCTAAGTTTTTCTTATACATTCATTTTATTAATAAATTGTAGCTCACCTAATTTGTAGAATGGTCCAATTGTTTACCAAGTGCATCTACATAGTGGGACAATTTTGTTGGTTAGGTTGGATCTTACATACATAACCCATGTTGGGCTTGGGGTGCTTTTTTTTTTTTTTTTTTTTCATATAAAACTATTGGTATTTTGGTTATTAAAATTAACAAGGGCCCTTTTGGAATAATAGAAATGAAAGAAAAGGAAAGGAACATTGTTTCCGACAATACTCACTTTATTTTGTTTGTTAAGGGCCTGTCTGGATTCATGAAAAGCATGAGAAAGGAAATATCGTTTCTTGGAAAACTTTATTTTTAGGAATTTTTGAGAAAGGAAAATTTATTTTGCTTGTTTGCTTTTCAACAAGATTTTCATAGAATTCTAAGATTTATTTTCAAGTTTGTTGTTTGGCAAAACAATTTTTTTTCTTGGAATTTTGTTTAGATAGTCACTAGCATGTGGCATATGTGGAATGCTTAGATATGAACAATGGCACATATAGCATTTGCGACATATGTGAGCACATGAAGCTGAGTTGTGGCATGTGGTTTATATGTGCGGTACTTGAAGTTGTACGATAACACGTGACATAAGGCACGCATTGGCACATTTGACATGCGAGCACAAAAGCTAGGTGACAATACTTGTGCACCTTGGCACCATTTGCATATAACATATTTGGGGATTGAAGATGGACAATGGCATGTGTGATACATTGGCGCATGTGGGATGCTTTACACATGTGTGGCACAAGTAAGATGAATGGTGGTACGTGTGGAAGAATAACACATGTAGGATGCAAGAGAAGATGGATGGTAACATATGTGACACATTAGCATATGTGGGGCACAAGAGAAGATGGATGGTGGCACATGTGGTATAGTGGCACATATACAACCTCCACTCTTAAGAAATGCATTTTTTCATGGCGGAAGGAAAATGGGTTTTTAAGGGGTTAAGCCTAAATGTGCCACCATTCCTCTTCAATTGTCTCACACATATGCCACATATATCAATGTGATAAATGAGCTATTGTCCATCTTCGATTATGTCCCACATGTGCCATCATACCAAATTTGTGGCCATCCATCTTCTTTTGCACCTCATATGTAAAGTGTTCCGCATATGCTAATGTGTTTGCATGCGAGATCATCCATCTTCTTTTGTGCCTCACATGTGCTTATGTGTAACATGTACCACCATTCATCTTCTCTTGTGCCCCACATGTGCAAACCACTTTGCATGCCCAATGTGTTGTCATCCATCTTCAATCACTCTAAATACGCCACATATTTCAGTGATGCCGATGTGCACAAGTGTTGCCATCTAGCTTAAGTGTCTAAGTGTCAAATGTGCTAATATGTCTCTTGTGCCATGTGTTATATATAATTTCAAGCACCACACATGTACAACATGTGCTGCAATTAAACTTTAAGTGCCCACACATGCATAATTATGCTATGCTGCATGTGCCACTATCCATTTTTAAGCAATTCACATATACCACGTGCTACTATCCATTTTTAAGCAATTCACATATACCACATATGCTAATCTGGCATATGCTACTTGTTATGGGAAGATCCAAGCCACTTGCAATTCTGAGGACCGACATCTCTTTGATCCGATCGGACTCACAAGAGTCAATTTGAAATGATACAATGCTATGAAGGGGAAGGAAGATTCATGATTAGGTTACGGTGGCGCTCCCACTCCGAGGATGGTAATCGGCTCGGATTGATTTGAGACCGGATTAGTCGGTGTGGAGCTCGGACCGAATACTCCGAACCGTTCCTCTACTGTCCGACCAGAAACGAATACCTCCACCACTCGCATCAGTTGCGGGAAAATTCAACTCGACAGGACAGATCCGCCCCCCGCCTTGGAGCTCGGAGGGAAGACCTCTAGAATGCTCAACAGATAAATAAAGCCAAGTCTACATTCCGTCCAGATCGGAGCTCGGCACAGACTCGTGACACAATCCGCGTTTAATAAACTAACAGTGAAGGCTCGTGTGCACGCTAGTCAGGGCCTCTTCAGTTAGAAGTCCCGAGCCGAGGCCAGGGAGGAATGTGGACGCATCATGCGCTAAACTAGGAAACTACCTTAAGCAGACATGACCGACTGTTTCGCCCGCAGATACGCACGATATGTTACACGATCTCTAGATTACGGGCCGTATCTCAACGATCATAGTATCCCGTTGATTGAACGAATCGTGCTGAGATTAACAGACCCGGACCGTCCGATAGTCAGGTATAAATACAATGAGACTCCATTGCTACAGGTACGCAACATTTTGCACTCTCCCTCTACTCTTCAACTTAGACCCAGATTCTCTTGACCTGACGTAGGCATCGGAGGGTCCCTCTGCTTAGCCAGGGTCTCCATTGCTTGCTGTTAGTGTGCAGGCTCAAGACGTTGAAGCGGTTTGGAATTCGCGAGTTGGAATGGGGAGCCGTCCAGATTTAGTCATCAACACTACTAATTACCTAGAAATGTTTTTCTTAAGAAAAATTTTCATTTTATCCAACAAAAAATTTAAAAATAAATATTAAATTTCTAAAAAAAATCTTTTTGAAAAGCAAACAAAGAAAACAATGTTTCATTTCCCACAATATTTGAGAAATATGGTTTCCTAAGAAACATTATTTCCTTTTCCATGTTTTCCAGGAATCCAAACAGGGCTTAAACAAAAATTCCTTTTTATATCAAAACTCTAATAAACATGCCAATTGCTTAAATGGTCGCATCCGTTGATATACACGAAAAAAAAAAAACATCTTGCGTGGTAGAAATAGCCTTAAGTAACAGGCCATATCCAATAGTTCCGATAATAATGAAAAAAAAACATAAAAAAAATCCATCATACATTTTACCAAAACCAAGCCTTATCAAGATTTTTGAAAAAAATGAGGGACTTCTTGCGCACAAGTATTGTGCACATGTGCTAGTTAACTAATTTATTAGTCCGTTTACCCATCTGGCCAGCTTGGTGTGCATATAGATTAAAGTATAATGTAAGCATTTTCACAACCAAAGAAGAGTGAGATGTTTTATAATCTCTATCAATCGTGGGACAAACTTTTACACTAAAAGGATAAAAATGTAGAAAGTGATTTTAATAAAAACAATTGAAAAACAACTATGCTAAAAATTGTAATTTTTAAATACTCTAACACTCTATTCCTAGGAGCCAAGCAATTAAAAATCCCTCTTTTCTTACATTGGGGCTTTTGCGGTCTTTGACATCCAAGGCTTATTTTGTTTTTCAATTTACAGTTTAATTCAAATAAATGAGCCATTATTATCTTGACAACTTAGCCTTATTTCATTATTTAATTGTCAGTCTAATTCGAAGTAAATGAGCCATTATTATCTTTTAAGGTTATTTGGTTAAGAGAAAATTGCGGCATAAAAAGTGAGAGTAAATACACACGTAACACCCAAAGACCCATTTTTATAGTGATGCCCCTGTAAAACTACCAATGATATAATCTAATCTCTGGCATCAAATGTAACAGATGTCATCACAATTTTGAAGGTAAGTGATCATAATTACTATATATATATATTTTTTGCCAATTACCCTTGTAATTAGAAAACAAACAGGCCCCTAATCCCCTTGCCATCATCCTAATATAGATCTCCAAAATTGGACTAGACTATTGAGCATTCCAAATAGATCCCATTTTCCAAGTGTGGGGCTTGTCGTAGATGGAATCCCTAATGTCAGGTGGCCAATTAATCAGAGGTCCACATAAATGGGCCTTGACCCCATTTGGATGGTATAGATTGTCCACACATTAATTAAATTTTCTATCATCAATGTCACCGCACACGCTTACATTGTGGATTGCATTCAATAGTCATATAACATAAATCCAGCGATAGTCATAAAGTAATTTATGCCCCATCACATAGCAAAGACAGTGGAAAACTAAAATGAAAGGAAGAAAAGAAAGAGAGAGAGAATTAGAAACGCTTATAGAGATGAGCAGGCAATCTAGGCGTCGGAACGGCTTGAAGTGGGGTTTGCATGAAAGTCACTAGTCCGGGATGCTCCGTCATGTCGATATCATCTGGTTTAACACCTTCTGGTGGGGCCCAGTTGAAATGGTGTAACAGGTGGCCGAGCATCGATTGAACCAAGTTAATTCCCAGCTGGGCCCCAGGACACACACGCCGGCCTGCGCCGAAAGGCAACAGGCGGAAGTCATGACCCTTCATGTCGATATCTTCTTCGAGAAAACGCTCGGGACGGAATGCTAATGGATCCTTCCAGACGGCTGGGTCACGACCCAAGGCCCATACATTGACGTGCACGATCGAGCCCTTGGGGATGTCGTAGCCACCGAGCTTGACGTGGTTAGCAGCCTTGTGGGGGAGCATGAGAGGTGTGGGCGGGTGTAAGCGCAGGGACTCCTTGGCGACGCATTGTAAGTAGGGGAGATTTGGGAAGTCGGCTTCTGTCATGACCCGATCGGAGCCGATCACTGCGTCCAGCTCCTCCTGGGCTTTTTGTTGCACTCTAGGGTTCTTGATCAGCTCTGCCATGGCCCACTCCACTACTATGACCGTTGTATCCATGCCAGCAGATATCATGTCCTACGGAAATTTCAATTAATGGAAAGGAAGTGTTTCGGTCAGTAAAGGAAGTTGGGTGAGGAGAGCAACGAATTTAACTGCATGATGTAGCACACTTGTAATTAGAGAACGGTTTGTTGCTCTGGCAGAGTGTGGTGGTTGATACACAAGAGTTCAGAAACCGTACGTGTGTATACATAACAAAATCTAAACCACCCAAATTGAAGGAGCCACTATAGATAGGCCTTGAACCCAAAATCAGTTTAGTTTTGAACGACCCTACCAACGACTTGTGGACACTTGTTTACTGAATTAGGATTTTTTTTTTATTTTTTAAATATCTGTTTTCCATCGTAGCCGTCCACTAAATGATCACCAACCGGCTAGTAATAGAACCAAACCAGCATGCCTTTTGAAATGTGGTCCATCTAAGTTGGGGTAATTTCGATGGTTCAATATTAGTTATTTGTATGTAGTATGTACAATTTCTTTATCGAGCTGGAAAAAAAAAACCTATATTTTTAGTAAAATTTAATTTAAACACTTTATAGTCTAAATTTGCCAAATGATATAAACCGTATAAGTGCTTAAAATAAGCATTATCAAACGGTCACTTGGGCAAAAGGGGCAAGGTGGGCTATGATTAGGGCTAGTTGCATGATGTTAGATGGGCCTAGAGCTGATTTGGGCCGAGTTATCAAGCACAACAGCTTACTTCATATGGCTGGGCTAGCCCAACTAAAGGGTCATTTGATAAAATTTATTTTCTGCACTTATCACTAAAATTTGATATTTTCAATAATTTTTAATAATTTATTATAAAAATTTTAATTTATTAAATGTTTAAATTAATTTTTATTGAAAAATATGATTATAAATCAAATTTATGAAGTGCTTAATTAATTTTCATTGAAAAAATATGGCCTTTTTCTCAGCTCCCTTTACTTTTACTCAATGCTTCACTTAATGCTGAAAAGTCACGTCAGAGACATCTTTATTTGAATAGGAGGCCTCCTCGTCCGGCTCCTCATAAATGATGTTAATTAGGGTGAAAGAACTTTGTTTCAATGACATATCTAGTCAGACTTCAAAGGATGGATTTAGAGAGTTGTCATGATCATTCACATTAATTTAAGCAGGCAGAAAAGGGCACCGAAGCTATCATTTCTAGAATGCAAGTGATGTTGCTGACTCTCTTACTTAGCTTGTCGTGCATATTATTATTATTATTATTATTATTATTATTATTATTATTTTTCACTTTTAACTGAAATAACCCTAAGTTATTTCGACATTACAATTCAGCACTTTGATTATTTTTCAGAGTTTATTTTTCAGTCTATCAAACGGCTAGGTTCGTCAGTGGACTAGCAGGCTGATATAGGACAAGGCCCTGATTCTTAACCATCAGGCCATGCATAGTCTATAATACAATTGTTACTCTATAGTCTAGCTTAGATAGACCATGGTCTAGACCAGATACGCACATAAAAAATACACAAAGTAGCTGGTAACTTGTGAAAGCATAGCTTAAAAACTGAACAAACTCGACTTGTTATCCAACTCGGTAGGGTCGAGTTCGACTCGACTCAAATATCGAACTCAGTGAGTGACTTGGTTCAAGTCATGTCATGCCGACCAAGTAGGTGCGCCGACTCGATTGGTGAGACTGAGTCTCAATCAAATCTATATTGTGAGTTTCATAGCAAATCTATATTGATTTCTCGTCGAGTTGAGTTGACTTGGCCAGGTTTTGTGTCGAGTTTCCGAGTTTCCAGAACTACTAAGCAAAGTAGTTTATGATGGTTATTTTGCAAGGTGATCATGCATTGCTATATATCATAAGATAGTAAGCCAGTGACTCACCCATAGTAGGCCAATGATGGTGTCCTCGCTGAGTTTGTATTGATCCTGTAGGGTTAGGAGGGCATCGACAAAGTGATGCTTGGCGCCATGTTTTAGACGAGCTTGCGTGTGCTCGTCCATGATGGCTTTAGTGAGTCGATCTCTACGGGCCTCATGTTTCTCTAGTGCCACTTCGTCGGTCCTGTCGAAGAATTTGAGCCATGGGACGTGCTCGGTTAAGGGAAAGACCCGCCGAACTTGATATTGCCGTCGGTGACAATTGACTTGAGCTCCTTGCCTTGATCATCCATCCTCCCCTCCGAGTCCATCAATCGCTTCCCCAAGGCCAATCTCGTTATGTTGTTGAAGGATACAGGTGTTAGGAAGTCTCTCGCTGCCATGCTCTTCCCATGGTTGCCTGTGAAGTAACATGATTCATTAGCTCTCTCCGTTCAAATGGCATTTTCGCACATGTGTGTATGTCAAATGGCATACAAGGTAGGACGGTTTGAATTGCAAAAAAAATCATGAATTGTACATTGTAATAATAAAATTACTTATTTACATTTGACTCTACACACTAGATGACCATTTTCTAATGAAAATTTGATTGCTGCCGAATATCCAACCAGACTTCCGTTTGACGATCCACCGATGAACATTGCTGAAAAAACATAATTATTACAGTTATCCATGCCTACACTTTGAATTCCTCGTGTCCAAACAGGCCAAGGGTAAAAGAAATTGGATTCCCGAAAGGGTGTTTGGATAGTAAGTTACTTAAGCTACTTATGCCTCAAGTAATTTATCTTGATTTCTACTTATTAAGCTGAAGTGATAAGTAACTTTAAATTAAAAAGTTACTTATAATTAATCATAAACGAAACTTACTTATCTCAAATAAGTTACTTATCTATTGTAGTAAGTAGAAAAAGTAACTTATTTGGTGGAATTCAAACGAGCCTGTAATTAAACAACATGTGCCACTATCAACAAGGTAGATTAGGGCCGGGCCGAGATTTGTCCAAGCTTGGCCTGTGAAGTGAAATTCGGCCAAAGCCCATCTTCAACCCATGAGAGACCATAACTAAAAAGCTCGCCCAACCCATGATGATTATGCATGGCTAGGGCTGAGTGTTGCTTGAGCTCAAGCCTAAGCCCATGCCCATGCCCAAGCCCAACTACTCTCTTTTGAGCAAGATCTAGTATGATTATAGATATTTGCAACATGCATGATATTGACACAAATGCTCTTAAAACCTTAATCCGGCTAGGCAGAGCTAAAAGGTTCTCATACTTGGCCTGAGCTCAGCCCAATTAATAAACATATTGCTTAATGCTTGGGCTTGAGGCAGCACCTTTGGTGAAGTCTTTGAGCCCAAGCTTAGCCAGAAAGCCCAATGGACTAATCCTAATAACCACTATTTAAAATAATGAAAAATAGTGAATTCCGCAAATAACCATTATCCTTATCTACCATAACAGTTGTGAGATGAATTTAGGATTTCTACTTGTTATCCATGTCTATCTCTGCACTATGAATTCTTATCATGCAGAATGCGTGGACATTTCAAGAAACAAGCATATAGTGCCCAAACCTTAGGATTTTTCAACCAAACAAATATTGGCAATTAATTTGGGTTACTTTACATTCATTTATGTACAGATTTCTTAGTGTCTATGTATCAAAGGTTGTCAGCCAGAGTATCTGATGTAGAGCGGGTCACGGACAGTTTCATGGCCAAGATGGATCAGAAAAGGCCCGGTCGACGACAGAAGTGATCCGGACCGTCGGACCTTAGATTGGGCGTATCTTGCAATCCGGAATGAGTTATCTGACGTAAAATATATGATTTTGGGGTAGAATGAGCTACTTTAGCCAACCAACCCTGCTACGCCAGGTTGCGACGCCCGGAATTGCGAAAAACCCCTGGATCGACGGTCGTTTCCCTGCTTTAATTTCGTTTTTACTATAAATAGTAAGTTTTAGTTTGATTATAACTCTTCATTTGTCGGGCTTTAGGAGTTGCACCCAACGTGAAAAGAGCTTAGAATAATTAGGAGAACGGTTTGGTGAAGTCAAATAGGACACTTACTATTTTTGGCCGAAAACCTTGCGCACTAGTAGACATCACGACCGTCTATAAATAGTAAGTTTACTATTTATAGTAAGTCGCGAATTCTAGGAGTTTTAGTTGTAGTTTGATTCTGATTTCTTTCCCATTGCTTGGTATCCCTATTTAAAGGGTTGTGAACTAGTTTTTAATCATCAATTAATCAGTTTTGAATTTATTAGAATATATTTCTATTTTCTGCTTTCTTTCCTCGTGGATTCAAGAAGTCTCTGTGAGGAGTCCAGAGAAGCTCCGTGGATTCGGAGTAGTTATCATCATCACGTTCATCCCTGCGTCAGTATCAAACAATTCCCATTAGGAGTGAAATAGGTTGGCTGGTACACATGCTCCCCACCACTGGCATCATTAAAGGCATACCAAACTTTGACAGTGGTCACAAGGGCTTCATCCGTTCACCAACCTTAACACAGATGTGTGGAAGGGTGCACCCAACATGGTCACATCATTGTAGACATGTGCTAATCGCACTTGGCAGTCACTTGTTGGTTATACTTGCATTTATGCATTTTGAGTTTGTTAATGTTGTTTCATTAATGTTCAATTCATCCGAAATGGTGAGATTTGATTGAGCTACGTGCGTGTCGCTGATAAAAATGAAAACTTAAGTCTAAAATGGGAGCTCATGCAAAGCTTGAAAGTTGTCCAAGGCAGAATATGTACTTGGCTAGGTGGTCTCTAACAATGGTACATACACCAATCAAATCATAGTAGGCAATAGAGATAATTTCAAGCAATGGCATGCAGCCCAATCAAATCCTACCAGGCAATCCATATCTTGTTGACTCCACCAGCGGATTGGATGGTTACTCAGCACCACCTAAGTGCTATGGGTCCACCATGATGTATGTGTTTTATCCACATTGTGTATTTGTTTTGCCAGCTCATTTTTCAGAAATGATTCAAAAAATGAAGCAGATCAAAAGATCAAGCGTGAGGCCACAAAAGTTTTGAATCAAGCTGATATTTGTGTTTTCCCTCCATTTAGGTCCGTGTGACCTTATCAACAAGTTGGGTGGCATATAAACACCAGTGGGCCCCAAGAAGGTTTCAACCATGGGTGTAATTATCCCCACTCTTTCCTATAGCATGGTCCACTTGAGCTTTGGATTTGCTTTGTTTTTATGATCATGCCCTAAATGAGATGGCAAAACGAATGTATGACATTGATATAAAACAATATACATCACAGTGATCCCCATAGCATGTCACCACCCAATTTAGGTTATCCCCCTTCTATTCTCTTGTTGGCCACAACATTTAAAGTCATGATTAAAACCTCAAAAATCATGTGTCACATGGCTTACTTAAAGTTTGAAATGATCTAATTATTTCAATTTCCATACATCCTGATTGGATACATCTAAATTAATTAGATGGTACATAAAGAAACGATGATCTCACATCCAATTTGTAAGTCTTCCCTGTGGTGTGGCCTACCTCAATGTATGGCTCACCAAGGGCAACATTAGGGGACACACATAATGGACAGATTGAATATCATTAAAACATAGTAGTTATTGATTTGTACTTTTGAGCTCACATTGGAGATGTTGTACTAGATCCAGCCTCTGCATTTGTTTATTTGATGTGTTTGCATTACGGCTGTCAATTGGCCGGGATGGCTTGCGGGCTTTCAAGCTTAGCCCTCCTCAGGCTGGGCTTTGCTAGAGTATCTAGCTTGTGGGTCGGTTCGGACTTAAAATTAGAGCTCATTTCTCACAAGCAGGCTAGGCCTGGACTTAACTGTCCAAAGCCTATTTTAGCTCGCTCCTAACATTTTCAAAAGTTTAAAATTTAAGGGCGTATTTAGTCCGTGGAATTGAATGATATTGAATTGTATTAGATGGGATTAACATCATTATTGCACAATGATTGCATGTCTAGAAATATCATGGTATTGGAGCCATCCAATTTCATGTTGGGATAAAAATTTTGCTATGGGAAACTCCCGATTAAGCAAAATCATGTTTGGCGGACCATAATCAATGGACCAAATTGACATATATAACTAGAATGTCACATGTAAACAGTGTATATGGATAGACGGCATGGATAAACGCATGCATCAATGTGGGGCCCAGATGTGTAGTGGATTTCAAAATCCACGGAAATCCTACATGGGACGAAATGCAATTCTGGGACTAAATGCAATTCCATCTCACCCAATCCCAACCTTTCCTATCCTCTCCAAATGCTTATTGCACATACCAAATGCAATTCTATCCCAACTAATTCCATCTAATACCCTCTGCCAAACGCCCGCTAAATATATTTTTTCCTCAAATTTCGCCTTCTTTCACTCTTTAAAACTCATTCCTCTTCAAATGCCTCTCTCTCTCTCATGAGAATCTGGAAGCATGGGAGCATCTTTCTGTCCCCATCGTGCACCACCTCCCATCCGCACGTGTGCCGGCTCAACGAGGGAAAAAAATAAAAACCTAAATCTAAAACTGTAAAAATCATATTTTTATTGAAAAATAAAATTTTTTTTGGGTTTCTACATATTCTATGAATTTTCATTTAGCTCATGTTTTAGGTTTTTGGTTTGATTTAATACATAAAAGAAAAGGAAGAGGAATAAGCTCTAATGGGAGGAGAGCGACGTTTCATCTGGTGTGGTAGGCAGGTATGTAAATTTCCACGGTATCTTTTGAGTTGCCAGAGGGCTTTTCCTTTTGTCGCGACTAAACATAGCTAAAATCTGTCATTTTGTTAGGACCCACATGCTATGATGGTTTACAATCATAACAAACACTTTTATGAACCCTTGAAAATAACATTTTCAATGGCTCATTCTGACAATCGTCATGTGTAGACGAATGTGACCCTTGAAAATAACATTTTCAATGACTCACCTTCCAATATCAATGGTCAGTTTATTTTATTTTTTTAAGTGCAATTATTGCTACGTAGTAGAAAGTGGACCACGTGGAAAGAAATGCTAAGAAATTACATGCGACCCGAAGTGGTAGTCTACGCGTTTCATCTGCTTTTTTTTTAAGGGCAGGGACGCTGACTGTGGGGCTCATAGTGATGTATGTACCTTAAATCCACACCGTCCAACCATTTCCAAAGCTCATTTTAGTATATGTTCTAAAAAATGAAATAGATTCGACTCTTAGGTGGACCACCCCATAGGAAACAGTTTTGATCGAATACCCACCATTTATGTTTATTTGCCATCCAACCTGTTGATAATGTCACAAAGACTTACATCAATAGACCACATAAATATCATCTTGATTCAAACCTTTTGTTGCCCAGAAGAGCTTTTAATGGTCACTTACTACTGTTCTTTGTACTATGGTCCATCCGAGATTTGGATCTACTTCATTTTTTGCATCATGTCCTAAAATGAGTTTTCACTATGGATGGATGGCGTGGATGTGGTCACATGGGCCCCACAGTGAGGAGTCCCACGCACCTCGGATCCACCGAAGCCGCCCCGAAAAAGTCTTCAATAGATTTGTTGAGCTAGAGTACAGTGTTAGTTTTACACCATCTAAAATTGGTGGAGATTCATCCACCTCAAATGTGCCATTTTAGTACAGCAATCCAGACCGTCCAAACTGTGGGTCCCGTTGTGGACGTAGCATATCTTGAAAATCACACTGACCCAGAAATCCTAACCATCTGATCAACGCATATAAAATGAATCACTAAAGGTAAAATACTCAACGGTCCAAATTCTAACGAAAGAAATAAGATAGTTAATATTAATTTCCCATTGCAATTTTCTTTCAGGTATGCTCCATCCACGCATTTGGACAGTCTGGATTTTAAGAGAGAGAGAGAGAGGTCCTACACACATACCTGGCTTGGTGCAGTCTCTAAAGATGGTTTCAATCATAGCCGTCACTTCATCCTCTCGGACGGACCTGAGTGCTTCAAGCCTCTTTGGAGTGAACAGCTCCACCTGACAAAGCTTCCTCACCTTAACGTAGTGGGGCCCATAATCAGCCCAAATCAGATCCTGACCATTCCTACTAACAGCTCGGCCACTTTCCTCCTGGGCCTATCAGCCAGCATTTGATCATTTTCCTTGAGCACTTCCTTAGCCATTTCAGCGCTCGACACGACAACGTTCAAAGTCGATCCGAGCCACACCGATATGATGGACCCATACGTGCTGGCCCACTCCGCGAAGCACCGAAACCTCACCGGCTTTATGTCGTAGAGGTTCCCAACAACGGGCCAGGGCTTGGGGCCCGGAGGGAGCTTGTATCTGCGCCATAGGAGGAGCTTGAAGGCCAGAAGAGAGAGGAAGAGGATGAGGAGAGAGAGTGGGAGAGAGAAAGCCATTGGGGAAATAACACATACACCACCTTATCTTGCGGTGTATAGACCGTGACCATTTTAGACCACTTATATTGAGACGAGGGGTTAGGTTTAGGAATCCAGATCTTCTGTTTCCAGCGCACAGGGATTTCCTGTTTCTGAAATTTAATTGGCCACGTCATCTATGCTGACATCAGCACAGCTATTTAATAAAATAAAAAAATTGTTTTAAAAAACAGAAGCCTGGCTAGTATGCCATGTTACATTCCTGTACCATATTCAATGACTCGTATTAGCTGCAACTCGGGATACGGTTGTATATCTACGCTCCCATCCGATTTTCCAAACTATTTTAAGCCTATTTTAGGAAAGAATAAAGCAGATACCATTCTTAAATGGACCACGCCATTGAGCGGCCACTATTGAAAACTTACTAGCGTATGCCGTCATATTTATTTGCTATTAAACTTTTTGTCGATAAGGTCATGCGAACCTGAATGAGGGCAAAATATAAATATTAGCTTGATTCAAAACTTTTGTGGCTCACACAAAACTTTTAATGGCCAATGAATGGTGCTTCCTGTGGATGTGGAAAACCTGAAATTCAGATATGCAGGCTTTAAATTTTTGACCCTTTTTCTAACATAAGTTGGCAAGATAGGATACACTGGATAGGTGTATTACGTATATAAATGTGGTGGCCCCAAGGAGAGGTCCTACCCACATAGTGGGATTTGTGGGGGCCTTGCACAAAACCTTAGGATCTAGCCGCCCGAAACAAACTAGAATTATGGAATAATAATGCAATGAAAAACAATCAAAGCATAACCACATCACACTAGAGATTTTTACGTGGAAAACCCTCAAAGAGGGAAAAACCACGGGACCTCGTCCAGATCAACAATCCACTATAAAGCAGAATGTTACAACCGATCACAAGTACACACCGCTTGGATTAAACCTTCTTCACTAATGCAGGAGTGGATAAACAATAAAGAAAAAAAGAAGACGGAGAGATCTCACCGATCATGAGGACGTGGAAGCGCTAAGATATGATAGATCATCTTTACGAGCATAGCCTCCATTCCACAAGCTTCCTCTCTCTCTCTCTCTCTCTCTCTCTCTCTCTCTCTCACCTTTTGATAGCCCTAAGCCCTCCTAGAAAACCTTTAGAAAACTTAGAATGCCCTAGAAATACACCCCAATCCCGGATACACCTATATATATAAGAATAGAAAGAGGTGTAACCCAAATAGGAAACAAAATCCGCAAAATCTGCGTTTCCGCAATCGCATCTGCGGAACTCGTCGATCATATCGAAGGTCTCTCGATAACACAGCTTCGATATCATCAACAGGTCTCTCGATCATATCGAGACGGGACAAAAACTGTCCAGCGACCAGGGGTGGAAATTCCAACAATTATCGATGCCATCGAGCCACTCTCGATGATAGCCTCGATATGATCTGAAAGTCTCTCAATTATATTGACGGGACAAAAAACAGTCCAGCAACCAGCAGTGAAAAATTCTGCAATTATCAATGATATCGAAACCTGTTCGATTTCATCGATACCAACAATGAGGAGAAAAATTCCCATCAAATCTCTCCCTTTTAGACTCAGGAGGAATCCACCTTCTTCAAGCCAGCCTGGTTTCTACAAACCTCAAACTTGCCCTTGAGCAAAGCCTTGGTTATCATGTCTGACCCATTATCGTCCGTGTGGACCTTCTCAAGCTGTAACACCTTCTGTTCCAAAGTATCCCTAATCCAGTGATACTGAATCTCTATGTGCTTTGACTCAGAATGCTGACTTTGATTCTTGCTCAAGTGTATAACACTCTGACTATCGCAATAGACCACGTGCTCCTCCTGCTTCAGGCTAAGTTCCTGTAGGAACCTCTTCATCCAAAGCATCTATTTATATGCCTCTATGACTGCAACGTACTCGGTAGGCCTCTGTTGTCGACAATGTTACGACTTTCTGTAGCTTACTCTGCCAAGAAACCTCTCCCCCTGCAAACGTGAACATGAACCCCGATGTAGACTTCCTGAAGTCTATGTCGCCTACCATATCTGCATCTTTGTAGCCCTCTAACATAGGTTTACCGTCACTATAGCATAGGCTCAACCTGGATGAGCCTTTTAGATACCGCAGTATCCATTTCACACGCTGCCTAATGTTTTTTGCCAGGATTGGCAAGATACCGGTTGACAATACCAACCACATATGCTATGTCTGGGCATGTACACACCATAACATACATCAAACTTCCTATAACTGACACGTAGGGTATCTTCTGCATCTTTTTCACCTCTGCCTTCGTCTTGGGACACTGCATGTCGCTCAATTTGAAGTGACCATCTAGTGGAGTACTAACCGGTTTCGCTGCATTCATATTGAACCGCTCTAGGACTTTCTTAATATACCGCTCTTGTGACAGCCAAAGCTTCCTGCTGCTTCTGTTACGGGTTATCTCCATTCCTAGGATCTGTCTAGTCGAGCCCAAGTCTTTCATTGTAAAAGACTTGCCCAACTCCTGTTTCAGTCTGTCGATCTTCTTGATGTCTTTTCCCATGTTGAGCATGTCATCAACGTATAAAAGCAGAACTAAGAAATTACCATATGAGAACTTGCGCGTGAAAACACAGTGGTTCGACTCCGTTCTGTCATACCCATGCTTTAACATGAACGAGTCAAACTTCTTGTACTATTGTCGTGAAGCTTGTTTCAGCCCGTACAAGCTCTTCCTCAGCCTACACACCATATGCTCTTTGCCCTTAACTTCGAACCCCTCTGGTTGGTGCATGTAAATCTCTTCTTCCAGGTCACCATGGAGAAAGGCAGTTTTAACACCTAACTGCTCTATCTCCAGATCCATGCTAGCAGCCAACCCAAGCAACACCCGTATGGATGTCATCTTCACCACTGGTGAGAATATCTCTTCGAAGTCTATGCCTTTCCTTTGACCAAACCTTTTACCACAAGTCTGGCCTTGAACCTCGTCTGTGAATTCTTCTGCTTAATCTTCTTTCTGAACACCCACTTGTTGCTCAGAGCTTTCTTGACCTTAGGCAGTTTCACCATGTCATAAGTGTGGTTCTTATGTAAGGATTTCATCTCCTCTTGCATAGCTTTCAACCACTCCTCCTTATGCTCGTCGGTTAGGGCCTCAGAATAATCTTCTGGCTCCCCTCCATCGGTTAGCATAATGTACTCATGTGGCGAGTACCTCTTGGATGATTGTTTGTCTCCTAGATGACCTCCTCACCTATGGCTCAACAGGTGGATCAAGTGGGGTTGCTCCCCTGGTCCATCTTCTGAAGGAACTCTCTCGTCCTCTGCACCTTGCTGTACTCCCCCGTCATCAGGCACCACGGGAGGAATAACTGGATCCATATCTTCTAGCTTACTTGAACTAGGCTGGTTCATATCTGGCTTACCAATGTCTTCTATACACTGATTTTCAAAGAAAACCACATCTCTACTCCTGACGAGCTTTCTCTCCTCGGTCGGATCCCATAACCTGTAACCGTACTTTTCATCACTGTACCCTAAGAACATACACTGCCTGATTTTCATATCGAGCTTGGACCTCTCGTCCTTTGGTACGTGAACGGATGCCCTGCATCCAAACACTCTGAGATGACTGTACGATGAATCATGTCCAGTCCACACCTTCTCAGGTACTTCTCCATTCAACGGGGCTGATGGAGACTTTTATCAAATACACCGCCGTGTGCATTCTTCTCCCCAGAACGTCTTGGGCAATTTCACATGGGATAACATGCATCTGATTCTCTCAACAATGGTGCGATTCATTCGCTCAGCTACACCATTATGTTGGGGGGTCTTGGGAACCGTCTGTTCATGCCGTATACCAGGGACTTGCAGTACTCATGAAAGTCGCCAATGTATTCACCACCATTGTCAGTACGGATGCACTTCAATGATCTACCTGTCTCTCTCTCGACCATAGCATGAAACAATTTAAACATACCAAAGACCCGTCCCTGGATTTCAAAGCATAAACTCAAACCCTCCTACATGTATCATCTATAAAAGTAACAAAATACAATGTCCCACCCAAGGTTTTTGTCATCATAGGACCACAAACATCAGAATAAACCAAATCTAATGCATGCACTTTATTAACATGAGAAGCAGATTTAACAAATGAAACTCTATGCTGTTTCCCTGATAAACAATCAAGACAGGTTTGAGCGGTGTACCTGTCACGTCTAAAAGGAGCCGCTTCCTTGCTAGTAGCTGAAGCCCTTTTTTCACTCATGTGACCTAGACGCTTGTGCCACACTCGTCAATAGCTGAATCTTCCACTGCGTTCAACCCACCCTTGCACATACTGACACTTGCCTTGTAAAGCGTGCAACACTTCTTTCCTCTTGCCACGATCAACAAACCCTTGATAAGCTTCCATCGCCCAGCAACAAACCGACTTTTATAGCCATCATCATCCAATCTTCCTGTCGACATTAAGTTGAGGCGAAGGTCTGGGATATGCCTCACATCCTTGAGAACCAATGTGCAGCCCACATCGGTCTTCACACAAATATCACCGACTCCCATAATTTTTGATACGCCAGAATTTCTCATCTCCACAGTCCCATAGTCACCTGACTTGTAGCTTGTGAAGAAGTCCCTAGTGGAGTCGTATGAAAAGAAGCTCCCGAGTCTATTACCCAGTTGGTGTCCTGACTCGTAGCCATGAGACATACATCATGATCTGTAAAAAGAATAACTACAACGTCGCCATCTGAAGCGACCGCAGTGGAATCTGATTAATCTTCATTCCCCTTTCCTTTCTTGTCGTTTTTCTTACCACGACATTCATGCTGGTAGTGGCCCTTCTTGCCCAATTCCAGCAATTAACATCCTTTCTGTTATTCGACTTGCCTCTTGATTTATCTCGGGCCTTCCTGCCCTTCCTATTCTTTCCTCTCCCCCGTTCCTGTGTCACAAGGGCCTCTTGCTGAGTAGACCTCTGAGACTTCCTCCTTGTCTTCTCATTGAAGAGACAAGTAGTAACCTGTTCCATGGATATCTTTTCGTCTGGCGTGGAGTTACTTAGAGACACCACCAATGTCTCCCAACTGTCAGGCAATGAACTAAGCAATAGTAAAGCCTGCAATTCATCATCCAGAACCATCTTCATAGAGGAGAGTTGATTCACTATATTACTGACCTCATTCATGTGCTCGGCCACAGAACCACCATCCTTGAACTTGAGATTCACAAGTCACCTATCAGAAAAATCTTATTACCGGCTGTCTTTCTCTCATACAACCCTTGTAATTTCAGCCATAGGTTAGCAGCTGAGGTTTCTGTAGACACATGGTGGAACACAGAATCATCCAACCATTGTCTGATAAACCCCACCGTCTTTCGGTCCATCTTCTTCCAATCATCATCAGTCATATCTTTGGATTTTGCTGATATGCCTAAAATTGGAGAATATAGGTCCTTGCAATAAAGCAAGTCCTCCATCTTAGCCTTCCATATGGTCCAGTTAGAACCATTGAAGCTGATTATCTTTGATGAGCCACCTTTCATAATTCAAAACCGATCCTACCTATTCAATGAACTTAGCTTTGATACCACTTTGTTGGGGGCCTTGCACAAAACCTTAGGATCTAGCCGCCCGAAACAACCAGAATTATGGAATAATATGTATGTAATGAAAAACAATCAAAGCATAACCACATCACACCAGGGATTTTTTCGTGGAAAAACCTCAAAGAGGGAAAAACCACGAGACCTCGTCCAGATCAACAATCCACTATAAAGCAGAACGTTACAACCGATCACAAGCACACACCGCTTGGATCAAACCTTCTTCACTCACGCAGGAGTGGATAAACAAAAGAGAAACAAAGAAGATGGAGAGATCTCACCGATTACGAGGACTTGGAAGCGCTGAGATATGGTAGATTACCTCTACGAGCATAGCCTCCCTTCCACAAGCTTCCTCTCTCTCTTTCTCTCTCTCTCTCTCACCTTTTGATAGCCCTAAGCCCTCCTAGAAAACCTTTAGGAAAATTAGAATGCCCTATAAATACACCCCAATCTCGGATACACCCATATATATAAGAATAGAAAGAGGTGTAACTCAAATAGGAAACAAAATCCACAAAATCTGCGTTTCCGCAATCTCATCTGCGAAACTCGTCGATCATATCGAAGGTCTCTCGATAACAGCTTCGATATCATCAACAGGTCTCTCGATCATATCAAGACGGAATAAAACTGTCCAGCGACCAGGGGTGGAAATTTCAACAATTATCGATGCCATCGAGCCACTCTCGATGACAGCCTCGATATGATCTGAAAGTCTCTCGATCATATCGATAGGACAAAAAATAGTCCAGCAACCAGCAGTGAAAAATTCTGCAATTATCAATGATTTCGAAACCTATTCGATTTCATCGATACCAACAATGAGGAGAAAAATCCCCATCAGGATCCCATGTCATAACATAGTTTTTTTTATTTATTTTTTATTTTTTAAATATTTGTTTCCGGTACACTTACGCGAATCAATGATATATCGTCATGTGTTGGTTACTATATATTAAATGATGGGCAAAATTCTACTCACATATCAAAAGCATTGTTTACATATGATTTAACACACCTAGATCAAAAGTTTAGGAGACACCATATGACAGCCGTGACACATGTAATATAGATGACTTTAAAGATGAGTTAGAATGCATTATAGAGAGCATTAAATGTCAGATATCTATTAAAAGAACTCTCTGTAAAATATAAGTCTCATTGAAGTAACACTCACTCACTTTCTCTCCAAGCATTAATTGCTAGAATCCTATAAAAAGATTTCTATGTAGCATTAAATGCTAAAGCTTTGTCAAAAGCAACTCTCTACCGATGCTATAGCCAAGTGACATAAGACTCTAGCAACTTTTTTACTAAGAGAGTCTAGAGACGTGAAGACTTTGGCCAATGCATGATCTAGAGCGAGATCTCTGAAAATGCAAGTTATCGATGTCCTAGAGAGAGAGAGAGAGAGAGAGAGGAGAGAGAGAGAGAGAGGAGAGAGAGAGAGAGAGAGAGAGAGGTGAGTGAATAGGATAATGACAAATAATCGAAATAAAAATGGAATATATAAAGAATATAAATCTCAATCGTCCAAGTATTGAAACCTTGATTCCAAATGATTCGTAGGACAACTTTCACTTAAAATATTAGGGAGGACAACATTATTTCACGAATGTCTTTAAATCAATTTATCAACTAGTAAGAGAAGATAAAATAAATATAACATTCACCACAAGAATGAAATAAATACATCCCACAAAAAAAAAACCATTCATCACAAGGCACAATGAGTTATAGTGGTTTAGTGCTTTTAAAACCGGACCTACTCCACTCCAAAAAATTCCATACATGTCAGATTGCCACAACGCATGTCGGTTAGGTGAGCACGCCAGGATTGCGAAGATTTCTAATGTCAGTGTTATGTAGGATCAATCTGTGAGTATGCGAGGATTACTCACTTGCGTGCATGTTAGAATTGCCGCAATACTGGACCGGTTAGGTGGGTGTCAGATTGCAAAAGGTTCCTAATGTCGTGCCAATGAATTGTCAAAATTCAATTCCAGATAATTTATTACTTCTTAATAAATTAATATAATACAGTTATAGGGAGAGAAATTATTCTGCTTAATTAAATAGGATGAAACTAATTTATTTGTGCATCATGCATTCATAACATGGTACATAGTCATGCAAAGTATCTTAGGGAAACTTAGATAAATTTCTACATTATTGAACTGCCTGAACTTTCCTTAAAATTTAATTGGGATGAATGTCATCTCACTAGATTTTAGCTCACAAAAACAAAGGCGCAGGTTTGTAGGAGTTCGCAGGAGACAAAGAGTACTTGGATGGATATTTTTGCTAAAACGTCATCCTTAGTTTATGTTTATATTATTTCATGTTGATGTATAAGACAATTATTGAACTTTTGTTTTAATAGGAAGTAGAAGAAGATTTGTTAGTTTAGAAATTTAAATTTAAATTTAAGTTTGAATTGAGTTATAGTTTAATGAAATATTTAAATTAGTTTAATTTGTGTGTGTGTGGAATGAAATTACAAGAATATGCACGAATTAAACTCGAGATTTGGATCACTATATTCAGGTTCTGAATCCCAAGGTTAGGGTTTAAAGTTTAGGATTTAGGACATTCAATGTCAGTAAAATAAATGCATTTAGAGGGGCGTTGGACATTTAAGTCTACAAGCAGGGCTGCTTGAGAGTAGGTGGGGCCTACCATGATGTTAGTTACAAATCCTCCCGTTATCAGATTTTTCATCTCATTTCAAGGCATGGGCCCAAAAATGTGGTTGATAAAAGGGCTAAGTGGGCCTCATGAACAAGGAAGATTAGATATTAAACGTTCACGGTTAAAACATTCGTAGGTCAGAAATATTTTTACGACAAATCCACCCCCCATCTGTTAACTCAGCTCATTTTAGGGATAGGCAAGAAAATCTTGAAAATCGAAAGCTCGAGTAGGCCACATGACAGGAAACAGTGGAAAAGAACGTCCACCATTGAAATATCTTGGGGCGATCATGGGCCCACCTTGAACTTTGGATCTGCATCATTTTTTGCTCATGCCCTTAATGAGCTAGAAAAATAGATAGACGGGACGGATTTCTCACAAACATTAAGGTGGCCCCACGTAAGTTCGGGGTGAGAATTAACACCTTAATAATTTGAGCAAAGGTTGCCAATTGCAGTAAAGTAATGATAGTTTTCGTCAATAAGAAAATATGACGTAGAACTTGTCACAGATACGTTCCTAGCATGGTTGGGCCAAAAGAAGGTGGACCATAAATGGATCTTAACTTTTGATCTGAGTATCGTTACGGGGTGCATAACCTATCAATCTTTACTGAAATAGGCCATCCGAGGTGAACTGACTCACAAAGTGGGTCACATATGTCCGCTTCGTCTGAAAACGTGGTGCTATCAGCTTAAAAATGAATTTTTAGAAATTTTTTTTACTATTTTTGTAATTCCGATTTTTTTTTAAAAAATATTTTTCTGTTTTTAGAGTTTTAGATTTTCTTCCTTTTTAGAAATAAGTTTTAAATATGCTAGGACTATTCTAGCATAAGTTTATTTGGAATTTTTATTTTTAGAAATTAGGCTTTAGAAGAGTTTTAGTAGAATTAGGATTTTTTATTTAGAAATTTGCTATTTTTGGTAATTACGAATTTTGGATTTTTTTTCCATATTAATGGTGTAACAGGTACATAGATTATTTTCATTCATCGATTAATTTCAATTTTTATAGAATTTATTTTATATTTTCTTGTTCTTTTCTTCGTGAATTCGAGAAGTCTCTGTGAGGAGTCCAGAGAAGTTCCATGGATTCAGAATAGTTATCCTCTTGAGGAAGATGATGCTCGACCTCACGTCCTTCCCTGCATCAGTTTGGTATCAAAGCGAAGCTTTCTCCTCAGATCGATGACTTCTAACGACAGGTTGGGCCAACAATCTCATGGACGGTGCTCCATAAATAATTTTTTAATGGCTTTCGAAGCAGCGCGACGAAAGAATCGACAAGTCATACAAGGGCTGCAGTTTTCCATCAATCACATGATGGAGACCCTAGGGCAGCTCCGTGTTCATGGTGGTGATCCACCCCAATAGGTGTTAAAATTCATAATCGCGTTGATCGTAGGGTGATGCTGGCAGTGTGTAACATCCTGGATTTTCACTGTTTTGGATTTTCCAAAATCCTTAAAATTTTTTTTATGTAAGTAACTTATATTATCACCTACTGACCATTGACACTTAATGCTAGCTTATACGTGGGTGATTGTAATGTCCCGTCCAACCAGCACAGTGTCCTGGGGCATCCACGTCGGATTTGCCGCAGGATCGTTCGTTTAAACTACTCAGGGTGAGGTATTGTAGTGCTATGGTCTCATGCTCCTTTGGTTGTCAAATTTTGATGTGTCAAAAAATCTTTCTGTGTCCTGTGCTTGTATGATGATTTATATGAATTCAAGACACTGCATAAACACTTCAATAAGCTACATGTTGAAGTCTTCAAGAAGCTACATGTTGAAGGTCTCAAGAAGCTACAATGTTGAAGTTCAAG
>JAJHSJ010000014.1:52240986-52298318 GCA_021015155.1 Magnolia officinalis | reverse complement strand
TATCAACATCGTATTGTCATGCCCTATCATGGCAACTGCATAATCTTGGAAAACACCGTGGTTGACACCCATGCACACCAGGCACCAGTAATTGACCTCGCATACCTCTCCTGCGGTGGACTTCCACTCGGCACGCCAGTAGGGACCTCATTTGTGCTTCTCTTTGCCGGTGGGTCAAACCGGTTCCTGTTCGCACCTCAGCCCTTAAGCAGGTTGGACCCACCTCTTCTCAACTCGACTTCGTCAGAGTCAAATCCATGACCCATGTATCCACTCGGCCCGATGGTGAGACATCCCTAGAGCATCGGGGTTTAGGGACTTTCAACCCAAGGGGCACATCATCCCCTACTATTTCCACATTTCCGGTGTCCCGTCCCTTTTAGGGATAATCCATGTCATCATCATAGATCTACATTTCATTACCAAGGTCCATTTCATGTTATATGGCACAACTGTGGTATTACCATAATCAATATCATATCATGATCATGCATGAATTCTTGCAATCATGCTAAGGCATACGTTCAAGTGTATGTAATATGCATGTAATGCCATGGGTCTAGAGTTTACATAGCCCTTAGGATAGAAAATTCATATACGATCATCATGTGCCACTATCAAGTGTATCAATCCACGTTCATGTGACCCAACTACAAAGGACATCTTATGCATGGATGGATGCACTTGGTACACATGCACGTACTATCATTCCATGATGCATGAGTATGATCAACACCAACATGTACAAGGCATCATATCGCATACCTCTACTAATCCATAATCATCAACACATCACCATTTTCATAACTATCGCAATCAAACACACTATTTGCATTCACAATCACATCTCATTCATTACAAGATAGATATCCCGTTAGCGGCTTCGGCCCGACACGATTTCCACTATTGGGTCCAAAAGGCTTTATTCTAGGTGGGCCTTTATGGCCAATGGCTTGCCACTCTAATGCCTAAGTGGGCTCATTAGTGGAGTCCATAAATTACCCGAATCTTCAATTAAGTGGGCCCGACATTCAGCCTAATACCTATCTCAAGTTGGGTCTTGGGCAAACTGAATTTGTTTCATGTTTTGGGTCCACTAGGCTTTGGATCCATCTCATTATCGGGCTTGAGCCCCTTTCATGGGCTGACAATGTAGATGGTCATCATGTACATATATTAAAGTGGTCCCTAGATGATAAGCAGTGTTGATAAAACTCATATAATCTGATGGGCTCCACTTCCAAGTGGGTTGCCAATAAATTGGATGGTAAACAACCATCACAGTTGGTCTACCATGGTTTGGACGGAATGGGTAACACTCATACATTACAGCGGGCCCTAAGATGAACAACTTAGATTTACAATGGATATATCAAAGTAGGTCTCAATTGGACGGTGTAGGTCTAACGCATACAATGCGGTGGGTCCTACTTCCAAGTAGCCCCTCCAACAAATGATTTTACACATAAATCTTATGGTGGGTCCACAACAAGTGGACGGTATAGGTAATTCACATACATCAAGGTGGTTCAAGGATGAACAACGTAGATGTACAGGGCAAACGTCAAGGTGGAGTCTACAGTGGGTTCCATGATTGAAACCGATCGGTTGGTTGAACGGTGTGGATATGCACATTGTAGTGAAGTCTGAATGGACAGCGTGGATATAATTACATACATCATGGTAGGGTTTACAATGGGCCCTAGTGAAGCTTTAATAATGGCCATTCAATCTGAATCGTTTTCTGTCATGTGGTTCACGCGAGATTTGGATATGTTTCAAAATCTGGAGGGTGGCCCACCTGATGGATGGAGTGGATAGGACCTATACACTATGGTGGTTGGCCAAGGGCTCTACCGGATGACATGGATAAATACATCACAATGGGCCCGTAGGAAGTTCTCAATTGTAAGTGTTCAATCTCCACTGCTTAGGGGTGGTGCGGCCCACCTAAGATTTGGATGGCTTCTTACTTTGAGCACAACCCTAAAATTATTTGGTAAACCAGATGAACGGTGTGGATTTGTACATACATCTTGTGGAGGTCCAAAGTGGGTTCCACAGGAAAAACAACCAATGGTAAGAAAAAATGTTCTGAACTCTCTCTCTCTCTCTCTCTCTCTCTTCTTTTCTTCTATAATATATATTATATATATATATATATATATATATATATATATCATGACTTTATTTGTACATACATGAGTTACCAATATACATTAAGTGGCCCTAAGAAGTTTGCAATGGTAGATATTAAATCCTATTGTTTGGATAGTGTGGCCCACTTAAGTCATGGATCTGCCTTTTTTTTTATTTTTTTGGGCTCTCATCACAAAATAATCTAGCATAAGATGGACGGTGTGGATGTAAGGCACTTACATCATGGTGGGAGCCAATAGTGGGCCCCACCTAACCTGAAAGCACTTGACAGCAGCGTCCCATACTCCCATGTTGCAGCTTTTTTTTTTTTTTTTTAAAATTATTTAAATAATGTGTTTATTTTATTTCATTTCATTAAATTTTTCCATGTGGCAGGTCATGGCTTAGTGGGCCTTAAGAAATTTTCAATGTCAAGTGTTCACTCTCTGCTCTCTCTAACCGCATGCATGGCCCACCTGGGTTTTGAATCTGCCTGATTTTTTTTAAAACATATGGCTTGAAATGGATGGACGGCTTGGATAAAATACATATTATGGTGGCTACCACAGTGGGCGCCACAATCCTAGCATCTATTTATGAGAGGAGCGTCCCTCTCTGGATGTCTAGCGTCTGGGGATGTGACGTCTCTCTCTCTCTTCTTCTCTTTTCTTCTCTTTATTTATTTATTTTTTGTTTATACGAGTTTGTATGCACCCATGTGTGAGAGCGGCTGGCCACCTTAGTGGAGTCTAGCAAGTGGATGGGTTAGATGATGTATAAACATCATGTTGGGTCTGTGAATTGGACATATTTGAATTTTGTGTGGTCCCTACATACATGTTTATGTGACCTGATGAACTGGTTAGATGGCTGATAAACATCATGGTGGCGCCCACTATCAGTGGGTCTCACCTGTAAGTTTGGTACAAGCTGATCTTTGTACTTCATTCATGTATGTATGTTCCTATGAAGGGTTGGATTGCTTTCAAGCTCATCGGTGGGGCCCACCATTAGTAGGGTCCCATATCATCATAACCATCACCACATCAAGATCACGATTATCATCATCCATATCATAAGGAAAAAAATAAAAGATTAAGTGGAAGGGGGTGTACTCACCTTGGCCTAAGTGTGGATGGCTTGGATCTCCATGGTCCACCACCATTCTCTCTCTCTCTCTCACTCACTCACTCTCTCTCTCTCTCTTAGCAAGGAGGGGCTAGAATTTGGGCACTAAGGTGCCTAAATTTGGGTTAGAGAATGCTTATTTATAGAGGTAGAGGTGATTAGGGAAGGAGTTTCTAGATTAAGGGGTATGTGGAATCACCTCCTTATTTTAAGGGTGATTGGTTTCACTAATCCTTAACTTAAGGGTGCTAATGACACTCTAATAACACATGAGATTCATTTTCTAGAAAAGTGAGAGACAAAACACTTGGTCTCCCGTAAATCATGGAAAAGAAAGTTGACTTTTGGTGCACGGTCTTTATTAAGCTTTATCTAAGCCTTGGTTTGAGCTAATTAAGTACACTTATGGGACCTTAATTATTCTTAGATTATGGCTAATGGTATCTAGAAAAGTTGTGTTGGTATTCTCCCTTTAATTTAAGGGATTTAGTTGACTTTTGCTCCATACCTCTTTATTAGGCCGAATAAAGTTATCTTTATCTTTACATTAATTATACATTGCTTAGGGTCCTTAAGTATGGTTAATCAAAACTTAATCATTTTCTAGAATAAATGAGGTGACACTCTTTTCTTAAATTAAGGAGATTCTTTGACTTTATGGAAAAATATCCCATACCTTTATTAAAAACTAATAATGATGGGTTAATCTAGTTTATTGTTATATTATAATACCATTAAAGCTTGATTAAGAGGCATAATGGGCTCATGGATTTTTTAGAAAAATGCAGAATTTGTAACACTGTTTAAGGATTGTGGAGCTCCTTGCACACATGACCTATAATCATTCTTCACGCGGTAACTTAGGTTCAGGTGCTCGCCTTGACGCGCAAGGGGTACCGTTGGATTCGTAGCGATGGCGCGGTTGTGCTGGCGTAGGTTTCAGGCTCTTAGAGTTTTGTTTATTCGGGCGCGTACTTGCTCACTCGGTTTGGGTTCTGCCAGAAACGTTGGGCATCCCGCGGAAGGTACCGAAAAGTGTACAATTCAGGTAGTATCGGGTTACTGGTTTTACACAGGAAGTCGCGTACACGCGCCGGCAAGGGCACACCGAAGTGACGGGGCGTTACATATTAGCTTTCCCCGAAGCATAATATGGATATGTTTGGGACAATCATCTTTCTATTCCTCAACTGATCAATCATAAGGACTTTAGTTTTACCGACCAGCCATGCAAATGCCAAGACATGTGGAGGCCTCAAACTACTTTCTCATACGATGGATAGGGACCAACTTCTAGGTCTGGGGAGATAGAGGAGATGAGATGGTCGAATGGGACCTAAAAGAATATTTTCTAAATGGTCATAGTTCCACATTCACATATCCTGATACACCAAATCTACCTTGGCATTACAACTTCTCATGAGGTCCACAAATCAACAATTTCCTTGTTAGTCAAATTCTTTTAGAAACAAAGCGCCCAAACCACTTGTTCCCCCACCTTATAGACGCAATTAGAGATGAAAGTGTCTTTCTGAGTGAGAAGGCTAAAGAGATTGGGTTAACGACTTGTAAGGAACTACCACAGCACCACCTATCCAACCAAAAGTGAATTTGAGTACCAACCCTGGAGAGAAAGAAACCTCTCCGCCAAATTTATTTTATTTTATTTTATTTTTTTATTTATTTTTTTTTTTTTGGGGGGGGGGGGGGGGGGGGGGGGGGGGGGGGGGTCATCACTTTAAGCACATCTTTCCAAAGGACGGGCCCTATACTAAGAGGATTGCTAGCAAACCAGGCCCCATCTCATACGATGGATAGGGACCAACTTTGAGGTCTTGGGAGATAGGGGAGATGAGATGGTCGAATGGGACCTAAAATATATCTTTTCTAAATGGTCATAGTTCCACATTCACATATCCTGATACACCAAATCTACCTTGGCAGTACAACTTCTCATGAGGTCCACAAATCAACAATTCCTTGGTAGTCAAATTCTTTTAGAAACAAAGCGCCCAAAGCACATGTTCCCCCACCTTATAGACACAATTAGAGATGAAAGTGTCTTTCCGAGTGAGAAGGCTGAAGAGATTGGGTTAACGACTTGTAAGGAACTACCACAGCACCACCTATCCAACCAAAAGTGAATTTGAGTACCAACCCTGGAGAGAAAGAAAGCATCCCGCTCCTCCCAAATCTCCACAGCCATTTGCCCAAGAGGGCCAAGTTCATAGACCAGAGACTTCCAATACCCAACCCTCCGTGCTCCTTTGGTTGCAGATCTCCAACCAGCTAACCAAGTGAAACTTGTCCTTGTTCTCATCTTTTTGCCATAGAAATTCCTTTGAATTCTTTCTAGTCTTTCACAATGTTTTGGCTTGCCTTCGTAGCCATAGTGCTACATATCTCTCTCAAAAAAAGAAAAAAAAAGGAAAAAGAAAAAAAGAGGTATAGTGCTACATACACATAGCACATGCAAATAGCATAAGTTGTATGTAGCATATGCTATTTGTTATGTAGAGTTCACTCTACACAGTGTATCATGTAGCATATGTAGCATACCTATGTTATCTTTTGGGTTTTAAGCTATAGATTTTAAGTATTTTCTGGATACTAAGAGGACTGCCAGCAAACCAGGCCCCATCTTCCGCTCTTATAAGCTTTCACCCTCATCCATAAAGCATCGTGCTCCTCCCAAATCTCGACAACCATTTTCCCAAGATGGGCAAGTTCATAGACTGGAGACTTCCAATACCCAACCCTCCGTGCTCCTTTGGTTTCAGATCTCCAACCAGCTAACCAAGTGAAACTTGTCCTTGTTCTCATCTTTTTGCCATAGAAAATTCCTTTGAATTCTTTCTAGTCTTTCTCAGTGTTTTGGCTTGCGTTCGTAGCTATAGTGCTATGTATCTCTCTCTCTCTCTAAAAAAAAAAAGAATAAGAAAAAAAGAAGGAAAGAAATGAAAAGAAAAAGAAAAGAAGAAGCTATAGCACTACGTACAAATAGCACAAGTTGTATGTAGCATATGCTATTTGTTGTGTAGAGTTTACTATACACAGTGTATCGTGTAGCATAGCTATGGTGTCTTTTGGGTTTTAAGCTATAGATTTTAAGTATTTTCTGTTGTTAGTTTGAAACCTATTAAAAAAAAAATGGTGGTGACTCATCTTCTTCACAGTGGTACTAAAGTACAACTATCCAGACCATCCAAACTTTGGGCCCTGTTGTGGATGGAGCATATCTCTAGGATCACACCTATATTCACATGTGGCACTAAAGTACAGCATGCCAAGTGTATGGCTAAAGAGTTAACAACCATTTAAAATGGTTTGAACTAACATTTGAGTGTAAATTTTATAAAACAAAAGCTACTTGAAAGAGGGCTTTCGAAAACCCTACCAGTCGACTTCATGACACTTGGGCCCCAAAAAAATGACGTTTTGATTCTCTCCATGCACACTACCGTTTGATGAAATTAGAGGGGATCAGTATTTCAAATAGTGCTCGTAGCGTATGCTACGTAGCGTAGCTAAATAGCATAAATCCCCAGTAACGTAAGCTACAGGGGTTGTAGCGTACGCTACAATGCTTTTGTTTTGTTTGTTAAAAATGTAGTGGTGTAGAACTCACATTATAAAAAAAACTTAAATGTAAAGTTAAAACTAAATCTTTCTTTGTTTACTTTCACTTAAAATGGCGGTGATCCTTTGTTAAAGTTGGTGTGAAACTCACACGCTAAAAAACCTTTAAAACTAAACTTAAAAGAGAAGGGGTTTCAAAAGAGGGTTTTCAAAAACCCCTCTTTGTATATATGACATCTGAATTGTACGTGGTACTCTTAACCTATGGAATTTTTATTTCTTTACATATGAGATGTCACTTGTGGTTTCAATTAGACATTATTAATTAAAGTGGGTTTTTTAGAAAGTTGTTGATGTGATAATTATTTGATTTGGTTTATGACTTTATATATGTGGATTGACTTTTGATAAACGATAATTAATAACTTATTTGAACATATGCTTATACTTGAAAAAATGAACAATCTTTTAGGCATTTTCATATTTTTATTTTTTTCCCCTTACTATTTATCATGTTTCCCTATTTTTAAATTAAAAAATAGAAGTATCGTGTAGCTTATGCTACGCAACACACTACTGCTATTTAAAACATTGGAGAGGATTGATCGATGCTAGAAGAAGATCCTTTGTCTCAATTTTCGCCTGCATCAGAGCCTAAACAAAGGAGAATTCAAGATTCTCCCATTTCACATCTGTATGGTTGCGGAGCTCAAGATTTGGATTATTATTTTTTTTAGTCGATTTAAAGCTAAGTAGAGGCAAGCTCTTACTCTTAATCTCAACTAAGAGTTTTATTTTATTTTGATTGACATCATGACTGATTACGGCTGTTTTTCTTTGATGGTTTTTTCTTTTCTTTTTTTTTTTTTTTTCTTTTTTTTTCCCCCCTTTTTGGGAGGCTGGTTCCCATGCAATGTTGTAGAATGAGCTTGTTCTGCATCCATTTGTTTGTTGTGGCCTACTGTGGTGCGTGTATGGCATGGCATTCAACTTGTCCAGTTCATCATGTGGGCCACCACACTATAGTGGTGGTTTTTGGATTGTTGCGTACTATTTTCTATGTTTGGTCCACATGATGATTGGATATGGCTGATTTCTTCTCTATGATGGTTGTTCATTAGTTTCTATTTTATGGCTTTGTATCCAACCCGTCCATTACAGCGTGGTTGATACAACCATCATGTGTGCCACCACGCTATAGTGGAGGGTGACTGTCCATTGTTTTCTATGGTGTCACCCACTTGATGATTTGATAGACCTAATTTTTGCGACATCCCATCATCCTGGGTCACTTGAAGTACATTTTTTCTAGGCTTTTTGCTATATTTTATATTTATTTTTACCATTTACTATATTTTTTCCTATTGCTTCATTTAAAAATAGAAAAATTGTGTTGTAGCACAATGCTACATGCTATGGAGGGGTGAATGCTACGCTATGCGGTAGACGTTATTTAAAACACTGGTCTTTGGATAACATTGGCAAGATAGTGCATACAATATAAAGTAAAGTGACATTCTAGATAAAGTTGATTTCATCAGGGTAATGTGACCCCTAGAAGATTAGTACCAACTTTTCCATCTTGAAAGCTCCTTCATTTAAAAATAGAAAAATCGTGTAGCACAATGCTACATACTATGGAGGGGTGAATGCTACGCTATGCGCTAGACGTTATTTAAAAGACTGGTCTTGGATAACGTTGGCAAGATAATGCATACAATATAAAGTAAAGTGACATTCTAGATAAAGTTGATTTCATCAGGGTAATGTGACCCCTAGAAGATTAGTACCAACTTCTCCATCTTGAAAGCTTCTTCATTTAAAAATAGAAAATAGCACAATGCTACATGCTATGGAGGGGGTGAATGCGACGCTATGCGCTAGACATATTTATTAAAACACTGGTCTTGGATGACATTGGCAAGATAGTGCATACAATATAAAGTAAATAAAGTGACATTCTAGATAAAGTTGATTTCATCAGGGTAATGTGACCCCTAGAAGATTAGTACCAACTTCTCCATCTTGAAAGCTTCAGATCCATCCTCTCCACCACCACATCCCAAAGGTCTTTCGCTAGCTTACTGATACATAATGGGAGACCAAGATAGATCGATGGAAGACTACCAGGCTTACAATTTTTTTTTGAAAGATGACGAAATTGTATTAAGAAACCAAAAGGTTACAGCGAGAAGAGTAGAGAGTCGGCTGAGAGAGCAGACGCAACTAGACTCCTAAAAAAAGAAAATCACGGTCCTTCAAGGAATCATCATTACAAGCCCATTCGATCAATAACTGCTTAGCCTTGGATGAAACGGCCTCTGAGGAGTTGGAAGAATCCCTGAAACATCTGCCATTTCTTTCTTCCCAAACCGACCACCAAATCGTAGGCTTACAATTGAAGGTTCAAATGAAAGAGGACATGCCCTCTTCACACATATGGCCCCCAATAGTTTACTTTTTTGGATATTAGTTTTCTGCCCCACAACCTCAAAGCACTTGAGGACCTTGTAGAGATTATATACTTGATCTGCCTCACAGAAAAGGAGAGTGTCATAGGCAAACTGAAGATGCAAAATTTGAAAGTTAGCATGCTCCACCTCAAAGCCATTAATTAGGCCTTGGCTTCTAGCTTGGTCCACATCCTACTGAGAGCCTCAAACACAATGATGAAAAGATAGGGGAAAATGGGATCCTCTTGCTCCAACCCACAATTTTTTTAAAGAAACTTTTTGAGGAACCATTTACTTATTCTCTAATTCAATTCCTCCACTTGATGCAAAACCTGAGAATTGGGTCAAATTCGTGAATTCTCTAAGTCAATACTTCCACTTGATACAAAACCCGACTGATCATGTAGCAAACATACTCCTAATCTACAGTCTCCAAATCCAATTTGCATATGGCAGCAACCTTTCAAAACATATGCTTGGAATTGATGCATTCATGGACAATAAGGCCTCGTCTAAAATCTGCGTACCATACATTAAAACCCCCTGTGCTTCGAGATTGTGAAAAAGAAGAAAGAAAAGAAGAGGAGAAAGAGAGAATGTGTGGAATAGAAAGGGGATTAGAGGACGAAAGTCTCCAGAAACAGAAGATCTGCCAAGGGATGGCATGAACTTCTAAGTCTAAAGTGTTCAATCTATTACGAATCGGCAAACAAGCCAAGCAGTAGCAAGAGGGTTCATACGGGCAGAGGAGGTGATCAATGATGATCCTATCTTGGAATGTTAGGGCCTGGGTTGCAAGCTGAAAAGGGCCTAGGTGTGGAAGGTGTGCAGGAAATCGAAAGCTGAAATTATAGCTCTGCATGAATCTAAGCTTCAAGAGGTTGACAGAGGTATTGTGACTTAGTTTAGGGAATTCAGAATGTTGATTGGGTATCACTAAATGTGTCGGGATCTGTGGGAGGCATTATTATCACTTGGAAGTTGGAACACAGATTTTTGGAAGATGGAAGATAGTTACGTCAGTTCCTTAACAGATTGCGTGTCAGGCTTTTCTTGGATTTTTATGGCAGTTTATGGTCCATCGTCTGCAGATTTGCGCAATCAGTTATGGATCTTGTGGTTTGAGCTCTCAGCTATTAAGAAAAAATGAGATCTCCCTTGGTGCATTGGAGGCGACTTCAATGTAGTTCGGTTTTCTTAAGAAAAATCTAACGGCGATCAAGTTCCCAGAAGTAAGCAGAATGTTTTAGACTAGATCGTTGAGCATGCCTTGGTTGATCTTCCTTTTAAGGGGGTGTGGACTAGAGGTGGGCATTGGACCGAGTAGGATTGGATTGGGTCCAACTCGACTCGGTCCGAAATTTACATGGCCTGACCCGAACTCGATCCGATCTGGGACTGAGTCCAGTTCATCTGACTCGATCCGATCCGGACCACTGCTGGCCTGATCCGATCCGAGTCCAACTCGGTCAGGGAAACCAAGTCGGATCGGATTGGGTACGGTTTTGTATCGGTCCTGATTTATTTTTTATTTTTGAAAAAATTAAATAAAAAAAATGGTGGGCTACCACTCCAAAATAGTCCAAAATACAGGCTAAAATTAAAAAAAAATATAAATAAAAATAAAAACCTACGTACCTACCTGATGAATGGAGATGATGAACGGTGATGATGAGTGGGCCGGGCTGCTGAGTGGACAATCAAGATGGCTGGGTGCGGCGCTCGTTCGGGTAGAGACAGATGAAAGTAGCTGGATCGAGATGGCTGTTCGTTCGGGTAGAGAAAGAGGGAGAGATTTGAGGAGGGATTTTAGGGATTTGGGGATTTGAGGGATTTTGGGTTCGGCCGTGTGCGGGTGCGGGTGCGGGTGCTGCTGGGTAGGGTAAAAAGTAAAAGAGATAAAATAAAACTATATATATACTTAGGGTAAAAAGAGTAAAAATATATATAAAAAAATATATGTACTTGATGATAGATCCGGATCGGGCTGGATTGGATCAGATCGAATCCATTCGGATCGGATTTTGGATCAGATCGGTCGGATTGATCACGATCCGAACTCGATCCGTTGAACGATCGGATCTGATTGATCCTACTCGAACCGCACCAATCAGGCCTTCAGGCCTTCGTTCGGTTCGAATCGGGTCGGATCCACCCGATCGGGTCGGTTTCTGCCCAGCTCTAGTGTGGACCAACAATCAAGAGAATGCTATTCTTTCGCGCCTTGACACATTTATTATTTCGCAGGAGTCGATTGAAAATTTCTGCCAGTTAATCAACGGGGTTTGCCAAGACCTATCTTGGATCATAGGCTGATTCTTCTAGAGGCGCCGAATGATAATTAGGGAGTGAGGCCTTTTGGATTTGAGGCGGCATGGTTTGAAATAGAAGGTTTTTTGGAGTTGGTCTCGAACCGGTGGTCCTCTTTTGTAGTCGATGGTTTTGCAGGATTTAGGCTTAGCCAAAAGCTTAAAATGTTGAAGGAAAAACTCAAACTCCGGAAAAAAAGAAGTGCTTGGGGCAAGGGAAGCTGAATTTGAAGTTATCTGGGGCAAAATTCACGAGCTTGATATTAAAGAAGAGTTAGGCCAGTTATCGGAAGAAGAAAGAGAAGAAAGAACAAGTTTATCTTCTAAAACAATTCTTTACCAAAGGGGAAGAGATTAAATGGTTGTCTGCGATCTAGAGCATTGTGGTTGAATTGTGGAGACAAGAATACAAAGTTTTTTCATAGTATATTAAGTGCTCGGGTTAACAAGATCAGCAATTTGGTGATTGATGGAGCTAGAATACAGAAGAAAAAAGGAAAATTTGCAACTCCATTGTCTACTTATACAAAAATTTGCTATCTTCTGACCTTTGGAGAAGGCCAAGATTAGATATCCTTGAATTCCCGTGTTTATCTAGTGAGGATGCCAACTCTCTTGAGAAACAGATTTCCGAAGACGAGGCCCTAGACTTGTGTGGAGAAAATGCCCCTGATCTGATGGCTTTCCAATGCTTTTCTTTCAAAGGATGGGGTTGACAGTTCGCTCCGATGTGTTGGACTTCATTTCAGAAATTTTCGATCGAGGGCATCTTTCCAAGAGCTTGGCACAACCTTCTTTGCTCTTACCCCCAAGTTCGAAGGTGTAGAGATGCTAAAAGATTTTAGGCCAATCAATCTTATAGGGGGTTCATAAAATTGCTGCTAAGATCCTTTCCTTAAGATTTAGAAAGGTTCTCTCTAAGGTGATTTCGGAAAAACCAAGGGGCTTTTATTGCGGGAAGGTAGATTCTTGATATTGCCCTTATAGCCCACGAATGCATTGATTCTAGGCATAAGCAAAGAAAAAGTGGGGTTGTGTGCAAACTTGGCATATGATCATGTAGATTGGAGATTCTTGGATTATATGCTCGAAAGATTGGGATGCGGTGTTAATTGGAGAGCTTGGATACATGCATATGTTCAATCTCCTTCTTTCTCTATTTTAATTAATGGCTCGCCAAATGGGTTCTTCAAAGCTTCTCGTGTCATTAGATAGGGTGACCCTTTATCCCCTATTTATTGTGGTGATCAAGGTAGCCTTCAGTAAGATGCTTCACAAGGTTGAGGAAATAGGCTTGATATTCGGGTTTCACGTTGTGGGATCAGGAGTGCAAGTTAGTCGTCTGTAATATGCAGAGGACACGATTCTTTTTTGTGATGTTGACAGAACATTAGTTAACAACCTTTAGAAGATTGTTTTATGCTTTGAAGTGGGTTTTGGGTCTAACTGTCAATATATCTAAAAGCGAAAGTTGGGGATTCATGTCCAACAAGAAGATCTAGCGCAGTTGGCTAAAGATTTCGGATGCAAGAGTGGGTCTTTCCCATCCACGTATCTCGGCTGATGGGGACATCACGCACTCACGTCGCCCCCCTACGCACGTACGCTAGAAGGAGGGCCCCACCGTTGATCTGGATCGATGAAGACGTCCAGGGAGGGCCTCCTAGTTAGAAGACGGAGTTTTGGTTCAAGAGAGTGGGCCCGATAGCCAAGAAAAGCTTATCATGGGATCTCATGATCATGGCCCACTAGTCGTATTGATTCATATTTTAGGTTTTGTTTATTTATGTTATTTAGAACATCGTGAATGTTTAGATTTCTTTGATTGGTTTTTATTTTAGTTTACTTCAACGCTAAGTAATAGGTTGCGCATATGCGCGAGTTTTGGGGTATAGGGTTTTCCCTATAAATAGGCAACCCTTGTAGTTCTTTTGATTTATCGAAGATTAATAAAAATTCTGCGTTTTCTATTCTCTGAGTTGTGAAGCCTAATTGGGTGCAAAGCCCTCCCTTCATCGAAGGGCTAACTACCGTGGTGCGAAGCCACATCTATTCCGATTCGCCCCTATCCATCGCCATCTTTACTACCCATCTTCTACTATCCCTTCTTCTTATCTCACCCCATCATCTACACTTCGAATCAATCATATTGCAGCAATTCTCCTCCCCACAATAGAATTTCAGAATCTAGCCCTACGGGAGGGCTGGAACTTTGGCAGAGCACCACGCACAAACCGTACATCGGATCGAGCCGAGATTTGGGGGTTTTGGAGTCCATCCCTGGCCGACTAGGGCCAAGGTGGCCTTTTTCTGAATAGTGGGCCCTCCACACGTGCGGCGGGATGACATGCACGTGCGTCTGGGCCATTGTTGTTGTCCATGTGTGCGGTACTTCTCTGGTTCGTTTCTCTCATCTCTTTCACTTCGCTATCACCCAAAATCCATAACCTAACCCTAAATTACTCAAATCTTCAATTTTATGCCCCTTTTCTTACCATAGGGTTCCCTGAATTGGAATTTCTGAATCCCTTGGATTAGGGACTGATTACTATACATGTGTGGATGATTATTTCTTATCTTTGAGTATCGTTTGGTTCATAATTTTTATTGATCTAGCCCTATCATGTGTAGGCCTGGACCTGCATAGATCCCCTTAATTGAATGTTTGGACTTTCATGTGGGATATGGAATTTGTGTAATTGTTTCTGAACTAACGTGATCTTAAGCCTGAAATCTTGCATATCATATTTAATTTTCATATCCTACATCATCGGCCTACCCCTTTGTATAGGAAAGTTGGCGAAACATCTGTGGGACAAGGTGATCGAAAGGGTAGAGAGTAAGTTGTCTTCGTGGAAGCACTGGTATTTGTCTTTGGGTGGTCGCTTACTTCTTATCAAGGTGGCATTGTCAAACATGCCTATTTACTTCATGTCTCTTTTTAGGTGTCCTAAATCAGTTCTGGAAAGGCTTGATAATATGAGAAAAGACTTCCTTTGGAAAGGGTCAGCTGATAACAAAAAATTTCATCTTGTAAGTGGGAAGACGTTTGCAAGCCGATTAAAGGAGGGAGGGGATGATATTAAAGATCTCAATCTTATGAATTTGGCTCTTCTAGGTAAATGGCTTTGGAGGTTTGGGACGGAAGTGGGCAGATTATGTAAAGAAATCCTTGTTACTAAATACGACACTCATGATGGAGACTGGCCTACTAAATCTTCTTCGCTTTATCGCGCTTCCACTGTTTGGAAAGCTATCATGTCCATCAAATATTTATTTCGAGATTGTTACTCCATTTCTCTTGTTAAGGGGTAATTGCATCTGGTTTTGGACAGGTGTGTGGAGTGGAGATCGTCCACTGCAAGACTTGATTCCAAGAGTAGCTAATCTTGCCTCAGATAAGTATATCCTTATTCACCGATGCTGTTCGTATTGCGATGGGAAAGTCATCTGGTCTCCTTCTTGCCAAAGAAACCTTGCTCTGAAGGTGCATGGTGTAAAGTCATTGTCGTGTACTATTGCCACCTGATACTCGGAAGACTGTTGATACAACATCAAAAAGCCAGCCGTGATGAGAAGAAGAATAACTTATAAAATCATGAATGATGGAAGCTCATATACATTGAAAGTGATGGCCGAGGAGATCTGATTGTCCTTCAAATCTTCAGAAGAGGAAGGACAAGGAAGGTCAAGAAGCGAGGAAAGAGACAAAGGAAATGGTGGAGCCTGAGGAAGTACCATTTAGAAATTCAAAGGAAAAGGTTCCTAATGAAAGCGTCTGGATCAAAATGCTGGACATGAGAGTTTCATTGATAATTTTTTTTTTTTTGGATCAACGGTTTGGAATAGATGGAGGACCAACTAGATCAGAAGAAGAGTTAACAGATAAACCAATGGAAGGTAGTGATGGGCCAACCGATCAATGTTTAAATTATCGACGATATTATTGAATTATCGTCGATAATTTCGGTATTGCTGGAGTTGCGATACTGAAACTCTCTTTTTTCGTTTCTCTTCCTAATATCCCCGATTTTTCGGCGATTTTATTGATTTTTTGCGAAAAGTCCAGTTGTCAGCGAGAAATCGTTGTATCTACTTACCCTGTCACGAGATAACTGTAGCAAACAACCCATTTTCAACGATAAAAGGACCGATAACATCGGAGCGTTGTGTAAATACGCAAAAATCCCCCCAAAAAAGGGAAAAAAATGGGGAAACTTGCAGATTTCCGTACCTGTAGACGAGGAGGGTTAATTGTAGAAGAGGATCGGTGAACGGAAATTGCGGTGGGTCAATTGATTGATCGGTTTGCTGTAAGTGCCATCCAATCTCTACTTTCCACTTTTCTTCGAATATGTCAAAAATTTCAAACCTAAAGATGATTTCGGTGAAGAATCTGCTGAAGATTAGGGATTTGGAGAGATTTTCTTTTGGGAATTTAGGGTTTTGAGGGTTCCCGTCCGAAACCCTCTTCCGTTTCGAAAATAGCCTCACGATGGGTTTTTACGGGGAAATCGGATTGTGTACTGAGTTACTCAATACACTCTTATCGTACTGAGTAAACTCTGTTAGGCCCACCGTAAATGTATCTGGTCTATCCACGCCGTCCATCCGTTTTTCCATCTTATTTTAGGGGTTGAGACCAAAATTTAAGCATACCCAAAGATCAAGTGGACCATACCATTGGAAACAGTTGGAATAATAACTTACACCGTTGAAACATTTCTTGGGCCCACAGTGATGTTTATTTCTCATCCAACCTGTTCATAAGATCACACAGGCGTGGATGAAGGGAAAACACAAATACAAGCTTGATCCAAAACTTCTGTGGCCCCCAAGAAATTTTCAACGGTAGATGTTCAATTCACACTGTTTCCCATTGTGTGTTCCACTTGAGGTTTGGATATACTTCATTTTTAGGCTCTAGCCCAAAAATTATCTATTAAAATGGATGGACGGAGTGGATAAAATACATAAATCACGGTGGACCCCACAGAGTTTACTCAGTACGCAATCCGCTTCCTTTTACGGGAGTAGATTTGCGTGGTCTGCGGGTGCGAATGTCAGTGGCGTGTGGACGTCACCAAGTTCTGTGGACCCCACCATGATGTATGTGTTATATCCACATGGTCCATCCAATTAGTGAGATCATTTTAGGTCGTGAACCCAAAAATGAGGTACATCCAAAGCTAGGGTGGACCACACCACCAAGGCAGTGGGGACAATGATTCCTACCGTTGAAACGTTTCTAGGCGCTATGGCCCACAGTGGTGTTTATTTGTCATCCAAGTTGTTCATAAGATCACACAGAGATGGATGACGGTAAAATACAAAAATGACATGGATCCAAAACTTTTGTGGCCCCTAATGATTTTTCAACGGTAGGCATGTTCAATTCACATTGTTTCCTGTGGTGTGGTCCATTTGAGCATTGGATATGCTTCATCTTTGGGATCAAGCCTTAAAGTTATCTTGTAAAATGGATGGATGGGGTGGATAAAATACATAAATCACAATGGGCCCCACACAGTTGACACAGTACGATAAGTGTACTGATTTTTATGGTGCGCACGTGTCACTTGTTTGTATCCGTGGATTGATGGGTCGATGTTCTGTGGGGCCATCATAATGATAAATATTTTATCAATGTCGTCCATTTATTTTGATAGATAATTTTGAGGCACGAGTCCAAAATGAGACAGATCTGCATCTCAGGTGGACCACACTAAGGGAAACAGTGGTGATTAAATGCCCACCATTAAAAACTTCATAGGGCCATTGTAATGGTTTTTTTTTTTTTTTTTTGCCATCCAACCTCTTGATTAGGTCACACAGATCTTGACGAAGCGAAAACACGGTTTAGATTATGTTAGAATTTGCCACATGTACCATTTTCAAATGCTAGGTATCAAGTGTCATATGCAGCCAGAGTATCAAATACCTTTAGGCCCTATTTGGGCAACGGGATTAGAAGGGATTAGGTGGGATTGGATTCAAAAAAACATCATTATTACCCATGGCAGGGATTGTCCCCTGATTCCATGGGATTAGATTAATGCTCTGCTTTGTTGGTAATACGGTGGTACATTGAATGGATATACCCACCATCATTTAAAATTACCAGAATAACACACATGTATTATATCTAAACCGTTCATTTATTTTATAACCTCGTTTTATGGTATGGGCCGAAAAATGAGGTAGATCCAAAACTTATGTGGCCCCAAAGAAGTTTTCAACGGTAAGTATTCAATCCCCGTTGCTTTCAGTGGTGGGTCCACTTGAGCTTTAGAATTACCTGATTTTTGGCCCATGCTCTAAAATAATCTCAAAAAATGGGTGGACGGTGTGGATATAACCCACACATCAGGGTGAGACCTACACAACTTGCTAGCATTGAGTGAAATTGGCACGGGACCTAATGCAATTCCATCCGATCTAATTCCAAGCTTTTCCAAACATGGAGTGGAATTGGCACGGAACCAGATGAATCCAATCCCACCTAATCCCTTCTAATCCCGTTGCCCAAACAGGGCCTTAATGAAACAAAAGCCGATTAGCTGTTACCAGGTAACAACTTATTGGGTGTTACCCTTACCATGTGGGGCCCACCTTGATGAATGTTTTCCACATCCATGTTGCCCATCCGTTTTTTCATCTTATTCAAGGACCTTATCCAAAAACTTGAGCAAATCCAAATCTATGGTGGACCACGCCATTGGAAAAAGTAGCGAATGACTATTAAAAGCTTTTTGTAGGCCACAAAAGTTTTGGATCAAGCTAATATTTGTATATTCCTTTCATCCAGTTCTGGTTGAGCTTATCAACGGGTTAGATGGCAAAAGCATTACAAATCTGCTTTACATTGGGCCTTGGGAAGTTTTTAATGGTTACCCTTCAATCATCACTCTTTGTATCAGGATGGTATTTGTTCCTACAATTTGTGTGACTGGTAATAATTGTACTAACGGTTTGGATGGCATATTAACATCATATGGTTAGCTACGGCTTACAGGAAGATTTCAACGCGTTGTTGTTCCCACTGTTTTGTTGGTATGGTCCACCACCAGAGTTTTGGATCTGCCTAACTTTTAGAACATTGTCCTATTGTGGCCTTTCAAAATAGATGGTAGGAGTGGATTTGTGACATACATCTCTATCATGCAAAAACCACACTAATTGGATAATCCAATCCATCCTTGATTTGGCATCTTTGAGTTCATTTACTTTTACTTGTCTTAATTACTGTATGCCAGCTGCATTTGTAATATATAAACTCATTTTGGTTGCTATTAAAGTGATTTTTTATGGCATCGCATGCTTTTTGGGTCCTATTAAATGGAAACTTATTATTTAATGCATTCTTTTCGCAATTTTTTCATTCCTGAATATGTAAATATGTGTATTTAGGCATGTCCTGAAGTTTCACTGAAAAAATCCACCATTTTCTCCATGTTCCCCCCCCTTTCCTGTTATCGGCAATATTATCGGTGATAACGATATTATATCTTTATCTCTGGCCAGCGAAACTTGTAGCGATACCGACAACTCGAACACTGCAACTGATACATCTACCCTTGTATGGACAACAGTCAGAATGCATGGAAACGTGACGAATGGCCTGACGGTTAGATTGGCAAAGGAGATGAGCATCTGCTTTGTTAAAGTTGTGATGGACACACCCGTACCATCCAACAATGATAAAAACTCACTGTTCAAAAAGTTGTGATGAGAAAGGCTATGCAACAAAGTCAAGAAGCCCATCAAGAGTGAGGATTAAGTCACAAGCAACCATCTGCCATCCACGGCTAGCAACTCTAATGCCATAGGACAAATTGAAACTGACACCCAGGATGTGGACATCAACAAAGAAGTGAAAAAAAGTGGCATTCCCTACTATGCTAACTGATGAAAGAAGTTCTTAGCAGACATGTCAGTCTCCATTGCAAGCTCCTACTAAAACCTGTGAAGGAGCAAGATAAATGCTAATCCTTGAAATGTATTCTCTGATGATTGTCTCAAGGACAAGTTTTTATCAAAGCTGAAGGGGATGGATGCATCCAAGATCACACATGAACAATCAAAGGTTGCACCCATGCAGCACAAGCCTGCTGATTAGAGATCGGGCCTGTCCCACAGTCCTTATCTAAGATCTGGCAGATCCAACTGTCCAAATCATAGATCTAGTTAATTCAACTATCTAGATTGTTGATACGGATCACATTAAGTGTCCAGATTGGTTGATCAAGGATCTGGACCAGAACAAGGGCATGCAGCATATCTGTTCCCGAATCAACATTCTGATTCGACTATGGGGTCCACAAGACCAATCAAATGGGTTTAAATGACCTTGGTAACTGTTTGTGCATCCATGAATGGAGACTGGCTGTGGCCCACATGTCCATAAGCTTCCATGTCTAGCAGTCTAGGTCATGCATATGGTGTGTAAAAGAACATTTTCTGAGATTTGGGGTCTTTAATATTTGTTTAGTTTAAATGTTCAAAAAAAGAAGAAGAATTGTTTAGTTTCATTTCAGGTTTTGAAGTCCATATGTCAATCTCTTATTTGATTGTGCTGTGTCATAGGTCTAAAATAGCAAAGATGCCAAATTGTTAGATCTATTTGCAACTAGGTCTACAAAAGGCTTTTAAAGTGAAAAAGGAAGTACTAAGGCGTTTTTGGATGCCAGAATCCATGCGGAAATGGAAATTGTTTTTCATTGACAAGACAGTTGGGCTGTTTGGATACGTGCATTCCATACAGTTATCATTACTCTTATCTGTTGTTAAACTTCTCTGGCACAAGGAACAAGGTGACAATTGTCTAATTCCACTAGCTACCCAATCATGGGGTCCACAAGACCAATAAAATTAGGAATTCCAGGTATCGGCGATGTATAGCCAAGTATCGCCAATGTATTGATATCGCCAATATTTTTTACTGTGCAAATTTCGGGTGTCACTTGTATTGCCAATGCATCGATATAGCTAATGTATCGCCAATATTTTCGATTGTGTAAATTCCAGGTGTCACTTGTATCGTGGGTTTATCAATGATATTTCGATGACATCGCCAATGTATCAATATCGCCAAAAATCCGCTTATTAAAAAGTTTCCATTTCAAATTTTTTATGGAAGCATGGTTGCATGCAATGTTCAATTATTGACAATAGTATTGATAATATCATGATATTATCATTATCGCGACATGGGCGATATCGAGACCACAATCTTTCGTTTCCTTTCTAGTTGTTGACGATTTCTCGACGAAATATCACGTGTTGTTGATATTTTGAAATATCGATGGATAGATGGGATTGTTGGATGGATAGATGGGATGATTGTACTGATTTCTTACGATAGCACATGCTTTTAGGCCCCCCCATTAAATGGAAACTTATTACGTATGCATTCTTTTTGCAATTTTTTGATTCCTAAATATGCAGATTTGTGTATTTTAGCATCTCCTGAAGTTTCACTGAAAAATTTCACCATTTTCCCCATGTTCCCTAATGTTTCCCCGCATTTCTAGTTATCTACGACATTGATATTGTTTTTGTATCCCTGGCTAGCGAAACTTGTAGCGATACCGATACTTTGAACATTGCTTACGAGTTATTGAATATCTTTAATTTGAAATGTAATCTAATTTGTTGTACTTGACGATTAAAAAAAAAAAATCTGTTCTTTCTAGCTGGTTGTTTCTGCCTTTGCATTCAAGGGTATTTTACTTCTCTTTGTTTTTGTCTCTCCTTAGGCATGACTATCCCTCTTTCGGTGCTAATAGATGTTGTTGACTTTCAAAAGGAAAAAGAAAAAGAAAGAAAATCCAATGCAAATTGTGGACTGCAGTGAATCTGGTTGCATGTGGGCTCTTGGACAGGCCAGGTCAGGCCATCCATTGATTTAGACCATACTTTCGGTCCAGAGTCTAGACAACTCTTGCTTGGCAAAGATACAAAAATGACACCGATTGGGTGGTACTAGCCATCTAATCAGTTGCCTACAGAAAGAATGTTGAGCTTGACCTTGACAAAATAGGTCCATTAAAAAAAAGGTCTATTTAAACAAAATAGGTCCATTAAAAAAAGGGTCCATTTTAACAAAATAGGTCCAATCTCTACTCTGAACCATCCATTTGGTGGCCTTGAATTCCTTGTGGTTATCAAGAATCATTTCAGTTGGGCAATGCTATCCATTTGATCTGTGGCTTGGAAAACAAATGGTTATAATAAAAAAGGCCAAATTCAGATGGTTAAGATTTTCTCATTGGTGTATTTTGTGTGATGGCCTGTAAATGGTGGGTTCAACCGAATGGATAATCCAGATCAATGAATGGACTCCATGTGTAGAAACGCAACTTAGGTGCATTGCATACTAGACTAGTGTGTCACTTCGTTGCAGTTATTATTCTCTATGTTATGGCTGTTGTCCATTGATTATTCCAAGTTTTAGTCATGTTAACTAATACAATGTATTCATTTGGCAGTCTCGAATTAAAAGATTATGCAAGCAGATGAGGATGTTGGGAAGATCGCTCTGGCTGTGCCGCTTTTAGTATGTGAGTGACTATGCACATTCTTATGATTGTACTAGCAATGAGAAGCCCTTTCAGTGAATATTTCTGAAGGACGAAGTATTGAGGAGGAACTATGGGGTGCCATGGTATTTAAAAACGGTTACGTTATGGCCATATCGGCTATTATTCAGTGGCAACGGTGGTGACCGTTATTCGATACAAGGCCATAATGTCCAATTTGAAAAGAAAAAGGCTTGTAACGGCTGTAATGGACTAATATGGGTCTGTAATGAGCCGACATGTGGCCGATAGTTTCTTCCTTCAAAATTTTTTCTGACAACCACTAGGCCCTAGCAGCCGTTACAGGGGGCGTGGCTCCTGTTATGGCAGCCATTACAGGGGGCGTGGCTCCTGTTATGGCCCGTATTGTAACGGCCACAAGGCTGGCCATGACTGCTACTGTTACTGCTATTGAATACCTGTGGGGTACTGACCTCTGGAAATGTAGTAATGTACTGTTTTCTGATGCTCTGAATTTGACTCTCATGGGGCATTGTTTAGTGATCCAGACATCAACCTGATGGGCCCGAACACCTCTTAGATTGGAAGGTCCCGATCCTTCAACCTCTGGTCTTTTTCTTCATTAAATGTGGACTGTTACTGTATTTTTCTTAACTGTCCATTTGTAGTGTTTTGAATAAAAGGGCTCGGGCCTTCTAATTTGGGATATATTTGGAGCATCTCCAATCTATGATAGGGCCCGTTAGATCAATGGTATAGACGACTAGGGCCACATGTACAAAATTTGGAGAATCAGCTAACGTATGGTTTTCTGAGGCTCAGCACTCCATACTTGGTAGAAAGAAAGAAAGAAAGAAAAAGGTCAGACCCCTTAGTTTCTCCTTCGGTATTCGGGGTCCTTTTTTTATTGACTTTTTCTTTATGATTGCCTCGATCACTATTTTCCTTTCCTTTTTTCCTTTCTGTGAAAAGCTCAGGTGCATGCAGGGTGCAGAGGCACTCTTAGGGTACTTGCTTTTGGACACTTGGACAGTGAAATCATCAATCTGGACTGTTCATTATTCTTGCCCATTTTTCAAAGGCCACCAGGAAAGCTCATATTGATCGAAGGATGCTAAGCTTTCAAAAATTAGCTTCTCTTTTATATATGTCAGGTTTTCAAGGCATTGATGGGATGGTTATCGTTGTTTGATCAAAAAGGTTCTTTGGAGACATGTCCATCAAATGGGCATATTGATCATTGGACTTTCTTTGATCAAACCATTGAGTTCTTTATTTATTGATTGGATGGAGAAGTACCTGTAATCGGTGTGATTTTTTTTTTTGGCCCATGGGAAGTGGGGTGAACCTAATGGACAGTTTAGATTGATTATTTATATGGGTAACCCACCAAGAGAGAGCATCACTGTGTCTTACGTCGATTAAAATCCAGACCTTTGTTGTCCTCTCTCATTTTAATTTCCTTGCTGTTGTAGGAAATCAGCCCCTTCAAATATTTGAGGCTGTCATATTACATGCAAGTGTAGATCAATAAAGTATGGTATGTTTTACTCTCTCACTGGATTTTATTCTTGCAGCTAAAGCATTGGAATTGTTTCTGCAAGATCTTTGTGATCGGACATATGATATAACTCTCCAAAGAGGAGCAAAGACAATGAGCTCTTTACATTTGTAAGGGGTATTTAATATCTAGAAATCTCCTTCTTGAGGCAAATCATGAACACATCATTAGTTTGAAAGCTTTGTCCCCATGCTGTCCTAATGGATTTTGGTATTTCTTTATTAAAAGCTCCTTTTAATTTTTTTATATATATATATATATATATATAAATTTTCCATTAAAAAAGGGAAAAAATTCTGCTATTATTCCTTTTGTCTATTTTATCTACCATTATTGTTATCTTAACAATGTGAATAAGTGAATTACAGTTTGTTAAAAGAAATCAGACAATCATCATCATATTCGACATCATCAGTCTTGTTGTAGCTATTTCGCCAATCATTCCTATATGAGGCCCTATCCTCTGTAAGTATATAAGCCTTCATATCCCTTCTCACAACCTTGATCTAAGTCTTTTTAGGTTATCCCCTCACCCTAATTTCAGGCCTTTCAAACCTAATCAGTGTTCCCTCCTATACTGGGTTCGTCTCCGGCGATTGTAGCACATGGAAAACCATCTTAATAGGTTCTCCATCATTTTTATTTCCTAGTAGGGTTACTAGTAGGCCACAGCCCTCAAGTCTATCACCCAAAATGCCAAAGTTATAATCCAGTGTATGAAATAACCTGCTAAAATATTCCCTTCTGTATATGAGGGATCATACAATACATAATGTGCTGGTAAAGTGCTTTGTGAAGTACAGTACATAATGTATTGTCAAGCTAAGTGATCTCTTGGATACTGGTAAAGTTTCATCAATAGGTAAGTGCTTTGCTAGCAGTTATGCTACACAGTTATATACTCAGCATATTATGTTGGACACGAGATAATGCCAATACTGGTACCCATACTTGTAGGATATATTTGTACGATGTGTTTTTAAATTAATTGAATCTTCTTGTATGCAATTCATAATGTGAGAGACTTTTTTTTTTTTTGGTTACATTTTTCCTTTATTTGCTATATATCATATATCGTTAGAAAAGGTAAATAATTTATTAAAGAATAAAATAATGCAAGGATAAAAGAAGCCAAATGTTATGTGGACAGACGATGAGGGGTCATATGTCCATGAATAAAGCGGAACCCATCCTCCAGCTGCTCATGAACTGACTACTACAACAACCCTTAAAATCCTATCTCTCGCGCACAAGCAGTGACTCTTCCACGAGCCAACTTGAAGACTTCTTCCTTCAATTTTTTGCGATTTCACTCGTTCTAGATTGATCAAATACTAGCTAGCAGCACCAATCTCCATAACTTAGATCTTCTCCACACTGGCTTGCTTTCCTTCCTCTGCTTTAAGAAATTATTCAATAGATCCTGACATTACCTAGTGAACTCCATAGAGCTTGAAGAAGTTACCCCCAATGCTACCTAAAACACGAACCCTCCATGTTTTCCGATCCAGATTGAGTTATCTTGATTATGGGTCATTTGTAATCCAGATTGCTATTTTTAGCAACCCAAAATTATGGTTATGGTTATGTTCTTACTATTGATTAAGTTAATGCAAATTATATATATATATATATATATATATATATATATATATATATATATATATATATATATAGCGGAACGCTCACCTGTGAACCAGTTCGCACGGACTACCTACGAACTTTTTTGAGAACTCATCATATCTGATGAGTCTCGAAATCTGAACGGTCCACGTGAAGCAGAACCTCATAAAACCCCTGGTAGCAATTTTTACTTTGAACCAAAACTTCGGTGGGCCAAAAAATGCAAACAGTTTCTTCCCTTGATTTGAATTTCTCTTTGCTATGGCCTACCAGAATCTTAGATCAGGGTGAAAATTCGGTGGGCCATAAAAATGCAAACAGTTTCTTCCCTTGATTTGAATTTCTCTTTGCTATGGCCTACCAGAATCTTAGATCAGGGTGAAAATTCACCCCCTAAGGTTTCTTGGGATTCCGCATCTTATGGACCATTCGGATTCGACACCCATGACACATGTGCAAAGGTGCGTAGGTGAGCATGCCCTCTCTCTCTCTCTATATATATATATATATGTTTCTTTGAAACATAAATTAAACTGTGCATGTCATTGTACTGTTTAAATATAACATGAAACATGTGGGGTTACGTAATAAATAATAATAACATTCATCATTTCGCATATAAATTGCAACGAGTTCATATATAAAACTCAATTTCTAACTATGTATGTATTGGAGTGCTCACATGATCCTAGCTCTAGTGTACCACGTATTGGAGGAAGTAGCTTAGTGCGTACCTATTCATATACGACATACCAAAGCGACCAGCTATCCAGGCAACCTTGGTTACTCTAGATAACTAGAGAACTCAACAGAACTTGAAGAAGTTGCCACATAGTAAAAAGATGATCCACTGATTCCACATCTGGAAGAAAAAGGAACCACACAATAGACATCATTATCCGTTTGCTTCTCAAATGGTCGATGGTAAGAACCTTGTTTCTTCCCACCAGCCAACCCCATCACCCCAGGAGGATCATGGTGAAACCAAAGTGGGGCAATATGGGTTCCCTTTTGTTTAACATCTTCCCCAATTAATGAGGCATAGGAGCAAAGTGAGATACCTTTGTTGCAGAACTTAGACCATCTTCATCTATCGGGCTAATTCACTAGAAGGAGGTTGCATTCGTTCAACTGCTCCATCAGATGAAGAAGCTCCTCAATTTTGTCATCCCAGAGTTTCATCTTATCTTCAGTTTCTGAATCACCTGATTACCAATGACATTATAACACTAGGATAACATAGCATCTGTATCCATCCTGTCTGGAACAAAGAAGGAAATTCAGAACTGAAGGCACGATCGTGGCACCAAACATCCTCCAAAAGTTAATTCTTGCTCTCTCTCTCTCTCTCTTATATATATATATATATAAAATCTTTTGAGAGATAAATTCTACAAAAGTGAATTCTCACGCTATTGCTGACAATATTATGAATGTAGGACTTTCCACTCTATATCACCTTACACATGCCCAATCTGTATACTAAGATGATATTTTGAAGTAACTTTTTTCGACAAACTGTCCTTGTCACCTCCAAATATCCACAACCATTTTCCTAGAAGAGCAGTACTCATGGCCTCTATAGAGTTGAAGCCAACTCCCTGGTTCCCTCTCGGTTTGCATCCCTAACTTCATTCCATAAGATGAAGCTTACATTTATGATTATATCCTATGCATCTATGCTGTAAAAATTGTAAATATTATGGTTGCATCTGAAAAGATTTACAAGGATGAAACCTTGTATAATAAAACTATACATTTTTAGATTAGGGAAAATTCTCTTAGTAAAAATCAGAAAAACTAAATCTCAGTCATGGTTGGAAAAACTATTCAAGTCATGACTCACCTGAGTCGACCATTTAAAAAAAAAATTATTTTATTTTATTTTTTCATTTCTTTTGTGCAAAATTAGCAAAAAGGTAGGAAGGATAACAAAAAGGAAGCCTCACCCTGCAGAATAAAAAAAGGAAGGTTTGGCTCAGCCAAGTTTTGCTGAGTGATTTACATGACGTAGTGAGTTTCCAAGTAGACAGAATCTTTTATGAGTCACGACCTGTTTGCAAAAAACTGACACAAACCGTGTCATATTAAACATAGGGTGAAATGGATCTCAATCTCTAATTTTATCTGCATGCTTGAGATTTGAAAACTTCTTAGCTCAGGGAATTGTTGGGGGTAGACTATACTCTGATTAAATAGCAAGGAGCTTTGAAAACCATTTATCGAATTCATGCATGTTGATGAGGAACTGGTATCGGTAACAAGCTCAAAGATCTGCCGGGGTAATACTAGGCCGGTAGGAAAGCATGATCATAAATGGGAGTTAAGGAGGAGGTGCTTAGTGGAGAAGATGATGCAGTGGGCTATGTGCTGGAGGTTTATCATTTAAGGGTCTGATGGCAATGAGCCGATGACATGTAAGGAGATTTTGGACACCTTGGCAGTGGGTGAGACACGTGGATGCAAAAGTGCACTTTTGAGAAACTGTGAGATGAGTGATAGTTGTCTTTAGTATTTTATATGATACAGGTTGCTAGCCTGGTATATGTGTTACACCAAGCACTTGTCTGAAAAAGTTGTTCTAACAGAAAGGAGGATGAATAGTTATAAATTCAAACATCATCTAGTCATGGGAGACGGGGATTTTTATTGCCAATTAATTGAGAGCCTTTCAAGAGTTAGTATGGATAAAAAGGTGGATAACAATAGAAAGAAATGTATCTAGGGGCAAGGAGGGTGATTGTGCAAACTCAAATGACTCTCTTGATGTTACCAAAAAACATGGAAGGCTATACAAGATTTAAAGATGGAAGATGTAGCAGTATGGATTGCTTCACTATTTTTTTTTTACTAGATTGATCTCTCTCAAAAAATAAAAATAAATCTAGATTGAATGAAGGAAAGGAGTCCATTGTTGGGAGGTTATTGAGAAAAGGGAGCTAGTTCATGATGCCATGGAAGTACCTGGTAGGCAGTGTTCGAGTTATCGGCGAATTGTCGATAATATCGACGATAATATCGGTTTCGCCAGCTCCGCGACACCGAAACCCCCTAAATTCGTTTCTCTGCCAATTGTCGGCGAAAAATCGGCAAAAATATCGGCGATTTTTTAGATGGGCGAAAATCGGCGAAAATATCGGAGATTCCGAAAATATCGGCGTCCGTCCGATATTTTCGGAATCTCGACTGTAGCCACCAACCCCACGAGAACACTGTAGCTACCTACCCCTCTTTTCTTTGATAAATATCGGGATATCGGGGAAAAAAATTTCAGACGTACCTGGCTAATCGGCCGTCGGAATCGGAGCTGGAAGAGGAGCTTCTCGATCAACAGAGCGGGTATGTGTACGCAAAACCCTCTTTTCTCGCATCTCCCGTCTTTTCTCGACAGAGGTTCTCATTTGTGAATTTCTTCGTGAAAATCCCTGAAATCGGATCTCACACCGAGCGAAAATCGCTCTCGCACCGCACCGGGAAATCGGATTTCGCCGCACGAAAATCCCTCTCGCGCGAAAATCCCTCTCGCAGCGAGGACTGAGCTGTGAGGAGGACGCTCCTATCGCGCGAAGACGATAATGAAAGGAATCGGATTGCGGACGCTCTTATCGTACCGAGTAAACTCTGTTGGGCCACTGTGAATTCACGTGGTTTATCCACGCCGTCCATCCGTTTTCCGAGATCATTTCAAGGGTTGAGCTCAAAACTGAAGTATAAAAAATCTCAAGTAGACCATACCGCAGGAAACAGTGGACTTATTGATTTCCACCGTTGAAACCTTTCTAAGGCCCCAGTGATGTTTATTTGTCATCCAAACTTATCATAAGATCACACGGACATGGATGAAGGGAAACCACAAATATCAGCTTGATCTAAAACTTCTGTGGCCCCCAGGAACTTTTCAACGGTTATACTACAACTAACACCATTTCGGGTGGTGTGGTCCACTTGATATTTGGATATGCTTAATCTTTGGATCAAAGCCATAAATATATATGATAAAACATATGGACCGAGTTGATACAATTCATGAATGACGGTGGGTCCCACAGCGTTTACTCAGTACGCTTAGCGTACTCAGTTACTCAGTACGCAATCCGACGGCGTATGCTGCTGTCGTACCAACTAAACTCAGTTGGGCCCACTTTAAATGAATGTGTGGTTTATCTAAGCCGTCCATCCGTTTTTCCATCTAATTCAAGTGGTTGAGCTCAAAAATTAAGCATATCCAAAACTTCCGTGGCCCCAAGAATTTGGCAACGGTCCAGCAGTGTGGTCCAGCCATGATGTATGTGGGCCCCACCATAATGTATGTGTATTATCCAGTCCGTTCATCCATTTTTTCAGATGTTGTAGGGCTTTATCCCAAAAACGAGATGGATAAAAATATCAGGTGGACCACACCACAGGAAAATAATAGTAATTGGATATCCATCACTTAAATCCTCCTAAGGCCCACGGTACTGTTTATTTGACATCCAATCTGTTAATTAGGTCATAGAGACCCAGATTAAGGGAAAAAACAAAGATCAGGTTGTTCTAAAACCTTCATGGCCCTCAACAAGATTTGAATGGTCAAAGTTCATTCAACACTATTTCTTGTAATGTGGTCCAATTGATATTGGGATATACCTGTTTTTTTTTTTTTTTTGATATAATAAAATTATCTATAAAAATATATGGACGGCATGGATGAAACACATACCACGTGGTGGGGCCCACAGAGCATGGCAGGGAGTAGCCAATCCGTTTCCAATTTTTGAGCCGTAAATAACGTGGCTACCAACATTCCTACCGTTGAAACCTTACTGGGGTTCAACAGTGATGTTTAGATGCCATCTGTACCGTTAATAATGTCATTACTGTTGAGATTAACCCAAAATAAAAATATTAGATGAATCAAAACTTCTGTGGCCCCACGAATATTTCAACTGTGGACGTTAATTATCACATTGCAGGCTAACTGGAGCTTTAGATACGGTTCATTTTTTGTATCATTTCCTAAAAGGAACTCACAAAACGAATGGACGGGGAGGATTTTTCACAAATATCACAGTGGGCCCCACCTAAGCTTCCTGCGCTGCTGCTGTTGAAAGGAATGAGACTGCGTACTGAGGAACTTAGTACGCTAAGCGTACTGAGTAAACTCTTGGGGTTCACCATGATCTATGTATTTTATCCACTCCGTCCATCTATTTTATTAGATAATTTTATGATATGGGTCCAAAATTGAAGGATATCCAACGCTCAAGAATTTTGGATGAAGGGAAAAAATAAATATAAGCTTAATAAAAAATTCTGTCACACTCAAGAATTTTGCAACAATATAAGTTCAATTCATACTGTTTCATATGGTGTGGTGCATTTGAGCGTTGGATATCCTTCAATTTTGGACCCATATCATAAAATTATCTAATAAAATAGATGGACGGAGTGGATAAAATACATAGATCATGGTGAACCCCAAGAGTTTACTCAGTACGCTTAGCGTACTAAGTTCCTCAGTACGCAGTCTCATTCCTTTCAACAGCAGCAGCGCAGGAAGCTTAGGTGGGGCCCACTGTGATATTTGTGAAAAATCCTCCCCGTCCATTCGTTTTGTGAGTTCCTTTTAGGAAATGATACAAAAAATGAACCGTATCTAAAGCTCCAGTTAGCCTGCAATGTGATAATTAAACGTCCACAGTTGAAATATTCGTGGGGCCACAGAAGTTTTGATTCATCTAATATTTTTATTTTGGGTTAATCTCAACAGTAATGACATTATTAACGGTACAGATGGCATCTAAACATCACTGTTGAACCCCAGTAAGGTTTCAACGGTAGGAATGTTGGTAGCCACGTTATTTACGGCTCAAAAATTGGAAACGGATTGGCTACTCCCCTGCCATGCTCTGTGGGCCCCACCACGTGGTATGTGTTTCATCCATGCCGTCCATATATTTTTATAGATAATTTTATTATATCAAAAAAAAAAAAAAACAGGTATATCCCAATATCAATTGGACCACATTACAAGAAATAGTGTTGAATGAACTTTGACCATTCAAATCTTGTTGAGGGCCATGAAGGTTTTAGAACAACCTGATCTTTGTTTTTTCCCTTAATCTGGGTCTCTATGACCTAATTAACAGATTGGATGTCAAATAAACAGTACCGTGGGCCTTAGGAGGATTTAAGTGATGGATATCCAATTACTATTATTTTCCTGTGGTGTGGTCCACCTGATATTTTTATCCATCTCGTTTTTGGGATAAAGCCCTACAACGATCTGAAAAAATGGATGAACGGACTGGATAATACACATACATTATGGTGGGGCCCACATACATCATGGCTGGACCACACTGCTGGACCGTTGCCAAATTCTTGGGGCCACGGAAGTTTTGGATATGCTTAAATTTTTGAGCTCAACCACTTGAATTAGATGGAAAAACGGATGGACGGCTTAGATAAACCACACATTCATTTAAAGTGGGCCCAACTGAGTTTAGTTGGTACGACAGCAGCATACGCCGTCGGATTGCGTACTGAGTAACTGAGTACGCTAAGCGTACTGAGTAAACGCTGTGGGACCCACCGTCATTCATGAATTGTATCAACTCGGTCCATATGTTTTATCATATATATTTATGGCTTTGATCCAAAGATTAAGCATATCCAAATATCAAGTGGACCACACCACCCGAAATGGTGTCAGTTGTAGTATACCGTTGAAAAGTTCCTGGGGGCCACAGAAGTTTTAGATCAAGCTGATATTTGTGGTTTCCCTTCATTCATGTCCGTGTGATCTTATGATAAGTTTGGATGACAAATAAACATCACTGGGGCCTTAGAAAGGTTTCAACGGTGGAAATCAATAAGTCCACTGTTTCCTGCGGTATGGTCTACTTGAGATTTTTTATACTTCAGTTTTGAGCTCAACCCTTGAAATGATCTCGGAAAACGGATGGACGGTGTGGATAAACCACGTGAATTCACAGTGGCCCAACAGAGTTTACTCGGTACGATAAGAGCGTACGCAATCCGATTCCTTTCATTATCGTCTTCGCGCGATAGGAGCGTCCTCCTCACAGCTCAGTCCTCGCTGCGAGAGGGATTTTCGCGCGAGAGGGATTTTCGTGCGGCGAAATCCGATTTCCCGGTGCGGTGCGAGAGCGATTTTCGCTCGGTGTGAGATCCGATTTCAGGGATTTTCGCGAAGAAATTCACAAATGAGAACCTCTGTCGAGAAAAGACGGGAGATGCGAGAAAAGAGGGGTTTTGCGTACACATACCCGCTCTGTTGATCGAGAAGCTCCTCTTCCAGCTCCGATTCCGACGGCCGATTAGCCAGGTACGTCTGAAATTTTTTTCCCCGATATCCCGATATTTATCAAAGAAAAGAGGGGTAGGTAGCTACAGTGTTCTCGTGGGGTTGGTGGCTACAGTCGAGATTCCGAAAATATCGGACGGACGCCGATATTTTCGGAATCTCCGATATTTTCGCCGATTTTCGCCCATCTAAAAAATCGCCGATATTTTCGCCGATTTTTCGCCGACAATTGGCAGAGAAACGAATTTAGGGGGTTTCGGTGTCGCGGAGCTGGCGAAACCGATATTATCGTCGATATTATCGACAATTCGCCGATAACTCGAACACTGATGAGAACCTTCTCTCTTAGAAATAGCCAACAAATGCTGTAGCGCACAGCAATGGCCATGGATTCTATATCGTGACAAAAGATATTGAAGCAGTTTCAAGTCATGCTAACTCAGTAAAGGAACTTTTTGAGCCCATGAGATTTTTTGATTCTCTAACTCGTGCTGCATCACTACAAAATGAGAGCTTTTCTAAAACTTTGTCCATTTAGTCCTTTGCAAATCTAAGGTTTTGGACCGTTTCATCCCCAAAAAACTTCAAATACCCACTCACCCTGATCTAAGATTTAGAGCTCTTCTAAAGTTGGAGATTGGATGGCTATATTCTCATCCTGCACCATTCATCTTGCCAAAACAATGTCCAAGTCTCAGTCCTAGCTGTAAACCTCAGGTTCTGGTTTAAAATATTGTAAAAATCTTCTAGCTATTCCAAACAATCCCTTCCCATCCCCTTTCCGAAGGAGTCCAAATTTTGTCATCAAGAATGATCAACCAGAGATATGAACAAGCTTTATGAATTATCTAACTACATTTCATCAATTGAGTGATATTTTAGTCTCTTAGGCTCTTATTCCTGAACCACTTTTGCCCTTAGGCTTGCACACTTTACTCCATTTGACCAGGTAAGCTTTTTTTGTTTGAGCCAACAATGAAGTTCTTTTGGGCCCTCTCATGTTTTCTTGCAACAAACAATGGAGTTTTCAATAGATTGGCATATAGGACTCGATATATTGGACAGTGTTCCCTTAGTTAAGGTGATCCTCCCATGGGCCAATGGTAATGACCTTTTCACATCACTGAACTTGGTTCTAAACACCTAAGCATGTTTGTATGCAGCAGTGAATCTCGAGTCATCCAAAGAGGTCTCAATCAGAAAGAACAGTGTGCTGAGTTTATCCAAAACATTCCGGATGGAAGTAGGAAGGCTTTTCTCGTTTAGTTGATAAAGTAGGAAGTCAAGGCTACCTTTTCCAAACTGTTTCTTTCAGTCTCTCACTCAAAACAAAATGCTTTAAGCCAATCTATCCAATTCAATAGGGAGTTTCCAACTTGCAAGCAGGCCTTCAAATAGGATTCAGCTTGTGCCTCAAAGATATCCCAATGATGGATCAAGCCAATAGCCTTCATTACCACAATTGTTATTATACATTTTAACATATTTCATTAACTATATCACAAATTGCAATTGTAGCTAGGATTGTCAATGCGTACCTGATTCCATGGATACCTAAGGTACTCAGGTCAGGTCGCATCTGGGTCGAAATTTCAGACTCATTTGAAAATTAGCCAAAAATCAGGTCGGCTACCCGATATAAATATAAATGTGTGGGTGCCTGCGTGTGTGAAATGCTCCAGTGCTCTTGGAGCACTATCAGTTATAGTGCTCCTAGTTGCATAGATTCACATAGACGGTCCAATCGATCAATCTGAAAGTTCCAAACACGCTCCAGTGCTCTTGGAGCACTATTAGTTATAGTGCTCGTAGTTGCATAGGTTCACATGGATGGTCCAATTGATCAATCTGAAAGTTCCGAACACATTTCATGGGATGCCATGCAAATATTGCAATGATCAAATGATCTAATCCATCCTTGATTTGGCCTTATTTTCTGTAGCGATCCTTTTTTCAACGTATAGATGGGATGGTTATGACTACCTAACAAAAGTGTTTCTTTAGAATTAAAAGCAATCCATGATGGTCTCTAACAAATAGATGGATCAAAATGTTGAATGGACCTATTTTTATATAAATAATCTAGGCCATCCATATGAACGACCATTGATTGAATGGTCACTGTTTGTCAAATTGTTGTGATGCTTGCATAGCTGCCCATGAAATGTGCATTGGACCTAATGAGCAATCTAGATCAACAGATTGGACAGTCTTAAGTATCCCAATGCAACTAAATGCAACTGGGAGCACTATAACTTTTAGTGCTATGAGAGCACTGGAGCATCTCTATCTCTCTACACATGCGCGTGCGCGCACACACACACACACGTGTATACATGAGAGAGATGCTCATGTCCAATCTGTTGGACGAGAAGTAAACATCCAAACGAAGGATAAGTTCCAACCTTGTGCATGTGAGATCCAATCAATCAAATTGCTAGGCCCCACCATGAGGACCATCTGATGTAAAATTCAACCCAATCCACACATGATGGGCCACGACATGGAAAATGATGGATAGCTGCTGATTAATAAAATGTGTGTTTGTGGCCTACCTGATGAGTGGATCACTGTTTCACAGTAGGTGACCTGTTGGACATGAGTCTTTCTCTCTCTCTCTCTCTCTCTCTCTCTCTCTCTCTCAAGTGGACTCCACCGTGATATGTGCACATATGTTCCATCTATCAGGTCTAGAACCCAAAAATCAAGTCGATCCAACATTCAGGTGGCCCATACCTGAGGGGACATCATAAAATTATGTCTAAAACCTTTAAATTCACTTGATATGGCCCACCTAAGTTCTAGAATGGCATGATTTTTGTTGTTCCTTCATCCTGGTGTGGCGCATCTAATGAATGGATTTTATGGCATGTACACAACATGGTGGGCCCCACAATCAGTCTAGAAGGTTTTATTGGTTGGGCGTTCCCTCACAACTGTTCCTTATGGTGTGGCCCACCTTAATCTTTGATTAGTCTAATTTTTGTCCTTGTGGCCTACCATTGAAGGGAGCACCTCATGGGTAGGGTGGATCTGATGCATATGTCATAGTGGGCCCACCGAGATCGATACTTCTGTAAGTTACAGTAGTTCAACATTACTGGATCATTCTTCTATACAAATACATGCAATATATGCATATACACATACATATGTATGTACATAAGGGTTGTCAAAATCTTACGATTTACGAATTGAGTGGAATCTTAAGCAAAACGATTTGAATCCCACCTTTGAATCCCATTTTTTATGAATACTACGATTTTATGATTTGAATCCTACGATTTACAATTCAAATCTCGATTTACAATTCAAATTATACTTGTTATCTTCTAGCTTAAGCTTCAGTTGGCTGTTATTTTATATTTTTTAATTGGTGGAGGCTTTAGAATCATTTAGAAAAAAACTTTAAAAAAAAAGAATGGTTTAGAAAAGGTAAACTATTTTATTTATTTCTTTATAAGAGATTAAATGATATATATTCTTGTCAATATTAAATCGTAGAGCTTTATTTATTTATTTATTTTTTATTTTTATAAATGATTTCTTACTTCTTAATGGTCGAAAACACCAAATTGATGTATGACTTATCTGGAATGTTTTTATGGATGGTTACGATCATGTTGACTTATATGTTTTGTGGAATGATGGTTAGAAACCAAAATATCTTTTCTCGTTGGTCTACGGAATCAAATGCCACTTTTCCAATGCGATTCTATATTCAAGAAAGGTAACAAGAACATAAATTATTAAAGGATCCTTGTATGTTTTTTAAGGAAAATTTCTTAAAAGACAAAAAAAGGAAAGATAAGAATCATTTAATTTTTAAGTAATACCATGTCATGATAGTGTTATAGTTTTTAATTTTTGTTGATTTTTTTATATTTTTCATATTTTTAAGAAAATCATAAAAAATCTTACGATTTATGATACGATTTGCGATTTGACGCGATTCAACCCCTATTATGATTTGCGATATGATAACGATTTTGACAACATTGACGTACATATATGTATGTGTTTGTGGCATGCACTATCTCCAATACGGATTGATGACTTGGATAAGTCATATCCAACCCTTCAGAATTGACTCGGGCTCGTTCAAGACAAGTACGGATCGGTACCATGAGTTAATCCTCGATTGACCCACAACTCGGGCGAGTCAGGCGATTCAATCCCAACTCAGGCAAGTCACGAATTGACTCGAACCCAAACGAGTCACCAAATCAGAAAACCATGCTAATCTCTCTCTCTCTCTCTCTCTCTCTCTCTCTCTCTCTCTCTCTCTCTCTCTCTACTCACCTGCCCCCCAAACTGACCCTCGTAGGTGGGTTCAGGCTGGATGCAGTAGGACTTTACCTGAACACTTGTTGACAGCCCTAATTGTAGCCTAGTTGCCACAATTCACTATAAGTTATAAATATTCGATAGCTCTACAGTTGGGTACTTAGGCACTACTATGGAGCACCTTGGGATTACATATACATGATGGACCCAAGCCTAGCCAAAGGGCCTAACTAACAAGCCAAGCCCGGCTCAAAGCCAAGTAGGGCTCGTCGGGGCACGCCTGGTCCATTGCTGCCCTTAGTACTGTCTTTTTGAAGGATCTTGGTTTCATATGTCGTTGTCGTGGATGAGTCACCACCTTCAATGAAATAGTGGAAAGTACATAGTCTAATGCTTTCTTCTTTAGGTTGCAGTTTTGACAGATTTGTTACCAGCTGATGACTATGCTTGTATCCGTGATGGTCGAGGGTTGTCACAGACTCTTAATTTCACTGGCGAACCATTTGATTTCACTAGCAAGGCACTTTAAGCGGAATGCTTACATGCAGCTCATGTCATAATCTCATTGAAGCGTTATGCTGCTGCCTCTTCACAGTAGATGTAGCAAACATATGAATTGACAGGGACTGTTGATTTGACGCGCCACTACATTTTGGTGATTTGCCAAAATCAATGGGACTGTTAACCATCCAATTAGCAACCTGCATATTGAATGGTTGGCTTAAAGAGGAAAGTTCCACATTCAAGAAGAAAACTTCGCTACCGAAACTGTTAGAGTAATCCAATCACTCTGGTTTTGGCCCATAGCCCATCTATATGGTGGCAGCCTAGTAGATCAACAGGCTTGGCTACCATACATCTTTGCCATGTGTATCTTAGGAGGAAGCTTCCTGATGTAGGACAATTAACCACTTGCTCTAAAAGCTCGAACTAATAGAGCAGGGTGAATTAATCTCTTTATCTCATAGCCCAGGCCCCACATCCATGGGTTAGGTCCTCGGCCGAACCCTCCTCGTGGGCTCCAAATCACATGGGTTCTGTGGGCTGCCCACCCCGAGTGTGTCCCCACATCCCACAGGCCACCCCACTCGAACTCGGTGTGAAAATGCCCTTGCATTACTTCCTAGTACTATGCCGAAACCCGCATATGAGGATTCCTTTCAAAAAGCTTTTTTTTTTTTTTGGGAGATGATGAACAAGCAACCTCTAATTTAACTTCTTGGACCAACCACCCCCTTTTTAAACATTGGTTCCAACCATTATTCTAAATATTGACAATATCGCTGATATTATCAATATTGCCAAATTAGTGATACGGAGAATGTGGCATTTTAAAAATTTCCAAATATAGCCAATAATTTCTATAATATCAATGATATTTGGCAATATTATCAATACCAATGATATTTTGAGAAGAGTCTCTTCTAAAAGTTCCTCGGTATCGACGACATCATGGATAATATCCCGGTATTGATGACAGCATGGATATTATCCCTGACATGGTGTGCTGTAAAGGCCGTTACGTAAAGTGGTAAAGGTAATGATGACAACCGTTGCATGTTTTGGGGTCGTAACGATCGTAACAACCATTATGGAAAAAATGACCTGTAACCGTTGTTAACACCCCGTTACGCCCCCTTGTAAAGGCCTATAACAGCCCAGTAATAGTCTGTTACAGGGCAAATACAGGTCTTTTGGATTTTTTTCAACGTTACAAGGTAGATACATGTTTTTTGGGTTTTTTCTTTTAATAAAAAAAAAGAAAAAAGAGAGAGACCGTAACGGTCGTTACGACCCATATCATAAAGGTAACGGTGGTGGCCGTTATGGCCACCGTTATCGTTATAGAATACCTTGATCCCCGATACCAGCGATAATATCCCCAATAGTGGGGAAAACATTAGTAAATAGGCAAAACTAAATAGGAAACTGGAAAAAATTCCCGAAACCTAAAAAAGTTTCTTTTATGTGGGATGTGTGTAGAATTTTGTTCCTTAGGTGATTTCGATCTATCATGGTTTTTATTGAATTAAAGTTTAGATTTGGGGAAAAATCTTGAAGCGGAGACATGCTAGAAATGCTAACAATAATGCATAGAAACTTAAAAAAAAATAAAAAAATAAATCAAATGTTAGCACGAATTATAATGGATATATATATATATATATATATATATATATATATATATATATATATATATATATATATATATATATATATATCTTATTCTCATGCATTGACATGGATTTGTGGTGAAAAAAATTAAATTTTAGTGGAATTTGGGAAAATCCTAATTTATCCATTTTTATCTTGGAAATGTGTTCTTCACTATTAATTAATGTCAAAATTTCATTCTTTAATAAGTGGTGGCTGATCTATTGTTTGGCTACAATTTTATATTTATTTTGCATTAATTCTTTTTGATAGCATATGGTTTAGGCCTCTATTAAAATGAAAACTTATTATGTATGGTTGTTTGGAAAATTATCAAGTGCAAACGTTTTTGCCACAATTGTGGTGAAAACCTCCTTTGTGGGGCCACCATGATGTGTTGATGAGATCCACTCCAATCATCATGCAAGCCGTCCCATGTTTAGATGTGGGCCCAAAAATCATGCCAATCCATGACTGAGGTGGTCTGCACCATACGGAACACTTGAGAGGGCACCTTCCCTTCCCAACTGTTCTTGCTAATGTGGCCCACCTAAGTCATGGATTGACCTAATTTTGGGCACATGGCCAAACGAGGGATTGTGTGCATGATGGTGTTAGTGGATGTCATGAGCACATCATGGTGCGGGCGTGCGGCCCACGCAACTCGTTTGCAATATAATTATAGTAACATCTCCTGAAGTTCCGCTGATAATTTACATCTTTGTCATGAATGCATCATGGTGCGGCCCATGCAACTTGTTTGTACTATAATTATAGCGAAAACGTTTGCCCTAGATCTTGACCCTGGTTTTTTTGCGATATTTTGATTCCTAAATATATAAACATGTGTCGTTTAAGGTCTCCTGAAGTTTCATTGAAAATTTTCATCTTTTCCCCAATGTTTCCTTTTAGACAGTGATATTTTTCAGAGTATCAGCGATACTATCGGTGATTCCATACATATTTCTGTATCTCCAGTTATTGATACATGTAACGATACCGATACTCTGAACGCCAGTTCCAACCCACCCCTAAATTCGGGAAATAACCTCATTTACCCCCTTTTGGTGAAAAACCAGTATAACCACATTAATCTTTTATGGTATTCCAGTTCTACCTTTTCATTTGGCAACGGGCTGAAGGAGCACAAGGTTTGCAAATTCTGCACGTGCATGTTGAGGCCCAACACATCAACACCAGGCACACATGCCGATATGGAACGTGTGAGATCTGGGATTTCCATCTGATGGCCTACAATACTTGGATATTCTAGCTTAAAATAAGATCACTTTGGGCCACAACATCTCAAAAATGAATGGACACAATCCTGAAGGAAAACAACAAGAAAATGACAGCTGTTGATCATCTATTCAGTGGACCCATCATTAACGTAGATCAATGGCATTTGTGTGTAATTGGTACTTCAAATTAACAGCTAAAAATAAATAAATAACTATTGTCAACATTCATGAGATTATTATAAATGGTGGGATTGATTTTTGGACTATGGCCAATCAAGGGGCCCACCAAATGGACGATGTGGATAACTAGACTTGTTAGCCACATTAATGGGCTAGAAGTCAGTATTTCACTTGGTCAAACTTGCTGAATGGCTTTGTTGCTGAAGTTCACCACCTGTAATGATCTAGACCATCCATCTGAAAAACCACCGCCTTCCACATTGGAACAATTGGGTGGACAGGTTGAGATACCATCCCCATGATTGATACATGTGAGATGCAACATAACCCAGTGCTAATGAATTGCACTAGATCACTCCCATGTGAGGATGCAAATTTGTATTTTATACTCCAACCTGTAGGGGCATCATCAAGTGTATGTGACTTTCCCTATGTTCAAGATGTGTGGGACCCACCCTGATGTGCCTGTGTCATCCAAACCATCCATCAAATGTGACCCATGTCAAGCCCAAGGCTTTAAAGCTGGCCTAATCTGAAAGAGTCCAAGTGCGATTGCCATGGTATGCTGTGCAGCTCAAACCACTTGTTCGATATTGGCACCCACGTGTACCAACATGTGGATGACTGGAGCTTCATATGCATGATATCCAAGGGCATGGATGGAATAATATAAAAACTTAATGTGGTACATTGTTCCCTTCAGGAGTATATGGGGTAATTTATTAATTGTAGGGGGTGGGTTGGAACAAAAATTAAATGAGGTGTGGCTGGTCTGAAAAGAATAGACGGGGTGAATGGTCGTTAACCCCTTTCTTTTACTGGGTTTCTTTTATAGCGCCATCATTCCTCTCATTCTTATCAAGGTCCTCGTTTGATCTTCATTCTAGAAGATAGATGTGGACAACATAGAGATATATACTTTGTTGGACATGATTTTCTGTTGAGAAATAAGTGGACATCATACAAATATATACTTTGTTGGACGTGATTTTCTGTAAAGAAATAAGAGGATTGAACAATGTAATCACTGATATTTTGTGTTATATATGATTGAATTGAATGTTGGATGAACGGTTTCTACCTGCTTTTAAAAGAGTATGTAAATATTATCTACACTTTTGTAATTTCAGGAAACAATGTGTACAAAGCTATAATGTCTTTGACTTCCTGAGGGAGATCGTCAGCAAAGTTCCCGACTTGGGAGGTTCTGATGCTGCTGGTGAGGATAGATCTATTACCAGGAGAAGGTTAGAAAAAGCAAAATATTTGGATTGTGACTGCTTTTTATTTTTTTGGAAGATGACAATTTCATTAAAACCAAACAGCAAAAACACAAGATACAGCAGAAGAAGGTGACCCTATCGTCACTCCACTGTGAATAAAAAACAAGCAACAAACAACAGAGAGCAAAAGAAACAAAAAGAACAAAGCACTGGCTGACCAACAGCTAGATCACCAAAACAACCGAGTCCCAGTCAGTTCAAACAGCGGCCAGTGAGGTACCTGAGAACTCTGGGTGCACATTGACCCATCCCAAAACCAAAGAAACAAAAGAAAATGCCAGGGCCATCTTTGGGGAGTCCTCAAAAGTCCTTACATTCCTTCTATACCCCCTAAATAATAGCAAATGGCAACAAAGCCCATAAATGTCTACCCCTCTCCGAAATGGGCTGGGAGTCCAGCCTGCTAGAACCTCAATTAGAGACCGTTCTAGTACCTAATTGAGACCTTGAACAGCTTGAAAAAAATGGTCTCAACACTCTTTGGCTACTGGACAATGCAAGAGGAGGTGGTCTACGGGTTCCTCACTCTTCCCGCACATGATGCACATATTAACAATCACCAAGTTCCTCTTTTTCAGATTGTCCACTGTTAGAATTCTTTTGGCAGTGGCTAACCAAGCAAAAGCTTGCACTCGAGGAGGAATAGGGGTTTTCCATGTCTTAACACAGGGTAAGGAGACCCATCTGAGGCATATAATTTAGAGAAAAAAAGTTGATTTGGCTGAGAAGCAGCCGTTTGGCTCCCACTGCCAATCATGATTTAAAAAAAAAAAAAAACGGTTACCTTATGGCCGTAACAGTAAACAGTGGTGCCCGTTATACAATTCGAGGCTGTAACTCCCAATTTGAAAGAAAGAAAAAGGGCTTGTAATGACCGTTACAGGCCGATATGGGGCCGATACATATGTTTATTTTTTTTAAAAATCAACTGTTACAGCCTGTATCATAACGGCTTACGGCTGCCATTTCCGTTATTGATTACCTGGCTGCCAATACTTTGAATCCTCACATGAGGTATCAATGCTAACCTCATGAAGGATACCCCTGAGAGTAGCAAATTCTCTATATTCCTCATTCAAGTCCTAAAGGAGGGGGACATTACAGACCAAGGATCCCCCCCAAATACTCACAGCACTCCCCCACTTTCACATCCTTATTCACCACAAGGGAAAATAATGATGGAAAAGCCATAAGCAGTTGTGAGTCTCCAATCCAACTGTCCTTCAAAATCTAATTCTTGGCCCTTCCTACCATGAATCTGCACCCTTCACCTAAAATACCCACTTTTTCCGCCACACTTCTATTTGCCTTATCTGACCTCTACCAATCTGGCTAATTGCTGTCCACATAGAGGAACACATCAGGTACTCTTCCCTGTTAGGAAACTGCCCACCACCATCTGACTCCCCCATATTTTCGATAGATCAACTCTCTCCATAACACCCCTGTTTCATCCCCAAACCTCCACCATCATCTTGCTAAGAGATCCCATTTTTTATTTTTATGTTCTTTTGTTTTTCCTGACCCTGAGCCTCCCCCCTCTGGCTTTGGGACTTCTCCTATTTCACATGATGAAAAACTTCTATTTGGCCTTCTCACAAAAAAAATCTCTGTTGTGAAGCTTGAAGTGGAGAGCACCCAGTTAGGTTTTTTTTTTTTGGTGTCAGCAATATGGCTAAATTGGTTTTCGTTCTTGTTTGTCTTTTTCTTTTTCCTACAGGAAAGCTGTAGATGACGACGACAATGACAGCGATGAGGAATCGAAAAGGAGCAGGACGGTACGATTCCATCCTATAATTCTTAATATGACTGTCCATTTTATCATCTGAGGGTGCCTTTTAATGCAGTGATGAATGAATTGGATTGCAGTCATCTACCAAAGGGAAAATTGAAATTTCATTAGCATTTTTTGTATGAAGGTGTGGACTCCAAACAGCAGTTACATTACTTTCAAGTCAGGCTTGAGAGAAATGTAATTTCATTTTGAGAGTCAATGCCTCATCTTCGCTTTCCCTTGATTAACTGAATTTTTGCAGTTCAGTCACATATCCAAATGATATGCTCAGAAACAGATTCAAATCTCTATTTTTACTAGCAGATCATGTCTTATTTTCGCTTCCCCTTGATTAACTGAATTTTTGAAGTTCAGTCACACATCCAAATGATCAGAAACAGATTTAAATCTCTATTTTTCAAGACAATGTTCAAATTGTTGCTAGATTACAAGAGATGATGTGAACTCGTTAAGAATACTTTGGAGGAATGCTGATTGCACACGAGTTGATGGAGATGTGTGAAAGACGTGTAACAAGATCCAACTACTCATCCAGCAGGCCATCGTTGTTTTCCCTGGCCCAAAAAAGGACAGTTGGGACTATCCCAAGTGCTTAATTTGCTGAAAAAGAACAGACTATAACCAGTCGTGAGATATGTTCCATTGAGCTGTTAAGATTCCGCAACTGGCCTGTGTGGTGTGCTGAATGCACAATCTGGATCTTGTACATGTCTGCCATGTGTCCCATGGGAAAGCATCTGCAAGAAGTTTGTTTGTTTGTTTGTGTTTTTTTTTTTTTTTTTTTTTTCTGGATCATCTCAGAGTTCCTGTAATCTACACCGTTACAAGAAAAGAGTTGCCATCTGATCATACAGAAATTATCATTTCTGATCCCTTCTAGTTGTTTATTTGCACAAATGCTTGTATTTTTTGCATGCTTGAACACACCCTGAAAGGCTTCTCTTTTTCTTCAAATGTCATGGTTATTATTTCTACAAACACCTAAAAGGCCGTCTCAATGTGCTCTTAAATGATATTTGCAGAATGGATTTCGTCTCATAGTAGGAAATAACAAAATCTTACAATTCTCGTGGTATTTTTGAAAAATTCTATTAATTTACCAATGGAAATTTTGATTTTGATTTCTCTCTGAGATTTGGCAGTCAACATAGAAACTATTTGCATGGTTGTAGCATATCGTCCATGTTTCATCATTAACTTTGCCCTTAAGAGGAAGGCTATTGTTTATTGCAGCATGAGATGGGCCACAGCAGCAGCGGTAGAGGGCGGGGGAGGGGACGAGGAAGAGGCCGTGGACGTCCTAGTCGAGCGGCTGAGAGAGAGAGTGCCCAATATGAAAAATGTGAAGATGATCCAGACATTTCTCCTCCACACAACGACAAACAGAACCCTAATCCTGGAAGGCCAGATGATGGCATTGAAGACAAAGAATCAAAGGAAAACATAGCTAGTAGCAGTACCAATGTGATGGCACGGAACTTTGATCTGAATGTGGAGTTGAATGAGAATGAAGACGCCACGGCCGCAGCTAGGAAAGTCCCGGCGCCGGACGTCAAGCACGAGGAGTATCCGGGCTGGTCACTCTCCGACATGGACAAGATGGCCATCGACCCGATTCAGCTTGCACAACTCAACAAACAAATAGACGAAGAAGAGGAAGATTATGACGAGGAAGGATGAGACTGCAAACTAGAGGAACCATCTGATCCCCGGCCCAAGGATATGCATGCTATCCTCAATATTTCCTTTCGTACAAGTGGAGCCAGTGATTAAACATTTTCAGATCTCTGAAGTGATTAGCTTCATCATGGATGGACTGTGCCCCCGAAATCTCCAGGATTGAAAATCCTACCCATTGATTCCCTTCTGTAGTAATCAATGGGTAGGATTATCCCAACAAGGATATTTTTGGGCCGTGGTCCATCCCAAGTCAGATCTGCCGTACCCGAGGACTTGAAGATTTTATACATGATCACAGGGCGTGGATCACATGATTCCTCATGTAAAGTATCCCTCACAGAGGTTGGTAACTCCATTCTGATACATACAATGCTATTCACCATTTTGAGACTACTGGTAGGAGCTTTTAGGGGAAAACACAAACACACAGATAGCCTATGGAGATTAAATGCTAGAAAAGGCTGGAAAAGCTTTCAGCCCTCCCAGTACTTGTATTATATGCTGCTTCTACACCACTAACAAGAACAGTACTGCTACCTTTTAGTTTAAAGCATTAGACAGATCCTCCATGTGCATGCCTGTCCGGTTGATCATTGATGGATGTGTAATGATGGCTACCATTGCCATTGTATCCCGCCACAATACGGGGATTATCTGTTGGTATATGCATGCTTTAAGAGGGATTGCTTGCCATTGACTGATATGAATTCCCAACCTCTGCACTCCCCATCCACTTGCATTACGTCGCACAACTATAGGCTGCCATGAACTCAAATTAGTGTGCCCCTGCATCCCACAAGCAACCCCACTCGAGTCCAGTGTGAAAATGCCCCTGCATTAATCACCCTCGGTGAGGAGTCTCGAACCCGAGACCCTCCGCTCTAATACCAATTTGATGCAGGACAGTTAACCACTTGCTCTAAAAGCTCGAACTATTAGAGTATGACGAATTAATCATTTTATCTCATAGCTCAGGCTCCACATCTCATGGGTTTTTAGGACTTCGGCCGAACCCCCTTCGTGGGCCCCAAATTACATGGGCCACTCACCCCGAGTGTGTCCCCGCATCCTACAGGCTACTCCACTCGAGCACGGTGTGAAATGCGCATTAATCACCCCTGGTGAGGAGTCTCGAACACGAGACCTCCTCCCTGGGTTGCACCCACCCCGAGTGTGCTCCTGCACACTACAAGCGACTCTACTCGAGCCCAGTGTGAAAATGCCCTTGTATTATTTGGTTTGTTTTTTCTTCTCTTTTTTTTAAAAAAAAAAAAAAAAAAAAATTATTATTTTCTCCCATAACGAAAGTGTTGAAAATTGTCTGAAACCAGCAAGTATAGCTCCATATATGATTTGCAATGTGCACAAGTTTCTATATCTACCATACGGTACCACCCACCTTTAAACAATATTAGGAGTGTTTCAATCAAAATCCTTGTAGGATAATCTGCATTTGGCTGACTAGGACAAGCTATGGCGAGGGTAACTCTGTGATTGGATGGTTTTGAGGAGCAGCTGCAGAAATGTGTATGGGGTGGGGCCCATTGTGGTGTGTTGGCATCCAAGTATCCATAAGGTGTACCTAAGCACGATAAAGGTATGTCCCGAGTAGGCAACACCACTTGATTTTGATGATTTAGGTACGCCTTCCATTTTTTTTAGGGTGTGGCCCACATGAGCTTTGGATCAGCTTGATTTTTTTTAAAATTTTTTTATTCCCTTGGGTTGCATATAGGAATATCTTTGGAACCGTAAGTACTCCCAAGTATCGGCAGGTTTGGGTCTGGTCCAATTTAAACACCGTTAAAATCGGTAAGAGAATCTATTTAAACACCCACATTTTTTTCTAAAACAAACGCATGTAAGAGAACCCTTTTACACACCAACGCATGTGTCAAAGTTGCAAATGCATCTGCAATATTAAAATAATAATAATGATAATAATAAATGTGTGCAATATAATCTAATCCATTGGGTGTTCTTGAGCATTCTATTATTTGAATCTAAACCTGGATATAAAGACCTGACGGGTACCTGAACCTGATTGGATCTAGGTCCAGGTTTTTAAGAACGAGACCTGGACCCAGTTAGCCATGGGTGATCAAGGACCTGACCCAAATGGACCCACCCACTGACAGCTTCTCCATTTTCCCCCACCTCTTCGTTCTGTTATTTGATGCACTTGTGATAGTCATTAGGGACTGTTTGGAGAATAACCCAACTTTACTCGGTTGCCTAATATCTAGTCAACTCACTATCTTGGCTGACTTGACCCGACACAACTCGTCAGGCTGAGTCACTCATCTTGTAAATGTGCTTTTAATTAAAAATAAAACGAATGAGTTAAGCCCACGATCTCCGTGAAGAAGGCAAATGCTCTCAACCAGTAACAAGAGTAGCAATGGACTGGGTCAAGCTAGGCTTGACCCGAGGGAGTTTTGATGAAGCCTGCAGTGACTTTTTCCCATGGCAATCCACTTCTATGTGCTTAGTATGAAAACAGAGAAAAAGGAGAGAAAGCCAAAGGATCTCATTCCATAGCAACTCCAAGGCAGACGGTTAAGACCTGAGTCTCAAGCATAAGTCCAAAATTGGTTGGGTCCAAGACCTGGTCCAACCCAAATTGATAAAATCCCTATTCCCACTTGAATGTTCCTTATTTATCCATTGATAAAGTGGACCACAATATCACAAAGTAATAGATAATTGAGAGGAAGGAACCAACTGTATGATGGGTTTTTTTGACCCGTCGTCGACCGGTCGTGAGCCTTGCTCGACCGGTCGAAGGCTGTGGTCGACCAGTCGTGGAGACGAGTCGTGGCACGACTCAAAGTCCAGCGACTGTGGACTATTTTTCTCGGGGTGCTCGACCGGTCGAAGGTGGCTCTCGACCGGTCGTGGACTCGGTTCGACCAGTCGAGGTTACGCAGATTCGTTCCGCAATTTGCGCGGATTTCGTGTCGCAAGTCCTTTCGCAACTGAGATGCGGAAAAGAGTTTCCTAAAACTTTAATAGGAATTCCTAGGGCTTTCTAGGTATGACAAGAGGGTTTTCTAAAGCTTTACAAGGGATTTGTTAAAGGGTTTAGGGCTATCAAAGGTGAGAGAGAGAGAGAAAGCTTATAGAAGGGAGGTTCTGCTTGTGGAGGTTATCTATTGTGCAATTTATATATCAGCGCTTCTATGTCCTCGTAATCGGTTAGATCTCTCCGTTTTCTCTATTTCTCTTATTATTTATCCACTCCTGCGTGAGTGAAGAAGGTTGTAACGTTCTACTTCATAGTGGATTGTTGATCTAGACGAGGTCCCGTGGTTTTTACCTCTTTGAGGGTTTTCCACGTAAAAATCCTTGTGTGGTGTGTGATTGATGCATTGATTGTTTTAATTGCTTTATTATCCATAATTCTGGTTTGTTCTGGAGGGCTAGATCCTAAGGCTTTGTGCAAGGCTCCCAACAAAGTGGTATCAGAGCCAAGTTCATTGAACGGGTAGGATCAGTTTTGAATTATGGAAGGTGGCTCATCAAGATGATCAGCCTCAATGGTTCTAACTGGACCATATGGAAGGCTAAGATGGAGGACTTGCTTTATTGCAAGGACCTATATTCTCCAATTTTAGGCATATCAGCAAAATCCAAGGATATGACTGATGATGATTGGAAAAAGATGGACCGGAAGGCGGTGGGGTTGTTAGACAATGGTTGAATGATTTAGTGTTCCACCATGTGTCTACGGAAACCTCAGCCGCTAGCCTATGGCTGAAATTACAAGGGCTGTATAAGAGGAAGACAGCCGGTAATAAAATTTTTCTGATAAGGCGACTTGTGAATCTCAAGTTCAAAGATGGTGGTTCTGTGGCTAAGCACATGAATGAGGTCAGCAATATAGTGAACCAACTCACCTCTATGAAGATGGTCCTGGATGATGAATTGCAGGCTTTACTATTGCTTAGTTCATTGCCTGACAGTTGGGAGACATTGGTGTGTCTCTAAGTAACTTCGCGCCAGACGAAAAGATATCCATGGAACAGGTAACCACTCGTCTCTTCAATGAGGAGACAAGGAGAAAGTCTCAGGGGTCTACTCAGCAAGAGGCCCTTGTGACATAGGAACGGGGGAGAGAAAAGAACAGGAAGGGTGGGAAGGCCCAGATAAATCAAGAGGCAAGTCGAGTAAAAGAAAAGATGTTTATTGCTGGAATTGTGGCAAGAAGGGCCACTACAAGCATGAATGTCGTGGTAAGAAGAACGACAAAAAGGAAAAGGGAAGGAAGATGAATCAGATTCCACTGCGGTCGCTTCAGATGGCAACGTTGTAGTTATTCTTTCTACAGATCATGATGTATGTCTCACGGCTACGAGTCAGGACACCAATTGGTGTGATAGACTCGGGAGCTTTTTTCATGCGACTCCACACAGGGACTCCTTCACAAGCTACAAGTCAGGTGACTATGGGACTGTGAAGATGAAAATTTTGGCGTATCAAAAATCGTGGGAGTCGGTGATATTTGTGTGAAGACCGATGTGGGCTGCACATTGGTTCTCAGGGATGTGAGACATATCCCAGACCTTCGCCTCAACTTGATGTCGAGGGAAGGTTGGATGATGATGGCTATGAAGCCGTTTGCTGGTGGGATGGAAGCTCATCAAGGGTTCATTGATCGTGGCCAGAGGAAAGAAGTGTTGCACCCTTACAAGGCAAGTGTCAGTATGTGCAAGGGTGGGTTGAACGCAGCGGAAGATTCAACTATTGACATGTGGCACAGGCGTCTAGGCCACATGAGTGAAAAAGGGCTTCAGCTACTAGCGAGGAAGCGACTCCTTCCAGACGTGACAGGTACACCTCTCAAAACCTGTCTTGATTGTTTATCAGGGAAACAACATAGAGTTTCATTTGTTAAATCTGCTTCTCATGTTAATAAAGAGCATGCATTAGATTTATTTATTCTGATGTTTAGGCATTGTATTTGTTACTTTTATAAATGATGCATTAGGGGGGTTTGGGTTTATGCTTTGAAATCCAAGGACGAGGTCTTTGGTGTGTTTAAATTGTTTCATGCTATGGTCGAGAGAGAGACAGGTAGATCATTGAAGTGCATCCGCACTGACAATGGTGGTGAATACATTGGCGACTTTCATGAGTACTGCAAGTCCCTGGGTATACGACATGAACAGACGGTTCCCAAGACCTCCCAGCATAATGGTGTAGCTGAGCGAATGAATCGCACCATTGTTGAGAGAATCAGATGCATGTTATCCCATGCGAAATTGCCCAAGACGTTCTGGGGAGAAGCAATGCACACGGCAGTGTATTTGATAAACAGGTCTCCATCAGCCCCGTTGAATGGAGAAGTACCTGAGAAGGTGTGGACTGGACATGATCCATCATACAGTCATCTCAGGGTGTTTGGATGCAGGGCATCCGTTCACGTACCAAAGGATGAGAGGTCCAAGCTCGATATGAAGATCAGGTAGTGTGTGTTCTTAGGGTACGGTGATGAAAAATTCAGTTACAGATTGTGGGATCCGACCGAGAGGAAGCTCGTCAGGAGCAGAGATGTGGTTTTCTTTGAAGATCAGTGTATAGAAGACATTGGTAAGCCAGAGAAGAACCAGCCTAGTTCAGGTGAGCTAGAGGACATAGATCCGGTTACTCCTCCTATGGTGCCTGATGACGGGGGAGTACAACAAAGTGCAGAGGACGAAGGAGTTTCTACAGAAGATGAACCGGGAGAGCAGCACCCACTTGATCCACCTGTTAAGCCACAGGTGAGGAGAACATCTAGGGACAGACAACGTCCAAGAGGTACTCGCCACATGAGTACATTTTGCTGACTGATGGGGAGAGCGAGAAGATTATTCGGAGGCCCTAGCCGACGAGCATAAGGGGGAGTGGTTGAAAGCTATGCAAGACGAGATGAAATCCTTGCATAAGAACCACACCGGTGAAATTGCCTAAAGGCAAGAAAGTTCTGAGCAACAAGTGGGTGTTCAGAAAGAAGATTGAGCAGAAGAATTCACAGACGAGGTTCAAGGCCAGACTTGTGGTGAAAGGGTTTGGTCAGAGGAAAGGCATAGACTTCGAGGAGATATTCTCACCAGTGGTGAAGATGACATCCATACGGGTGTTGCTTGGGTTGGCGGCTAGCATGGATCTGAAGATAGAGCAGTTAGATGTTAAAACTGCCTTCTCCATGGTGACCTGGAAGAAGAGATCTACATGCACCAACCAGAGGGGTTCAAAGTCAAAGGCAAAGAGCATATGGTGTGTAGGCTGAGGAAGAGCTTGTATGGGCTGAAACAAGTTCCACGGCAATGGTACAAGAAGTTTGACTCGTTTATGTTGAAACATGGGTATGACAGAACGGTTTCACCATGCGCAAGTTCTTAGATGGTGATTTCTTAGTTCTGCTCTTATACGTTGATGACATGCTCATCATGGGAAAAGACATCAAGAAGATCGACAGGCTGAAACAGGAGTTGGGCAAGTCTTTTGTGATGAAAGACTTGGGCCCGGTTAGACAATCCTAGGAATGGAGATAACCCGTGACAGAAGTAGCAGGAAGCTTTGGCTGTCACAAGAGCGGTATATTGAGAAAATCCTAGAGCGGTTCAATATGAATGCAGCGAAGCCGGTCAGTACTCCACTGGATGGTCACTTTAGATTGAGCGACAGACAGTGTCCTAAGACGAAGGCAGAGGTGGAAGAGATGCAGAAGATACCCTACGCGTCAGCTGTAAGAAGTTTGATGTATGCTATGGTGTGTACACGCCCAGACATAGCATATGTGGTTGGTGTTGTCAGCTGGTATCTATCCAATCCTGGAAAAGAACATTGGGCAGCGGTGAAATGGATACTGCGGTATCTAAGAGGCTCATCCAGGTTGAGCCTATGCTATGGTGACGGAAACCTGTGTTAGAGGGCTACACAGATGCAGATATGGTAGGTGACATAGACTCCAGGAAGTCTACATCGGGGTTCATGTTCACGTTTGCAGGGGGAGCGGTTTCTTGGCAGAGCAAGCTACAGAAAGTCGTAGCATTGTCGACGACAGAGGCCGAGTACATGCAGTCACGAGGCATGTAAGAGATGCTTTGGATGAAGAGGTTCCTACAGGAACTTAGCCTGAAGCAGGAGGAGCACGTGGTCTATTGCGATAGTCAGAGTGCTATACACTTGAGCAAGAATCCAAGTCAGCATTCCAAGTCGAAACACATAGAGATTCGGTATCACTGGATCAGGGATACTTTGGAACAGAAGGTGTTACAGCTTGAGAAGGTCCACACGGACGATAATGGGTCAGACATGATGACCAAGGCTTTGCTCAAGGGCAAGTTTGAGGTTTGTAGAAACCTGGCTGGCTTGAAGAAGGTGGATCCCTCCTGGGTTAAAAAGGGAGAGATTTGATGAGTTTTTTGACCCTCGTCGACCGGTCGTGAGCCTCGCTCCACCGGTCGAAGGTTGTAGTCGACCAGTCGTGAAGACGAGTCGTGGCACGACTCAAAGTCTAGCGACTGTGGACTATTTTTCTCCGGGGTGCTCGACCAGTCGAAGGAGGTGCTCGACCGTCGAAGGTGGCTCTCGACAGGTCGTGCTCGGTTCGACCAGTCGAGGTTACGCAGATTTGTTCCCCGATTTTGCGCAGATTTCGTTCGCAGTCCTTTTGCAACTGGGATGCGGAAAGGAGTTTCTAAAACTTTAAATAGGGGATTCCTAGGATTTTTAGGTATGACAAGAGGATTTTCTAAAGCTTTACAAGAGATTTGCTAAAGGGTTTAGGGCTATCAAAGGTGAGAGAGAGGGAGAAGAGAGAGAGGAAGCTTATAGAAGGGAGGTTCTGCTCGTGGAGGTTATCTATTGTGTAATCTATATCTCAGCGCTTCTATGTCCTCGTAATCGGTTAGATCTCTCTCGTTTCTCTATTTCTCTTATTGTTTATCAACTCCTGCGTGAGTGAAGAAGGTTGTAACGTTCTACTTCATAGTGGATTGTTGATCTAGACGAGGTCCCGTGGTTTTTACCTCTTTGAGGGTTTTCCACGTAAAAATCCCTTGTGTGGTGTGTGATTGATGCATTGATTGTTTTCATTGCTTTACTATCCATAATTCTGGTTTGTTCTAGAGGGCTAGATCCTAAGGTTTTGTGCAAGGCCCCCAACACTATATGGACTATAATATATTTGTTGCAATGTGTTTATATACAAAATCAATTTTGTCCGGTTAGGCCAGGCCAGATCAGGCTTCTTTATCAGAGCAAATCGGGTTCGAGTTCTCCTTCCATATCACTGTTCATTGATTGAATAGAGTTCTCCACTAAAGTAGAGAGTGGCCTCTGCCTAAGATTTTTTAGAGTTCATACACTCTATTCAATTAGAGCAACTTAAGTCTCCCTGTTTTTTCATATATCCGTGTTTTCTACAGTCCGTGTATATTTTCATACAATCATAAAAAACTCACAAAAAACTAAGAATATATTTCATTTCATGTTTTCCATTTCGTAGAGTTAAAAAAAAATAAAAAATAAATTCCAAGTTCCCCTCGGAAGCTCTATTTCGTAGTTTTCACAATGGTTACCAAAATTTCATCACACCTAGCTATGAATATGCTGATATGTTCAGACCGTTTTTTTCTCCTACCGCCATATTATAATCCAAGAAAATCATATGAGAAAAAGGAAGCAGAGAGTTCATTTCCAATGAAATATTTCTCAAAATTGGGAGTTTAGTGTTGATGGAGGAAGCATATATACTCTGTTTCACTTGGTGATAGGAGAAAACGGAGAAGCTAAATCTGCCTTCTGAAGAGTCGAAGAAAAGGACGTCCAAATGCCTTGTTGCAAGCTTCACAAAGAAATCAAAAGAGGATTTTTTTAACTTGATGATGAAGAAGATGGCTTTCTTCCCCAAAAACATGAAAGCATCCTTCATAACACACAAGTGAGCCAACGCCACAGGAAGAAAGTTCTTCGAGCAACTCTTTTCCGTTAAACACTTCTAAGATTGTTGCAGAATTAGAGACTCTTCAACTGTCACTGAAGCCAAAAAAGAATCCCAAGTAGCAGCAGAAGAAATCATAGAAGCAGGAAGCTTCCCATAAAATCCTTGGATGACGTTGAAGATGATGCAGGCACGCTCTACCAGTGATGAAGAAACACAGATCGAACAGTCTAACTCGTCCCACTGACGATTGTCCATTCAAAATATATGAAAGATAAACATCAGAAACGACATTAAAATCCTCAAAAGCACCAAGAGAAGAAGAAGAAGAAATCCTTTTCAATGAAGAAGTTTCTTTTTTGCAAAAAATAATGCAGAGTTTTGAAGGAGATTAAAATAGATTTCAAAAAATGTTTGTAACACCCCAATTCCATAATCTCTTGCCAACACACGTACATCAGTCAAAAAATGGTAAACACCCACAACAATATTCTTGTTCTTCCTGCAAATTAGCTACAGATGAAAGTACATGATGGGTTTTTCCTCTTTAGTTCAGGGGAGAGACAGTGCAGCGGGTTGAAAATTCAGAGTAGTTCACTACGCTGCTCGATCGGTCGTGGGTGGAGCTCGACCAGTCCAGTGGGGCTCGACTCAAAGTCCAATGACTAATTTATGTATTTTCTCCGAGGTGCTCGATTAGTCGAGGGAGGTGCTCGACCGGTCAAGTGGGCCGCTCGACCGGTTGAGGACACGGCTCGACCAGTCGAGCTTACGCAGATTTGAGTCCGGATCTTGTGTGGACTGCGAAAATCTGAGGCCTTTCGCGACAAGGTGCAGAAGGGAGTTTCCTAAACTATAAATAGGGGTGCCTAGGGCTTTTCTAGGCAATGCAAGAGGGTTTCCTAAAGCTTTACAAGGGTTTGCTAAAGGGTTTAGGACTATCAAAGGTGTGTGTGTGTGTGTGTGTGTGAGAGAGAGAGAGAGAGAGAGGAGAGAGAGAGAGAGAGAGAGAGAGAGAGAGAGAGGAAGCTTGTAGAAGGGAGGTTATGCTCCTAGAGGTGATCTACTGTACACTCGACATCTCAAAGCTTCTACGTCCTCGTGATCGGTGAGATCTCTCTCATTTTTTTCTTTTATTCTCGTATTGTTTATCCACTCCTGCGTGAGTGAAGAAGGTTGTAACGTTCTACTTCATAGTGGATTGTTGATCTGGATGAGGTCCCGTGGTTTTTACCTCTTTGAGGGTTTTTCACGTAAAAATCTCGTGGTGGTGGTTTATGCTTTGATTTATTTCATTGCTTTATTATCCCATAATTCTGGTTTGTTTCGGGAGGCTAGATCCTAAGGTTTTGTGCAAGGCCCCAAACAAAGTGGTATCAGAGCCAGGTTCATTGAACGGAGTGGTATCAGTTCTGAATTATTGAAGGTGGCTCATTAGGATGATCAGCCTCAATGGTTCTAACTGGACCATATGGAAGGCTAAGATGGAGGACTTGCTTTATTGCAAGGACTTATATTCTCCAATTTTAGGCATGTCAGCAAAATCCAAGGATATGTCTGATGATGATTGGAAGAAGTTGGACCGGAAGAAGGTGAGGTTTATTAGACAATGACTGGATGATTCTGTGTTCCACCATGTGTCTTCGGAGACCTCAGCCGCTAGCCTATGGCTGAAATTACAAGGCTGTATGAGAGGAAGACAACCGACAATAAGATTTTTTTGATACGACGACTTGTGAATCTCAAGTTCAAAGATGGTGGTTTTGTGGCCGAGCACATGAATGAGGTCAACAATATAGTGAACCAGCTCTCCGCTATGAAGATGGTCCTGGATGATGAATTACAGGCTTTGTTATTGCTTAGTTCATTGGCTGACAGTTGGGAGACATTGGTGGTGTCTCTAATTAACTCCGCGCCAGACGAAAAGATATCCATAAACATGTAACTAGATGTCCCTTCAATGAGGAGACAAGGAGAAGTCTCAGGGGTCTACTCAGCTAGAGGCCCTTGTGACACAAGAACAGGGGAGAGGAAAGAACAGAAGGGCGGGAAGGCCTGAGATAAATCAAAGGTAAGTCAAGTACCAGGAAGGATATTGAATGCTAGAATTGTGGCAAGAAGGGCCACTATAAGCATAATGTCGTAAGAATAAGAACGACAATAAAGGAAAAGGAAAAGAGAAGGAAGATGAATCATATTTCACTGCGGCCGCTTCAGATGGTGACGTTATAGTTATTCTTTCAATAGATCATGATGTTTGTCTCATGGCTACGAGTCAGGACACCGACTGGGTGATAGACTTGGGAGACTCTTTTCATGAGACTCCGCGCAGGGACTTCTTCACAAGCTACAAGTCAGGTGACTTTGGGATCGTGAAGATGGGAATTCTGGCGTATCGAAGATCGTAGGGTCGGTGATATTTGTGTGAAGACCGATGTGGGCTGCACATTGGTTCTCAGGGATGTGAGGCACATTCCAGACCTTCGCCTCAACTTGATGTCGATGGGAAGGTTGGATGATGATGGCTATGAAGCCGATTTGCTGGTGGGCACTGGAAGCTCATCAAGGGTTCGTTGATTGCAGCCGAGGAAAGAGTGTTGCACCCTTTACAAGGCAAGTGTCCAGTGTATGCAAGGGTGGGTTGAACGCAGTGGAAGATTCAACTATTGACATGTGGCACATACGTCTAGGTTACATAAGTTGAAAAGGGATTTAGGTACTAACGAGGAAGCGACTCCTTCCAAACGTGACAGGTATACCTCTCAAAACCTGTATTGATTGTTTATCAGGGAAACAACATAGAGTTTCATTTGTTAAAACTGCTTCTCATGTTAATAAGTGCATGCATTAGATTTGGTTTATTTCTGATGTTTGTGGTCCTATGAGGACAAAAACTTGGGTGGGGCATTGTATTTTGTCACTTTTATAGATGATGCATCTAGGAGGGTTTGTGTTTATGCTTTGAAATTCAAGGACGAGGTCTTTGGTGTGTTTAAATTGTTTCATGTTATGGTTGAGAGAGAGACAGGTAGATCGTTGAAGTGCATCCGCACTGACAATGGTGGTGAATACATTGACGACTTTCATGAGTATTGTAAGTTCCTGACTATACGACATGAACAGATGGTTCCCAAG
>JAJHSJ010000014.1:52140886-52240886 GCA_021015155.1 Magnolia officinalis | reverse complement strand
TTTGGGTTTTAAGCTATAGATTTTAAGTATTTTCTGGATACTAAGAGGACTGCCAGCAAACCAGGCCCCATCTTCCGCTCTTATAAGCTTTCACCCTCATCCATAAAGCATCGTGCTCCTCCCAAATCTCGACAACCATTTTCCCAAGATGGGCAAGTTCATAGACTGGAGACTTCCAATACCCAACCCTCCGTGCTCCTTTGGTTTCAGATCTCCAACCAGCTAACCAAGTGAAACTTGTCCTTGTTCTCATCTTTTTGCCATAGAAAATTCCTTTGAATTCTTTCTAGTCTTTCTCAGTGTTTTGGCTTGCGTTCGTAGCTATAGTGCTATGTATCTCTCTCTCTCTCTAAAAAAAAAAAGAATAAGAAAAAAAGAAGGAAAAGAAATGAAAAGAAAAAGAAAAGAAGAAGCTATAGCACTACGTACAAATAGCACAAGTTGTATGTAGCATATGCTATTTGTTGTGTAGAGTTTACTATACACAGTGTATCGTGTAGCATAGCTATGGTGTCTTTTGGGTTTTAAGCTATAGATTTTAAGTATTTTCTGTTGTTAGTTGAAACCTATTAAAAAAAAAATGGTGGTGACTCATCTTCTTCACAGTGGTACTAAAGTACAACTATCCAGACCATCCAAACTTTGGGCCCTGTTGTGGATGGAGCATATCTCTAGGATCACACCTATATTCACATGTGGCACTAAAGTACAGCATGCCAAGTGTATGGCTAAAGAGTTAACAACCATTTAAAATGGTTTGAACTAACATTTGAGTGTAAATTTTATAAAACAAAAGCTACTTGAAAGAGGGCTTTCGAAAACCCTACCAGTCGACTTCATGACACTTGGGCCCCAAAAAAATGACGTTTTGATTCTCTCCATGCACACTACCGTTTGATGAAATTAGAGGGGATCAGTATTTCAAATAGTGCTCGTAGCGTATGCTACGTAGCGTAGCTAAATAGCATAAATCCCCAGTAACGTAAGCTACAGGGGTTGTAGCGTACGCTACAATGCTTTTGTTTTGTTTGTTAAAAATGGTGTAGAACTCACATTATAAAAAAAACTTAAAATGTAAAGTTAAAACTAAATCTTTCTTTGTTTACTTTCACTTAAAATGGCGGTGATCCTTTGTTAAAGTTGGTGTGAAACTCACACGCTAAAAAACCTTTAAAACTAAACTTAAAAGAGAAGGGGTTTCAAAAGAGGGTTTTCAAAAACCCCTCTTTGTATATATGACATCTGAATTGTACGTGGTACTCTTAACCTATGGAATTTTTATTTCTTTACATATGAGATGTCACTTGTGGTTTCAATTAGACATTATTAATTAAAGTGGGTTTTTTAGAAAGTTGTTGATGTGATAATTATTTGATTTGGTTTATGACTTTATATATGTGGATTGACTTTTGATAAACGATAATTAATAACTTATTTGAACATATGCTTATACTTGAAAAAATGAACAATCTTTTAGGCATTTTCATATTTTTTATTTTTTTCCCCTTACTATTTATCATGTTTTCCCTATTTTTAAATTAAAAAATAGAAGTATCGTGTAGCTTATGCTACGCAACACACTACTGCTATTTAAAACATTGGAGAGGATTGATCGATGCTAGAAGAAGATCCTTTGTCTCAATTTTCGCCTGCATCAGAGCCTAAACAAAGGAGAATTCAAGATTCTCCCATTTCACATCTGTATGGTTGCGGAGCTCAAGATTTGGATTATTATTTTTTTTTTTGTCGATTTAAAGCTAAGTAGAGGCAAGCTCTTACTCTTAATCTCAACTAAGAGTTTTATTTTATTTTGATTGACATCATGACTGATTACGGCTGTTTTTCTTTGATGGTTTTTTTCTTTTTTTTTTCTTTTTTTTTTTTCTTTTTTTTTTCCCCCCTTTTGGGAGGCTGGTTCCCATGCAATGTTGTAGAATGAGCTTGTTCTGCATCCATTTGTTTGTTGTGGCCTACTGTGGTGCGTGTATGGCATGGCATTCAACTTGTCCAGTTCATCATGTGGGCCACCACACTATAGTGGTGGTTTTTGGATTGTTGCGTACTATTTTCTATTGTTTGGTCCACATGATGATTGGATATGGCTGATTTCTTCTCTATGATGGTTGTTCATTAGTTTCTATTTTATGGCTTTGTATCCAACCCGTCCATTACAGCGTGGTTGATACAACCATCATGTGTGCCACCACGCTATAGTGGAGGGTGACTGTCCATTGTTTTCTATGGTGTCACCCACTTGATGATTTGATAGACCTAATTTTTGCGACATCCCATCATCCTGGGTCACTTGAAGTACATTTTTTCTAGGCTTTTTTGCTATATTTATATTTATTTTTACCATTTACTATATTTTTTCCTATTGCTTTCATTTAAAAATAGAAAAATTGTGTAGCACAATGCTACATGCTATGGAGGGGTGAATGCTACGCTATGCGGTAGACGTTATTTAAAACACTGGTCTTTGGATAACATTGGCAAGATAGTGCATACAATATAAAGTAAAGTGACATTCTAGATAAAGTTGATTTCATCAGGGTAATGTGACCCCTAGAAGATTAGTACCAACTTCTCCATCTTGAAAGCTCCTTCATTTAAAAATAGAAAAATCGTGTAGCACAATGCTACATACTATGGAGGGGTGAATGCTACGCTATGCGCTAGACGTTATTTAAAAGACTGGTCTTTGGATAACGTTGGCAAGATAATGCATACAATATAAAGTAAAGTGACATTCTAGATAAAGTTGATTTCATCAGGGTAATGTGACCCCTAGAAGATTAGTACCAACTTCTCCATCTTGAAAGCTTCTTCATTTAAAAATAGAAAATAGCACAATGCTACATGCTATGGAGGGGTGAATGCGACGCTATGCGCTAGACATTATTTAAAACACTGGTCTTTGGATGACATTGGCAAGATAGTGCATACAATATAAAGTAAATAAAGTGACATTCTAGATAAAGTTGATTTCATCAGGGTAATGTGACCCCTAGAAGATTAGTACCAACTTCTCCATCTTGAAAGCTTCAGATCCATCCTCTCCACCACCACATCCCAAAGGTCTTTCGCTAGCTTACTGATACATAATGGGAGACCAAGATAGATCGATGGAAGACTACCAGGCTTACAATTTTTTTTTGAAAGATGACGAAATTGTATTAAGAAACCAAAAGGTTACAGCGAGAAGAGTAGAGAGTCGGCTGAGAGAGCAGACGCAACTAGACTCCTAAAAAAAGAAAATCACGGTCCTTCAAGGAATCATCATTACAAGCCCATTCGATCAATAACCGCTTAGCCTTGGATGAAACGGCCTCTGAGGAGTTGGAAGAATCCCTGAAACATCTGCCATTTCTTTCTTCCCAAACCGACCACCAAATCGTAGGCTTACAATTGAAGGTTCAAATGAAAGAGGACATGCCCTCTTCACACATATGGCCCCCAATACTTTACTTTTTTGGATATTAGTTTTCTGCCCCACAACCTCAAAGCACTTGAGGACCTTGTAGAGATTATATACTTGATCTGCCTCACAGAAAAGGAGAGTGTCATAGGCAAACTGAAGATGCAAAATTTGAAAGTTAGCATGCTCCACCTCAAAGCCATTAATTAGGCCTTGGATTCTAGCTTGGTCCACATCCTACTGCGAGCCTCAAACACAATGATGAAAAGATAGGGGAAAATGGGATCCTCTTGCTCCAACCCACAATTTCTTTTAAAGAAACTTTTTGAGGAACCATTTACTTATTCTCTAATTCAATTCCTCCACTTGATGCAAAACCTGAGAATTGGGTCAAATTCGTGAATTCTCTAAGTCAATACTTCCACTTGATACAAAACCCGACTGATCATGTAGCAAACATACTCCTAATCTACAGTCTCCAAATCCAATTTGCATATGGCAGCAACCTTTCAAAACATATGCTTGGAATTGATGCATTCATGGACAATAAGGCCTCGTCTAAAATCTGCGTACCATACATTAAAACCCCCTGTGCTTCGAGATTGTGAAAAAGAAGAAAGAAAAGAAGAGGAGAAAGAGAGAATGTGTGGAATAGAAAGGGGATTAGAGGACGAAAGTCTCCAGAAACAGAAGATCTGCCAAGGGATGGCATGAACTTCTAAGTCTAAAGTGTTCAATCTATTACGAATCGTCAAACAAGCCAAGCAGTAGCAAGAGGGTTCATACGGGCAGAGGAGGTGATCAATGATGATCCTATCTTGGAATGTTAGGGCCTGGGTTGCAAGCTGAAAAGGGCTAGGTGTGGAAGGTGTGCAGGAAATCGAAAGCTGAAATTATAGCTCTGCATGAATCTAAAGCTTCAAGAGGTTGACAGAGGTATTGTGACTTAGTTTAGGGATTCAGAATGTTGATTGGGTATCACTAAATGTGTCGGGATCTGTGGGAGGCATTATTATCACTTGGAACACAGATTTTTGGAAGATGGAAGATAGTTACGTCAGTTCCTTAACAGATTGCGTGTCAGGCTTTTCTTGGATTTTTATGGCAGTTTATGGTCCATCGTCTGCAGATTTGCGCAATCAGTTATGGATCTTGTGGTTTGAGCTCTCAGCTATTGAGAAAAAATGAGATCTCCCTTGGTGCATTGGAGGCGACTTCAATGTAGTTCGGTTTTCTTAAGAAAAATCTAACGGCGATCAAGTTCCCAGAAGTAAGCAGAATTTTTAGACTAGATCGTTGAGCATGCCTTGGTTGATCTTCCTTTTAAGGGGGTGTGGACTAGAGGTGGGCATTGGACCGAGTAGGATTGGATTGGGTCCAACTCGACTCGGTCCGAAATTTACATGGCCTGACCCGAACTCGATCCGATCTGGGACTGAGTCCAGGTCATTTGACTCGATCCGATCCGGACTACTGCTGGCCTGATCCGATCCGAGTCCAACTCGGTCAGGGAAATCAAGTCGGATCGGATTGGGTACGGTTTGGATCGGTCCTGATTTATTTTTTATTTTTGAAAAAATTTAAATAAAAATGGTGGGCTACCACTCCAAAATAGTCCAAAATACAGGCTAAAATTAAAAAAAAAAATATAAATAAAAATAAACCTACGTACCTACCTGATGAATGGAGATGATGAACGGTGATGATGAGTGGGCCGGGCTGCTGAGTGGACAATCAAGATGGCTGGGTGCGGCGCTCGTTCGGGTAGAGACAGATGAAAGTAGCTGGATCGAGATGGCTGTTCGTTCGGGTAGAGAAAGAGGGAGAGATTTGAGGGAGGGATTTTAGGGATTTTGGGGATTTGAGGGATTTTGGGTTCGGCCGTTGTGCGGGTGCGGGTGCGGGTGCTGCTGGGTAGGGTAAAAAGTAAAAGAGATAAAATAAAACTATATATATACTTAGGGTAAAAAGAGTAAAAATATATATAAAAAAATATATGTACTTGATGATAGATCCGGATCGGGCTGGATTGGATCAGATCGAATCCATTCGGATCGGATTTTGGATCAGATCGGTCCGGATTGATCACGATCCGAACTCGATCCGTTGAACGATCGGATCTGATTGATCCTACTCGAACCGCACCAATCCAGGCCTTCGGTTCGGTTCGAATCGGGTCGGATCCACCCGATCGGGTCGGTTTCTGCCCAGCTCTAGTGTGGACCAACAATCAAGAGAATGCTATTCTTTCGCGCCTTGACACATTTATTATTTCGCAGGAGTCGATTGAAAATTCTGCCAGTTAATCAACGGGGTTTGCCAAGACCTATCTTGGATCATAGGCTGATTCTTCTAGAGGCGCCGAATGATAATTAGAGTGAATTTTGAGGGGGTTGTGTTGGATTGAGGAGGCATGGTTTGAAATAGAAGGTTTTTTGGAGTTGGTCTCGAACCGGTGGTCCTCTTTTGTAGTCGATGGTTTTGCAGGATTTAGGCTTAGCCAAAAGCTTAAAATGTTGAAGGAAAAACTCAAACTCCGGAAAAAAGAAGTGCTTGGGGCAAGGGAAGCTGAATTTGAAGTTATCTGGGCAAAATTCACGAGCTTGATATTAAAGAAGAGTTAGGCCAGTTATCGGAAGAAGAAAGAGAAGAAAGAACAAGTTTATCTTCTAAATACAATTCCTTTACCAAAGGGAAGAGATTAAATGGTTGTCTGCGATCTAGAGCATTGTGGTTGAATTGTGGAGACAAGAATACAAAGTTTTTTCATAGTATATTAAGTGCTCGGGTTAACAAGATCAGCAATTTGGTGATTGATGGAGCTAGAACTACAGAAAAAAGGAAAATTTGCAACTCCATTGTCTACTTATACAAAAATTTGCTATCTTCTGACCTTTGGAGAAGGCCAAGATTAGATATCCTTGAATTCCCGTGTTTATCTAGTGAGGATGCCAACTCTCTTGAGAAACAGATTTCCGAAGACGAGGCCCTAGACTTGTGTGGAGAAAATGCCCCTGATCCTGATGGCTTTCCAATGCTTTTCTTTCAAAGGATGGGGTTGACAGTTCGCTCCGATGTGTTGGACTTCATTTCAGAAATTTTCGATCGAGGGCATCTTTCCAAAGAGCTTGGCACAACCTTCTTTGCTCTTACCCCCAAGTTCGAAGGTGTAGAGATGCTAAAAGATTTTAGGCCAATCAATCTTATAGGGGGTTGGGGGTTCATACAAATTGCTTGCTAAGATCCTTTCCTTAAGATTTAGAAAGGTTCTCTCTAAGGTGATTTCGGAAACCAAGGGGCTTTTATTGCGGGAAGGTAGATTCTTGATATTGCCCTTATAGCCCACGAATGCATTGATTCTAGGCATAAGCAAAGAAAAAGTGGGGTTGTGTGCAAACTTGGCATATGATCATGTAGATTGGAGATTCTGGATTATATGCTCGAAAGATTGGGATGCGGTGTTAATTGGAGAGCTTGGATACATGCATATGTTCAATCTCCTTCTTTCTCTATTTTAATTAATGGCTCGCCAAATGGGTTCTTCAAAGCTTCTCGTGTCATTAGATAGGGTGACCCTTTATCCCCTATTTATTTGTGGTGATCAAGGTAGCCTTCAGTAAGATGCTTCACAAGGTTGAGGAAATAGGCTTGATATTCGGGTTTCACGTTGTGGGATCAGGAGTGCAAGTTAGTCGTCTGTAATATGCAGAGGACACGATTCTTTTTTGTGATGTTGACAGAACATTAGTTAACAACCTTAGAAGATTGTTTTATGCTTTGAAGTGGTTTTGGGTCTAACTGTCAATATATCTAAAAGCGAAATGTTGGGATTCATGTCCAACAAGAAGATCTAGCGCAGTTGGCTAAAGATTTCGGATGCAAGAGTGGGTCTTCCCATCCACGTATCTCGGCTGATGGGGACATCACGCACTCACGTCGCCCCCCTACGCACGTACGCTAGAAGGAGGGCCCCACCGTTGATCTGGATCGATGAAGACGTCCAGGGAGGGCCTCCTAGTTAGAAGACGGAGTTTTGGTTCAAGAGAGTGGGCCCGATAGCCAAAAAAGCTTATCATGGGATCTCATGATCATGGCCCACTAGTCGTATTGATTTCATATTTTAGGTTTTGTTTATTTATGTTATTTAGAACATCGTGAATGTTTTAGATTTCTTTGATTGGTTTTTATTTTAGTTTACTTCAACGCTAAGTAATAGGTTGCGCATATGCGCGAGTTTTGGGGTATAGGGTTTTCCCTATAAATAGGCAACCCTTGTAGTTCTTTTGATTTATCGAAGATTAATAAAAATTCTGCGTTTTCCTATTCTCTGAGTTGTGAAGCCTAATTGGGTGCAAAGCCCTCCCTTCATCGAAGGGCTAACTACCGTGGTGCGAAGCCACATCTATTCCGATTCGCCCCTATCCATCGCCATCTTTACTACCCATCTTCTACTATCCCTTCTTCTTATCTCACCCCATCATCTACACTTCGAATCAATCATATATTGCAGCAATTCTCCTCCCCACAATAGAATTTCAGAATCTAGCCCTACGGGAGGGCTGGAACTTTGGCAGAGCACCACGCACAAACCGTACATCGGATCGAGCCGAGATTTGGGGGTTTTGGAGTCCATCCCTGGCCGACTAGGGCCAAGGTGGCCTTTTTCTGAATAGTGGGCCCTCCACACGTGCGGCCGGGATGACATGCACGTGCGTCTGGGCCATTGTTGTTGTCCATGTGTGCGGTACTTCTCTGGTTCGTTTCTCTCATCTCTTTCACTTCGCTATCACCCAAAATCCATAACCTAACCCTAAATTACTCAAATCTTCAATTTTATGCCCCTTTTCTTACCATAGGGTTCCCTGAATTGGAATTTCTGAATCCCTTGGATTAGGGACTGATTACTATACATGTGTGGATGATTATTTCTTATCTTTGAGTATCGTTTGGTTCATAATTTTTATTGATCTAGCCCTATCATGTGTAGGCCTGGACCTGCATAGATTCCCCTTAATTGAATGTTTGGACTTTCATGTGGGATATGGAATTTGTGTAATTGTTTCTGAACTAACGTGATCTTAAGCCTGAAATCTTGCATATCATATTTAATTTTCATATCTACCCATCATCGGCCTACCCCTTTGTATAGGAAAGTTGGCGAAACATCTGTGGGACAAGGTGATCGAAAGGGTAGAGAGTAAGTTGTCTTCGTGGAAGCACTGGTATTTGTCTTTGGGTGGTCGCTTACTTCTTATCAAGGTGGCATTGTCAAACATGCCTATTTACTTCATGTCTCTTTTTAGGTGTCCTAAATCAGTTCTGGAAAGGCTTGATAATATGAGAAAAGACTTCCTTGGAAAGGGTCAGCTGATAACAAAAAAATTTCATCTTGTAAGTGGGAAGACGTTTGCAAGCCGATTAAAGGAGGGAGGGGATGATATTAAAGATCTCAATCTTATGAATTTGGCTCTTCTAGGTAAATGGCTTGGAGGTTTGGGACGGAAGTGGGGCAGTGGATTATGTAAAGAAATCCTTGTTACTAAATACGACACTCATGATGGAGACTGGCCTACTAAATCTTCTTCGCTTTATCGCGCTTCCACTGTTTGGAAAGCTATCATGTCCATCAAATATTTATTTCGAGATTGTTACTCCATTTCTCTTGTTAAGGGGTAATTGCATCTGGTTTTGGACAGGTGTGTGGAGTGGAGATCGTCCACTGCAAGACTTGATTCCAAGAGTAGCTAATCTTGCCTCAGATAAGTATATCCTTATTCACCGATGCTGTTCGTATTGCGATGGGAAAGTCATCTGGTCTCCTTCTTGCCAAAGAAACCTTGCTCTGAAGGTGCATGGTGTTGTAAAGTCATTGTCGTGTACTATTGCCACCTGATACTCGGAAGAAGACTGTTGATACAACATCAAAAAGCCAGCCGTGATGAGAAGAAGAATAACTTATAAAATCATGAATGATGGAAGCTCATATACATTGAAAGTGATGGCCGAGGAGATCTGATTGTCCTTCAAATCTTCAGAAGAGGAAGGACAAGGAAGGTCAAGAAGCGAGGAAAGAGACAAAGGAAATGGTGGAGCCTGAGGAAGTACCATTTAGAAATTCAAAGGAAAAGGTTCTAATGAAAGCGTCTGGATCAAAATGTGGACATGAGAGTTTCATTGATAATTTTTTTTTTTTTGGATCAACGGTTTGGAATAGATGGAGGACCAACTAGATCAGAAGAAGAGTTAACAGATAAACCAATGGAAGGTAGTGATGGGCCAACCGATCAATGTTTAAATTATCGACGATATTATTGAATTATCGTCGATAATTTCGGTATTGCTGGAGTTGCGATAATGAAACTCTCTTTTTTCGTTTCTCTTCCTAATATCCGATTTTTCGGCGATTTTTATTGATTTTTTGCGAAAAGTCCAGTTGTCAGCGAGAAATCGTTGTATCTACTTACCCTGTCACGAGATAACTGTAGCAAACAACCCATTTTCAACGATAAAAGGACCGATAACATCGGAGCGTTGTGTAAATACGCAAAAATCCCCCCAAAAAAGGGGAAAAAAAATGGGGAAACTTGCAGATTTCCGTACCTGTAGACGAGGAGGGTTAATTGTAGAAGAGGATCGGTGAACGGAAATTGCGGTGGGTCAATGATTGATCGGTTTGCTGTAAGTGCCATCCAATCTCTACTTTCCACTTTTCTTCGAATATGTCAAAAATTTCAAACCTAAGATGATTTCGGTGAAGAATGCTGAAGATTAGGGATTTGGAGAGATTTTCTTTTGGGAATTTAGGGTTTGAGGGTTCCCGTCCGAAACCCTCTTCCGTTTCGAAAATAGCCTCACGATGGGTTTTTACGGGGAAATCGGATGTGTACTGAGTTACTCAATACACTCTTATCGTACTGAGTAAACTCTGTTAGGCCCACCGTAAATGTATCTGGTCTATCCACGCCGTCCATCCGTTTTTCCATCTTATTTTAGGGGTTGAGACCAAAATTTAAGCATACCCAAAGATCAAGTGGACCATACCATTGGAAACAGTTGGAATAATAACTTACACCGTTGAAACATTTCTTGGGCCCACAGTGATGTTTATTTCTCATCCAACTGTTCATAAGATCACACAGGCGTGGATGAAGGGAAAACACAAATACAAGCTTGATCCAAAACTTCTGTGGCCCCCAAGAAATTTTCAACGGTAGATGTTCAATTCACACTGTTTCCCATTGTGTGTTCCACTTGAGGTTTGGATATACTTCATTTTTAGGCTCTAGCCCAAAAATTATCTATTAAAATGGATGGACGGAGTGGATAAAATACATAAATCACGGTGGACCCCACAGAGTTTACTCAGTACGCAATCCGCTTCCTTTTACGGGAGTAGATTTGCGTGGTCTGCGGGTGCGAATGTCAGTGGCGTGTGGACGTCACCAAGTTCTGTGGACCCCACCATGATGTATGTGTTATATCCACATGGTCCATCCAATTAGTGAGATCATTTTAGGTCGTGAACCCAAAAATGAGGTACATCCAAAGCTAGGGTGGACCACACCACCAAGGCAGTGGGGACAATGATTCCTACCGTTGAAACGTTCTAGGCGCTATGGCCCACAGTGGTGTTTATTTGTCATCCAAGTTGTTCATAAGATCACACAGAGATGGATGACGGTAAAATACAAAAATGACATGGATCCAAAACTTTTGTGGCCCCTAATGATTTTTCAACGGTAGGCATGTTCAATTCACATTGTTTCCTGTGTGTGGTCCATTTGAGCATTGGATATGCTTCATCTTTGGGATCAAGCCTTAAAGTTATCTTGTAAAATGGATGGATGGGGTGGATAAAATACATAAATCACAATGGGCCCCACACAGTTGACACAGTACGATAAGTGTACTGATTTTTATGGTGCGCACGTGTCACTTTGTATCCGTGGATTGATGGGTCGATGTTCTGTGGGGCCATCATAATGATAAATATTTTATCAATGTCGTCCATTTATTTTGATAGATAATTTTGAGGCACGAGTCCAAAATGAGACAGATCTGCATCTCAGGTGGACCACACTAAGGGAAACAGTGGTGATTAAATGCCCACCATTAAAAACTTCATAGGGCCATTGTAATGGTTTTTTTTTTTTTTTTTTGCCATCCAACCTCTTGATTAGGTCACACAGATCTTGACGAAGCGAAAACACGGTTTAGATTATGTTAGAATTTGCCACATGTACCATTTTCAAATGCTAGGTATCAAGTGTCATATGCAGCCAGAGTATCAAATACCTTTAGGCCCTGTTTGGGCAACGGGATTAGAAGGGATTAGGTGGGATTGGATTCAAAAAAACATCATTATTACCCATGGCAGGGATTGTCCCCTGATTCCATGGGATTAGATTAATGCTCTGCTTTGTTGGTAATACGGTGGTACATTGAATGGATATACCCACCATCATTTAAAATTACCAGAATAACACACATGTATTATATCTAAACCGTTCATTTATTTTATAACCTCGTTTATGGTATGGGCCGAAAAATGAGGTAGATCCAAAACTTATGTGGCCCCAAAGAAGTTTTCAACGGTAAGTATTCAATCCCCGTTGCTTTCAGTGGTGGGTCCACTTGAGCTTTAGAATTACCTGATTTTTGCCCCATGCTCTAAAATAATCTCAAAAAATGGGTGGACGGTGTGGATATAAACCCACATCAGGGTGAGACCTACACAACTTGCTAGCATTGAGTGAAATTGGCACGGGACCTAATGCAATTCCATCCGATCTAATTCCAAGCTTTTCCAAACATGGAGTGGAATTGGCACGGAACCAGATGAATCCAATCCCACCTAATCCCTTCTAATCCCGTTGCCCAAACAGGGCCTTAATGAAACAAAAGCCGATTAGCTGTTACCAGGTAACAACTTATTGGGTGTTACCCTTACCATGTGGGGCCCACCTTGATGAATGTTTTCCACATCCATGTTGCCCATCCGTTTTTTCATCTTATTCAAGGACCTTATCCAAAAACTTGAGCAAATCCAAATCTATGGTGGACCACGCCATTGGAAAAAGTAGCGAATGACTATTAAAAGCTTTTTGTAGGCCACAAAAGTTTTGGATCAAGCTAATATTTGTATATTCCTTTCATCCAGTTCTGGTTGAGCTTATCAACGGGTTAGATGGCAAAAAAGCATTACAAATCTGCTTTACATTGGGCCTTGGGAAGTTTTTAATGGTTACCCTTCAATCATCACTCTTTGTATCAGGATGGTATTTGTTCCTACAATTTGTGTGACTGGTAATAATTGTACTAACGGTTTGGATGGCATATTAACATCATATGGTTAGCTACGGCTTACAGGAAGATTTCAACGCGTGTTGTTCCCACTGTTTTGTTGGTATGGTCCACCACCAGAGTTTTGGATCTGCCTAACTTTTAGAACATTGTCCTATTGTGGCCTTTCAAAATAGATGGTAGGAGTGGATTTGTGACATACATCTCTATCATGCAAAAACCACACTAATGGATAATCCAATCCATCCTTGATTTGGCATCTTTGAGTTCATTTACTTTTACTTGTCTTAATTACTGTATGCCAGCTGCATTTGTAATATATAAACTCATTTTGGTTGCTATTAAAGTGATTTTTTATGGCATCGCATGCTTTTTGGGTCCTATTAAATGGAAACTTATTATTTAATGCATTCTTTTCGCAATTTTTTCATTCCTGAATATGTAAATATGTGTATTTAGGCATGTCCTGAAGTTTCACTGAAAAAATCCACCATTTTCTCCATGTTCCCCCCCCTTTCCTGTTATCGGCAATATTATCGGTGATAACGATATTATATCTTTATCTCTGGCCAGCGAAACTTGTAGCGATACCGACAACTCGAACACTGCAACTGATACATCTACCCTTGTATGGACAACAGTCAGAATGCATGGAAACGTGACGAATGGCCTGACGGTTAGATTGGCAAAGGAGATGAGCATCTGCTTTGTTAAAGTTGTGATGGACACACCCGTACCATCCAACAATGATAAAAACTCACTGTTCAAAAAGTTGTGATGAGAAAGGCTATGCAACAAAGTCAAGAAGCCCATCAAGAGTGAGGATTAAGTCACAAGCAACCATCTGCCATCCACGGCTAGCAACTCTAATGCCATAGGACAAATTGAAACTGACACCCAGGATGTGGACATCAACAAAGAAGTGAAAAAAAGTGGCATTCCCTACTATGCTAACTGATGAAAGAAGTTCTTAGCAGACATGTCAGTCTCCATTGCAAGCTCCTACTAAAACCTGTGAAGGAGCAAGATAAATGCTAATCCTTGAAATGTATTCTCTGATGATTGTCTCAAGGACAAGTTTTTATCAAAGCTGAAGGGGATGGATGCATCCAAGATCACACATGAACAATCAAAGGTTGCACCCATGCAGCACAAGCCTGCTGATTAGAGATCGGGCCTGTCCCACAGTCCTTATCTAAGATCTGGCAGATCCAACTGTCCAAATCATAGATCTAGTTAATTCAACTATCTAGATTGTTGATACGGATCACATTAAGTGTCCAGATTGGTTGATCAAGGATCTGGACCAGAACAAGGGCATGCAGCATATCTGTTCCCGAATCAACATTCTGATTCGACTATGGGGTCCACAAGACCAATCAAATGGGTTTAAATGACCTTGGTAACTGTTTGTGCATCCATGAATGGAGACTGGCTGTGGCCCACATGTCCATAAGCTTCCATGTCTAGCAGTCTAGGTCATGCATATGGTGTGTAAAAGAACATTTTCTGAGATTTGGGGTCTTTAATATTTGTTTAGTTTAAATGTTCAAAAAAAGAAGAAGAATTGTTTAGTTTCATTTCAGGTTTTGAAGTCCATATGTCAATCTCTTATTTGATTGTGCTGTGTCATAGGTCTAAAATAGCAAAGATGCCAAATTGTTAGATCTATTTGCAACTAGGTCTACAAAAGGCTTTTAAAGTGAAAAAGGAAGTACTAAGGCGTTTTTGGATGCCAGAATCCATGCGGAAATGGAAATTGTTTTTCATTGACAAGACAGTTGGGCTGTTTGGATACGTGCATTCCATACAGTTATCATTACTCTTATCTGTTGTTAAACTTCTCTGGCACAAGGAACAAGGTGACAATTGTCTAATTCCACTAGCTACCCAATCATGGGGTCCACAAGACCAATAAAATTAGGAATTCCAGGTATCGGCGATGTATAGCCAAGTATCGCCAATGTATTGATATCGCCAATATTTTTTACTGTGCAAATTTCGGGTGTCACTTGTATTGCCAATGCATCGATATAGCTAATGTATCGCCAATATTTTCGATTGTGTAAATTCCAGGTGTCACTTGTATCGTGGGTTTATCAATGATATTTCGATGACATCGCCAATGTATCAATATCGCCAAAAATCCGCTTATTAAAAAGTTTCCATTTCAAATTTTTTATGGAAGCATGGTTGCATGCAATGTTCAATTTATTGACAATAGTATTGATAATATCATGATATTATCATTATCGCGACATGGGCGATATCGAGACCACAATCTTTCGTTTCCTTTCTAGTTGTTGACGATTTCTCGACGAAATATCACGTGTTGTTGATATTTTGAATTATCGATGGATAGATGGGATTGTTGGATGGATAGATGGGATGATTGTACTGATTTCTTACGATAGCACATGCTTTTAGGCCCCCCCATTAAATGGAAACTTATTACGTATGCATTCTTTTTGCAATTTTTTGATTCCTAAATATGCAGATTTGTGTATTTTAGCATCTCCTGAAGTTTCACTGAAAAATTTCACCATTTTCCCCATGTTCCCTAATGTTTCCCCGCATTTCTAGTTATCTACGACATCGATATTGTTTTTGTATCCCTGGCTAGCGAAACTTGTAGCGATACCGATACTTTGAACATTGCTTACGAGTTATTGAATATCTTTAATTTGAAATGTAATCTAATTTGTTGTACTTGACGATTAAAAAAAAAAAATCTGTTCTTTCTAGCTGGTTGTTTCTGCCTTTGCATTCAAGGGTACTTCTCTTTGTTTTTGTCTCTCCTTAGGCATGACTATCCCTCTTTCGGTGCTAATAGATGTTGTTGACTTTCAAAAGGAAAAAGAAAAAGAAAGAAAATCCAATGCAAATTGTGGACTGCAGTGAATCTGGTTGCATGTGGGCTCTTGGACAGGCCAGGTCAGGCCATCCATTGATTTAGACCATACTTTCGGTCCAGAGTCTAGACAACTCTTGCTTGGCAAAGATACAAAAATGACACCGATTGGGTGGTACTAGCCATCTAATCAGTTGCCTACAGAAAGAATGTTGAGCTTGACCTTGACAAAATAGGTCCATTAAAAAAAAGGTCTATTTAAACAAAATAGGTCCATTAAAAAAAAGGGTCCATTTTAACAAAATAGGTCCAATCTCTACTCTGAACCATCCATTTGGTGGCCTTGAATTCCTTGTGGTTATCAAGAATCATTTCAGTTGGGCAATGCTATCCATTTGATCTGTGGCTTGGAAAACAAATGGTTATAATAAAAAAGGCCAAATTCAGATGGTTAAGATTTTCTCATTGGTGTATTTTTGTGTGATGGCCTGTAAATGGTGGGTTCAACCGAATGGATAATCCAGATCAATGAATGGACTCCATGTGTAGAAACGCAACTTAGTTGCATTGCATACTAGACTAGTGTGTCACTTCGTTGCAGTTATTATTTTCTATGTTATGGCTGTTGTCCATTGATTATTCCAAGTTTTAGTCATGTTAACTAATACAATGTATTCATTTGGCAGTCTCGAATTAAAAAGATTATGCAAGCAGATGAGGATGTTGGGAAGATCGCTCTGGCTGTGCCGCTTTTAGTATGTGAGTGACTATGCACATTCTTATGATTGTACTAGCAATGAGAAGCCCTTTCAGTGAATATTTCTGAAGGACGAAGTATTGAGGAGGAACTATGGGGTGCCATGGTATTTAAAAACGGTTACGTTATGGCCATATCGGCTATTATTCAGTGGCAACGGTGGTGACCGTTATTCGATACAAGGCCATAATGTCCAATTTGAAAAGAAAAAGGCTTGTAACGGCTGTAATGGACTAATATGGGTCTGTAATGAGCCGACATGTGGCCGATAGTTTCTTCCTTCAAAATTTTTTCTGACAACCACTAGGCCCTAGCAGCCGTTACAGGGGGCGTGGCTCCTGTTATGGCAGCCATTACAGGGGGCGTGGCTCCTGTTATGGCCCGTATTGTAACGGCCACAAGGCTGGCCATGACTGCTACTGTTACTGCTATTGAATACCCTGTGGGGTACTGAACCTCTGGAAATGTAGTAATGTACTGTTTTCTGATGCTCTGAATTTGACTCTCATGGGGCATTGTTAGTGATCCAGACATCAACCTGATGGGCCTGAACACCTCTTAGATTGGAAGGTCCCGATCCTTCAACCTCTGGTCTTTTTCTTCATTAAATGTGGACTGTTACTGTATTTTTCTTAACTGTCCATTTGTAGTGTTTTGAATAAAAGGGCTCGGGCCTTCTAATTTGGGATATATTTGGAGCATCTCCAATCTATGATAGGGCCCGTTAGATCAATGGTATAGACGACTAGGGCCACATGTACAAAATTTGGAGAATCAGCTAACGTATGGTTTTCTGAGGCTCAGCACTCCATACTTGGTAGAAAGAAAGAAAGAAAGAAAAAGGTCAGACCCCCTTAGTTTCTCCTTCGGTATTCGGGGTCCTTTTTTTATTGACTTTTTCTTTATGATGGCCTCGATCACTATTTTCCTTTCCTTTTTTCCTTTCTGTGAAAAGCTCAGGTGCATGCAGGGTGCAGAGGCACTCTTAGGGTACTTGCTTTTGGACACTTGGACAGTGAAATCATCAATCTGGACTGTTCATTATTCTTGCCCATTTTTCAAAGGCCACCAGGAAAGCTCATATTGATCGAAGGATGCTAAGCTTTCAAAAATTAGCTTCTCTTTTATATATGTCAGGTTTTCAAGGCATTGATGGGATGGTTATCGTTGTTTGATCAAAAAGGTTCTTTGGAGACATGTCCATCAAATGGGCATATTGATCATTGGACTTTCTTTGATCAAACCATTGAGTTCTTTATTTATTGATTGGATGGAGAAGTACCTGTAATCGGTGTGATTTTTTTTTTTGGCCCATGGGAAGTGGGGTGAACCTAATGGACAGTTTAGATTGATTATTTATATGGGTAACCCACCAAGAGAGAGCATCACTGTGTCTTACGTCGATTAAAATCCAGACCTTTGTTGTCCTCTCTCATTTTTAATTTCCTTGCTGTTGTAGGAAATCAGCCCCTTCAAATATTTGAGGTTGTCATATTACATGCAAGTGTAGATCAATAAAGTATGGTATGTTTTACTCTCTCACTGGATTTTATTCTTGCAGCTAAAGCATTGGAATTGTTTCTGCAAGATCTTTGTGATCGGACATATGATATAACTCTCCAAAGAGGAGCAAAGACAATGAGCTCTTTACATTTGTAAGTGGGTATTTAATATCTAGAAATCTCCTTCTTGAGGCAAATCATGAACACATCATTAGTTTGAAAGCTTTGTCCCCATGCTGTCCTAATGGATTTTGGTATTTCTTTATTAAAAGCTCCTTTTAATTATTATTATTATTATTATTTTATATAAATTTTCCATTAAAAAAGGGAAAAAATTCTACTATTATTCCTTTTGTCTATTTTATCTACCATTATTGTTATCTTAACAATGTGAATAAGTGAATTACAGTTTGTTAAAAGAAATCAGACAATCATCATCATATTCGACATCATCAGTCTTGTTGTAGCTATTTCGCCATTCATTCCTATATGAGGCCCTATCCTCTGTAAGTATATAAGCCTTCATATCCCTTCTCACAACCTCGATCTAAGTCTTTTTAGGTTATCCCCTCACCCTCATTTCAGGCCTTTCAAACCTAATCAGTGTTCCCTCCTATACTGGGTCCGTCTCCGGCGATTGTAGCACATGGAAAACCATCTTAATAGGTTCTCCATCATTTTTATTTCCTAGTAGGGTTACTAGTAGGCCACAGCCCTCAAGTCTATCACCCAAAATGCCAAAGTTATAATCCAGTGTATGAAATAACCTGCTAAAATATTCCCTTCTTTATATGATGGATCATACAATACATAATGTGCTGGTAAAGTGCTTTGTGAAGTACAGTACATAATGTATTGTCAAGCTAAGTGATCTCTTGGATACTGGTAAAGTTTCATCAATAGGTAAGTGCTTTGCTAGCAGTTATGCTACACAGTTATATGCTCAGCATAGTATGTTGGACACGAGATAATGCCAATACTGGTACCCATACTTGTAGGATATATTTGTACGATGTGTTTTAAATTAATTGAATCTTCTTGTATGCAATTCATAATGTGAGAGACTTTTTTTTTTTTTTTTTTTGGTTACATTTTTCCTTTATTTGCTATATATCATATATCGTTAGAAAAGGTAAATAATTTATTAAAGAATAAAATAATGCAAGGATAAAAGAAGCCAAATGTTATGTGGACAGACGATGAGGGGTCATATGTCCATGAATAAAGCGGAACCCATCCTCCAGCTGCTCATGAACTGACTACTACAACAACCCTTAAAATCCTATCTCTCGCGCACAAGCAGTGACTCTTCCACGAGCCAACTTGAAGACTTCTTCCTTCAATTTTTTTGCGATTTCACTCGTTCTAGATTGATCAAATACTAGCTAGCAGCACCAATCTCCATAACTTAGATCTTCTCCACACTGGCTTGCTTTCCTTCCTCTGCTTTAAGAAATTATTCAATAGATCCTGACATTACCTAGTGAACTCCATAGAGCTTGAAGAAGTTACCCCCAATGCTACCTAAAACACGAACCCTCCATGTTTTCCGATCCAGATTGAGTTATCTAGATTATGGGTCATTTGTAATCCAGATTGCTATTTTTAGCAACCCAAAATTATGGTTATGGTTATGTTCTTACTATTGATTAAGTTAATGCAAATTATATATATATATATATATATATATAGCGGAACGCTCACCTGCGAACCAGTTCGCACGGACTACCTATGAACTTTTTTGAGAACTCATCATATCTGATGAGTCTCGAAATCTGAACGATCCACGTGAAGCAGAACCTCATAAAACCCCCTGGTAGCAATTTTTACTTTGAACCAAAACTTCGGTGGGCCATAAAAATGCAAACAGTTTCTTCCCTTGATTTGAATTTCTCTTTGCTATGGCCTACCAGAATCTTAGATCAGGGTGAAAATTCGGTGGGCCATAAAAATGCAAACAGTTTCTTCCCTTGATTTGAATTTCTCTTTGCTATGGCCTACCAGAATCTTAGATCAAGGTGAAAATTCACCCCCTAAGGTTTCTTGGGATTCCGCATCTTATGGACCGTTCGGATTCGACACCCATGACACATGTGCAAAGGTGCGTAGGTGAGCATGCCTCTCTCTCTCTCTCTCTCTCTATATATATATATATATATATATATGTTTCTTTGAAACATAAGTTAAACTATGCATGTCATTGTACTGTTTAAATATAACATGAAACGTGTGGGGTTACGTAATAAATAATAATAACATTCATCATTTGGCATATAAATTGCAATGAGTTCATATATAAAACTCAATTTCTAACTATGTATGTATTGGAGTGCTCACATGATCCTAGCTCTAGTGTACCACGTATTGGAGGAAGTAGCTTAGTGCGTACCTATTCATATACGACATACCAAAGCGACCAGCTATCCAGGCAACCTTGGTTACTCTAGATAACTAGAGAACTCAACAGAACTTGGAGAAGTTGCCACATAGTAAAAAGATGATCCACTGATTCCACATCTGGAAGAAAAAGGAACCACACAATAGATATCATTATCCGTTTGCTTCTCAAATGGTCGATGGTAAGAACCTTGTTTCTTCCCACCAGCCACCCCCATCACCCCAGGAGGATCATGGTGAAACCAAAGTGGGGCAGTATGGGTTCCCTTTTGTTTAACATCTTCCCCAATTAATGAGGCATAGGAGCAAAGTGAGATACCTTCGTTGCAGAACTTAGACCATCTTCATCTATCGGGCTAATTCACTAGAAGGAGGTTGCATTCGTTCAACTGCTCCATCAGATGAAGAAGCTCCTCAATTTTGTCATCCCAGAGTTTCATCTTATCTTCAGTTTCTGAATCACCTGATTACCAATGACATTATAACACTAGGATAACATAGCATCTGTATCCATCCTGTCTGGAACAAAGAAGGAAATTCAGAACTGAAGGCACGATCGTGGCACCAAACATCCTCCAAAAGTTAATTCTTGCTCTCTCTCTCTCTCTCTCTCTCTCTCTCTTTCTCTCTCTCTTATATATATATATATATATATATATAAAATCTTTTGAGAGATAAATTCTACAAAAGTGAATTCTCACACTATTGCTGACAATATTATGAATGTAGGACTTTCCACTCTATATCACCTTACACATGCCCAATCTGTATACTAAGATGATATTTTGAAGTAACTTTTTTCGACAAACTGTCCTTGTCACCTCCAAATATCCACAACCATTTTCCTAGAAGAGCAGTACTCATGGCCTCTATAGAGTTGAAGCCAACTCCCTGGTTCCCTCTCGGTTTGCATCCCTAACTTCATTCCATAAGATGAAGCTTACATTTATGATTATATCCTATGCATCTATGCTGTAAAAATTGTAAATATTATGGTTGCATCTGAAAAGATTTACAAGGATGAAACCTTGTATAATAAAACTATACATTTTTAGATTAGGGAAAATTCTCTTAGTAAAAATCAGAAAACTAAATCTCAGTCATGGTTGGAAAACTATTCAAGTCATGACTCACCTGAGTCGACCATTTAAAAAAAAAAATATTTTATTTTATTTTTTCATTTCTTTTGTGCAAAATTAGCAAAAAGGTAGGAAGGATAACAAAAAGGAAGCCTCACCCTGCAGAATAAAAAAAGGAAGGTTTGGCTCAGCCAAGTTTTGCTGAGTGATTTACATGACGTAGTGAGTTTCCCAAGTAGACAGAATCTTTTATGAGTCACGACCTTGTTTGCAAAAAACTGACACAACCGTGTCATATTTAAACATAGGGTGAAATGGATCTCAATCTCTAATTTTATCTGCATGCTTGAGATTTGAAAACTTCTTAGCTCAGGGAATTGTTGGGGGTAGACTATACTCTGATTAAATAGCAAGGAGCTTTGAAAACCATTTATCGAATTCATGCATGTTGATGAGGAACTGGTATCGGTAACAAGCTCAAAGATCTGCCGGGTAATACTAGGCCGGTAGGAAAGCATGATCATAAATGGGAGTTAAGGAGGAGGTGCTTAGTGGAGAAGATGATGCAGTGGGCTATGTGCTGGAGGTTTATCATTTAAGGGGTCTGATGGCAATGAGCCGATGACATGTAAGGAGATTTTGGACACCTTGGCAGTGGGTGAGACACGTGGAGGCAAAAGTGCACTTTTGAGAAACTGTGAGATGAGTGATAGTTGTCTTTAGTATTTTATATGATACAGGTTGCTAGCCTGGTATATGTGTTACACCAAGCACTTGTCTGAAAAAGTTGTTCTAACAGAAAGGAGGATGAATAGTTATAAATTCAAACATCATCTAATCATGGGAGACGGGGATTTTTATTGCCAATTAATTGAGAGCCTTTCAAGAGTTAGTATGGATAAAAAGGTGGATAACAATAGAAAGAAATGTATCTAGGGGCAAGGAGGGTGATTGTGCAAACTCAAATGACTCTCTTGATGTTACCAAAAAACATGGAAGGCTATACAAGATTTAAAGATGGAAGATGTAGCAGTATGGATTGCTTCACTATTTTTTTTTTACTAGATTGATCTCTCTCAAAAAATAAAATAAAATCTAGATTGAATGAAGGAAAGGAGTCCATTGTTGGGAGGTTATTGAGAAAAGGGAGCTAGTTCATGATGCCATGGAAGTACCTGGTAGGTAGGTGTGTGTGTGTGTGTGTGTGTGGTGTGTGTGGTGTGTGTGTGTGTGTGTGTGTGAAGAATTTCAGAAAGAGTGTATGTCCAAACTTATCTGAAAGCAATGACTGGCCATCTATGTTGATTTCATCGGAGTATGAGTCTTGTCAGCTAAGTCTTGTTCCAAGGTGGATCCAAATCACTGTAGGAACAGAATGAGCAATTTCAGCCTCTCTTAATTGCAAGGAAACTGTGGTTGTGTGTGTGTGTCGAATTTCAGAAATAGTGTATGTCCAAACTTATCTGAAAGCAATGACTGGCCATCTATGTTGATTTCATCGGAGTATGAGTCTTGTCAGCTAAGTCTTGTTCCAAGGTGGATCCAAATTACCGTAGGAACAGAATGAGCAATTTCAACCTCTCTTAATTGCAAGGAAACTGTGGTTATCCCATGATGGCCATTCGAAGGACTTACATGATATATTCTTTGAATCAGAAAAGAGAACTAAAACTCTAGGAAAACTTGGAATATGAAACTCCATAAAAACATAGAAGTGAGAAATCTCTTACGTAGTCAGTGAATTATGCTATATTGAAAGGAAAAGGGAGCTCTGAGGAAAGTGTCAACTCATTGAAGAAACAAAGCTAATTACAAGGTGATCCAGTGCAGGTTGTATCATGGGGATGGGAGACATTGAAGGGAGGCTTGTCATCAAGGAATTGGTTGTAAGAAGAAAATTGATATTGCATTGAGAAGACCAAAGCCAAGCCAGTTTCATCAGATTGGGTTAATGATTGTTGGGCAAGTTCAAAATCATGTTTGTCCTTACTGCAGGGAGCTCACGGAGAATCTGTTCTCATTGGTTGGAGATATCTTTGATCTCAGGGTGTGTGTAGCTAGATTGTCAATTCAATCAGACTGGTACCTGAGGATGTTTCCCAATGGATGCTAGGCAATTTGTATAGCCCAAATGATCCTCACTTTATCTCAGGGAGTGTGTAGCTTTAGTGATTTGCACAAGGTGGAATCTGTGGGATTTTAGTGTCATCTACTCAAGTAGAGATTCCCTTGGCTTTTCTCACTTTCACTTGGGAATGTTCTATCAAGGGTTGCTTTTAAATTGTGGAGGGAAGATTGGTGTGGAATGTGGACTTCAAAAGAAACATGCTTGATGCAGAAATTATTATGTGGTAAGAGTTGCTTGGTATTCTATAAAGAACTTGTCTGCTCCACAATGAGAATGACGAAATAATTTGGCCACCCTTTCCGATGGGACATTTTCTACAAAGGAACTTTTTAAAATTTCTATGCCCAACAGTGTCTTCGTGCATAATGATCAAAAAAAAAAAAAAAACAGTGTCTTTGCACATGGTTTTAAATATCGATGATATTGACCAAAATACTGGCTGATATATTGAGTTTTTCATAGTGGGCATACAAAACCCCATCAAAGTATGTTTTTATGTTGTTTTGACAAAAATATTGTCAATATATGTATTGAAAATATTCTCAACGAAATAAGTGGAAATCCATGTCTAATAATTGTCTATCCATGCATTGAAATGGATTTCAACCTAGAAATTTGGAATTCCAAGGTGGGGAAAACTGATCAGGTAGATTACCTTTCAAAAAACAGAAAAAAAAGAAAAAAAAAAAAAAACCGATCAGGTAGATCATGCGTTTTACTCTTGAGATGCGTCACTCTTGGGATGCATCCATCCCTCCAATTAGGGAAGAACAGGAACTTGCCCTTGAGTTCAAATTGTTGCGTACATCTATTTTGTTGACTCACCTATGAATCTTGTCACTGTTGCCTTTGGCGACAATTGATAATGATGCCCTCCGATCGGATCGACTTGATTGTTATTGAACTTCACAATAGGAACACATTGTCACTTATTGCATCTAATCATGTACTGAAGTTGTTCTCGTGGCCTCCATCTTACCTTCAGATCTTTAAACTTCTGTTTAGTTGGGTCATGATTAATGTGTTCATATTTTCTGCCCTAATTGTTTATTCATCCATCATTTCTGTTGTCAATCCATCTCCTGATCTATCCACAGATCCATCTGTCAACTCATTTTCTAATCCATTTTTTGTTCATCCTAATTTGGTCATTGCATTGATTTATCAGCAGATCCATCTGGCAATTCTTTGGTCAGTCCAGCTGTTGATTCATCAATAGATCCATCTGCAGATTCATCAGTGGATCTATCTGCAAATTTGTCCTTCAATGCTTTGGTTCATCCATTGATCTCTTGTACTTCTTCTAAAGGCTTTACAGGACTCGTGATCTCCTCTCTGAATGACTTGTTGGCAAACTTCTTATCCGTCTTGAGCCAATAATTATTCTTCTCCCCATCGTGAATGGCATGTCTTTTCTCCAAAGAATCATGACATAAGGGATTTCGAGTTGGATGCTCTTCAACTTTGGGAAATATCGTAAATTCGACAATTTTACTACCTCTTCTCTAGAGGTGAAGTTCTTACAACTGTTTCCATTAGTCTATCTCAATGTCTTTTCCATATACTGCACATTACTCCTAAAGATATCAGCATATGAATCTCTAGTGATTGTTGATATCAAATCTATCCCTAGAAATTGAATTTGATCTGATACCAAAACTGATGAAAGATAGACGAGCAAAGCAACACACCTTTGTAGTTTCTGTTTTGAAGTCACATCAAACTTGGAACTCCCAGTTGAAACACACCACCAATAGGTGCACCACACCCAAAACACAGGATGAAGGAAAATAATTAATAAAACTTTTTTGTTTTTCATTGACTATTCACCATTTCTTCATAAAAGAGGCTTTACATGTAAATATACTTTTTCTAGGAGAAAAATAAACCCTAATGTAATAATGAGCATCCATATAATGCCAACCATCTATTTTAGTAAAATATTAGTAATGCCTTCATGGTTATGGTAATCCCATCACAACTATATAGCCCTTGTGTAAATCACTCGCTCAATTCATGTCAGAGTTGCATGATCTTGGCCTGTTGAAAAGCTAATGCAATAGGCTTTCAAATGGAACCTTTTGTGTCATTTGATCCTGAAAAGAGGTCCTCCATTGGTTGTGGAAGATGAATGTGGATGGTTTGTCTTTTGGGAATCTATCCCCCTTAGGGGTCGGAGGTTTGCTTAGGGATATGACCAAATAATGCAGGGGAATTTCACACCGAGCAAGTGGTTAATTGTCCTGCATCACTGAAGGAAAATCAAGATTCTTTTTTGCAGAGTTGGAAGTTCTCAAGGTCTAGGTATTCAATAACGGTAATGGTAGCTATAACGGCCACCATTGTTACCGTTGCGATATGGGCCGCAGTGTGCCATTACAACCATTTAGAAAAAGAAAAAAGAAAAAATTGTAACAGCCATGTAAAGGGCCATTGCGGGCCATTTTTTTCTGTAGCCATTACGGCCCCATAACACATAACAGCACCTACTGTTACTGCTACTGTAACCATTCTGCAACCGTTATTTAGATTTCATATTCAAGATGAGTTTGAAATTAAATAAAGATGCTCTTAGATCTCTTGACCATCTTATTATGGAAGGGGACTCCCAAAGTGCTATTTCTTTGGTTAGCAGTTCTATTTGGGTTTCTTGGAGGTGATTCCTCAATGTAAATGAAACTAAAGATATTCATATTGCATGTTCTGGTTCCTTTTCATTGGTTCCCTAGGAGTTTAATACTATTGCAGATGACTTGGCCAAGCGTGGTGTGGCCAAGCATTTGCTTCTTGTTTGTTACTATTGTTCATTGCCTGGACAGAATTTCTTTTCCCTGCTTTTAAAAAGTGCCGTTGCTCATAAAAAAAACCTGGAAAGTGGCCTGGAAACTAATTGACGAAAGAAGGGTTTATTAAGTGATCCACTTTTAAATAGGTTACTTGAGTTACAACAAGTAATTGTTGTTATGCTTCTGTCGGACTTCTACGATCTAAATGCTGTTTTCCTTCCAGACACAAAAAACCAAAAAAAAAAAAAAAAAAACAAAAAAGGAAAGAAAAAATCTACTGACTACATGAAAAAACCAACCATATGCAACATATAGGCTTACTGATTAATTGGAAGTTTGTGGGTCCTGCATTAGATTAATTGAGTAGATTGTGGGGTCAACTCCTAGACTGCATCAAGAGGGAGATGAAATAGGAAGGGAATATTGTGTGAAGACTCCAGCAACTAATGCTGGAGGCCTTCAAATTCATCAAGTTGGATGATAAGTGGATCCCACAGTAGATAATTGGGACTGGGACTTAGATCATGGGAATTGATTGTGATATTTATAATAACCAATCAACTAGTAGAATAATCCCCTCTTTAATAGGAGTTTGTAAAGTGGCATATGACTTCTCTTTAGAAGCATTCCTGTGATTCCCATTACTTATCTAGCCCCATGTTGAATTTGGGTATCAATGGGATTCCCTAGGCCCCAGTTTTCTTGGCCATGTGCTGTATTTTTGTTGGGTCTTGTTTGGTATGAGAGTCTAGGTAAGGGTTTCAAATTTGCACACACACATACATGCATGCATGCAGTATGGCTTTATTTTTTTAGGAATGAAAAAACAAGCAGTTAAATTTTCTTTTGTTAATCCTGTGGCTGGATTAATATTGGAGTGTGCTCCAAGGATGTACCATTGGGGTGACTAAACTGGAAGTTACAAATTTGATGAAGTGAAGACCTGAAACTTTGAATTAGGCATTACAAATATATTGTTTATTTTGGCCTACTCATCTGATTGTAGTTTTTGCAAGTGTTTTTTTTTTTTTTTTTTTAAAAAATTATTTTATTATTATTATTTTTTAGAGGTAAGAACAACTTTATTAAGAAACTTGCAGAGGGAGAAAAGAATACAACCCAAAACACACACACACGCGCGCACACTAAAAAAGAGGGCCTGGTGCACTCCCCCACATTCATTCCTAAAACAGCGCCCGTTCCTAACCCCCCAAATAACCCAGAACACGGCTATAATAATCAGCCTTCAATAAGTTTTCCCACATTTGCCAACTCCACCATGTCAAACCCAAAGAAAATCCTCCACATTTTTCGGCATCATCCAATCGGTGTGGAGATAGCCAAGGAAGTGATCCCTAATTTTTCTGGCAAAAGGGCAATGAATGCAAGTGTTGATCACATCCATAAATGATTAATGGGGCATCACTCACATGCATCTACATTGATCGCCTTCAACACAATTGGAATGCGAATCGCTTGTGCCTTTCCTGTTGGCAGAAGCTCTATGGGGCTCACATCAGTGTCCTTGAAAAATCCACTCCGTCTAGGAGTTTTGCCAGATCACATTAGGATAAGAGCCCAAGAGGCAGATTCAAAAATTATTAAGCCACTCGACAAGAAATAGCAGGGATGAAAAAGCCCAACATTGAAACCTTCCCAGGGCCTACCATGATGTTTATATGCCATCCAAACCGTTTATAAGGTTATTCCCATTGGGATGAACTAAGAAGTTTTTAATGTTGGGCCTCACTATTTCCTGTGGTGTGCCCCACTTGAGTTTTGGATCTGCCTCATTTTTGGACTCATGTCTTAACATGAGCTGGCAAAACTTATGGATGGAGTGGATGTCATGCGGACATCACGGTACCCCACAAAGCTTTCTCACTAAATATTCCATGAAATAGTGGGGAGAAAGATTGTTGAGTAATAAAAACCTGCTTATTCCCATTGCCTGGGTTCACGTGTTCCAACAACTAGAAAGTGAGTTAACAAGTAAAATTATCTAGTCATTAAATAAGCTGAAAAGGTATGAAAGACTGTGTGCATGTGGGCATTAACATAAATGTCACCCTCCTGCTCATGCAAAGTGTCCAGAGGCCCCTTGTCTCATGTTTTCAAGTTGACCCCAATGAGAACCTTCTCTCTTAGAAATAGCCAACAAATGCTGTAGCGCACAGCAATGGCCATGGATTCTATATCGTGACAAAAGATATTGAAGCAGTTTCAAGTCATGCTAACTCAGTAAAGGAACTTTTTGAGCCCATGAGATTTTTTGATTCTCTAACTCGTGCTGCATCACTACAAAATGAGAGCTTTTCTAAAACTTTGTCCATTTAGTCCTTTGCAAATCTAAGGTTTTGGACCGTTTCATCCCCAAAAAACTTCAAATACCCACTCACCCTGATCTAAGATTTAGAGCTCTTCTAAGTTGGAGATTGGATGGCTATATTCTCATCCTGCACCATTCATCTTGCCAAAACAATGTCCAAGTCTCAGTCCTAGCTGTAAACCTCAGGTTCTGGTTTAAAATATTGTAAAAATCTTCTAGCTATTCCAAACAATCCCTTCCCATCCTCTTTCCGAAGGAGTCCAAATTTTGTCATCAAGAATGATCAACCAGAGATATGAACAAGCTTTATGAATTATCTAACTACATTTCATCAATTGAGTGATATTTTAGTCTCTTAGGCTCTTATTCCTGAACCACTTTTGCCCTTAGGCTTGCACACTTTACTCCATTTGACCAGGTAAGCTTTTTTGTTTGAGCCAACAATGAAGTTCTTTTGGGCCCTCTCATGTTTTCTTGCAACAAACAATGGAGTTTTCAATAGATTGGCATATAGGACTCGATATATTGGACAGTGTTCCCTTAGTTAAGGTGATCCTCCCATGGGCCAATGGTAATGACCTTTTCACATCACTGAACTTGGTTCTAAACACCTAAGCATGTTTGTATGCAGCAGTGAATCTCGAGTCATCCAAAGAGGTCTCGATCAGAAAGAACAGTGTGCTGAGTTTATCCAAAACATTCCGGATGGAAGTAGGAAGGCTTTTCTCGTTTAGTTGATAAAGTAGGAAGTCAAGGCTACCTTTTCCAAACTGTTTCTTTCAGTCTCTCACTCAAAACAAAATGCTTTAAGCCAATCTATCCAATTCAATAGGGAGTTTCCAACATGCAAGCAGGCCTTCAAATAGGATTCAGCTTGTGCCTCAAAGAGATCCCAATGATGGATCAAGCCAATAGCCTTCATTACCACAATTGTTATTATACATTTTAACATATTTCATTAACTATATCACAAATTGCAATTGTAGCTAGGATTGTCAATGGGTACCTGATTCCATGGATACCTAAGGTACTCAGGTCAGGTTGCATCTGGGTCGAAATTTCAGACTCATTTGAAAATTAGCCAAAAATCAGGTCGGCTACCCGATATAAATATAAATGTGTGCGTGCCTGCGTGTGTGAAATGCTCCAGTGCTCTTGGAGCACTATCAGTTATAGTGCTCCTAGTTGCATAGATTCACATAGACGGTCCAATCGATCAATCTGAAAGTTCCAAACACGCTCCAGTGCTCTTGGAGCACTATTAGTTATAGTGCTCGTAGTTGCATAGGTTCACATGGATGGTCCAATTGATCAATCTGAAAGTTCCGAACACATTTCATGGGATGCCATGCAAATATTGCAATGATCAAATGATCTAATCCATCCTTGATTTGGCCTTATTTTCTGTAGCGATCCTTTTTTCAACGTATAGATGGGATGGTTATGACTACCTAACAAAAGTGTTTCTTTAGAATTAAAGCAATCCATGATGTTCTCTAACAAATAGATGGATCAAAATGTTGAATGGACCTATTTTTATATAAATAATCTAGGCCATCCATATGAACGACCATTGATTGAATGGTCACTGTTTGTCAAATTGTTGTGATGCTTGCATAGCTGCCCATGAAATGTGCATTGGACCTAATGAGCAATCTAGATCAACAGATTGGACAGTCTTAAGTATCCCAAATCCCAATGCAACTAAATGCAACTGGGAGCACTATAACTTTTAGTGCTATGAGAGCACTGGAGCATCTCTATCTCTCTACACATGCGCGTGCGCGCACACACACACACACGTGTATACATGAGAGAGATGCTCATGTCCAATCCGTTGGACGAGAAGTAAACATCCAAACGAAGGATAAGTTCCAACCTTGTGCATTTGAGATCCAATCAATCAAATTGCTAGGCCCCACCATGAGGACCATCTGATGTAAAATTCAACCCAATCCACACATGATGGGCCACGACATGGAAAATGATGGATAGCTGCTGATTAATAAAATGTGTGTTTGTGGCCTACCTGATGAGTGGATCACTGTTTCACAATAGGTGACCTGTTGGACATGAGTCTCTCTCTCTCTCTCTCTCTCTCTCTCTCTCTCTCTCAAGTGGACTCCACCGTGATATGTGCACATATGTTCCATCTATCAGGTCTAGAACCCAAAAATCAAGTCGATCCAACATTCAGGTGGCCCATACCTGAGGGGACATCATAAAATTATGTCTAAAACCTTTAAATTCACTTGATATGGCCCACCTAAGTTCTAGAATGGCATGATTTTTGTTGTTCCTTCATCCTGGTGTGGCGCATCTAATGAATGGATTTTATGGCATGTACACAACATGGTGGGCCCCACAATCAGTCTAGAAGGTTTTATTGGTTGGGCGTTCCCTCACAACTGTTCCTTATGGTGTGGCCCACCTTAATCTTTGATTAGTCTAATTTTTGTCCTTGTGGCCTACCATTGAAGGGAGCACCTCATGGGTAGGGTGGATCTGATGCATATGTCATAGTGGGCCCACCGAGATCGATACTTCTGTAAGTTACAGTAGTTCAACATTACTGGATCATTCTTCTATACAAATACATGCATATATGCATATACACATACATATGTATGTACATAAGGGTTGTCAAAATCTTACGATTTACGAATTGAGTGGAATCTTAAGCAAAACGATTTGAATCCCACCTTTGAATCCCATTTTTTATGAATACTACGATTTTATGATTTGAATCCTACGATTTACAATTCAAATCTCGATTTACAATTCAAATTATACTTGTTATCTTCTAGCTTAAGCTTCAGTTGGCTGTTATTTTATATTTTTTAATTGGTGGAGGCTTTATGAATCATTTAGAAAAAAAACTTTAAAAAAAAAGAATGGTTTAGAAAAGGTAAACTATTTTATTTATTTCTTTATAAGAGATTAAATGATATATATTCTTGTCAATATTAAATCGTAGAGCTTTATTTATTTATTTATTTTTTATTTTTATAAATGATTTCTTACTTCTTAATTGGTCGAAAACACCAAATTGATGTATGACTTATCTGGAATGTTTTTATGGATGGTTACGATCATGTTGACTTATATGTTTTGTGGAATGATGGTTAGAAACCAAAATATCTTTTCTCGTTGGTCTACGGAATCAAATGCCACTTTTCAATGCGATTCTATATTCAAGAAAGGTAACAAGAACATAAATTATTAAAGGATCCTTGTATGTTTTTTAAGGAAAATTTCTTAAAAGACAAAAAAAGGAAAGATAAGAATCATTTAATTTTTAAGTAATACCATGTCATGATAGTGTTATAGTTTTTAATTTTTGTTGATTTTTTTATATTTTTCATATTTTTAAGAAAATCATAAAAAATCTTACGATTTATGATACGATTTGCGATTTGACGCGATTCAACCCCTACTATGATTTGCGATATGATAACGATTTTGACAACATTGACGTACATATATGTATGTGTTTGTGGCATGCACTATCTCCAATACGGATTGATGACTTGGATAAGTCATATCCAACCCTTCAGAATTGACTCGGGCTCGTTCAAGACAAGTACGGATCGGTACCATGAGTTAATCCTCGATTGACCCACAACTCGGGCGAGTCAGGCGATTCAATCCCAACTCAGGCAAGTCACGAATTGACTCGAACCCAAACGAGTCACCAAATCAGAAAACCATGCTAATCTCTCTCTCTCTCTCTCTCTCTCTCTCTCTCTCTCTCTCTACTCACCTGCCCCCCAAACTGACCCTCGTAGGTGGGTTCAGGCTGGATACAGTAGGACTTTACCTGAACACTTGTTGACAGCCCTAATTGTAGCCTAGTTGCCACAATTCACTATAAGTTATAAATATTCGATAGCTCTACAGTTGGGTACTTAGGCACTACTATGGCACCTTGGGATTACATATACATGATGGACCCAAGCCTAGCCAAAGGGCCTAACTAACAAGCCAAGCCCGGCTCAAAGCCAAGTAGGGCTCGTCGGGGCACGCCTGGTCCATTGCTGCCCTTAGTACTGTCTTTTTGAAGGATCTTGGTTTCATATGTCGTTGTCGTGGATGAGTCACCACCTTCAATGAAATAGTGGAAAGTACATAGTCTAATGCTTTCTTCTTTAGGTTGCAGTTTTGACAGATTTGTTACCAGCTGATGACTATGCTTGTATCCGTGATGGTCGAGGGTTGTCACAGACTCTTAATTTCACTGGCGAACCATTTGATTTCACTAGCAAGGCACTTTAAGTGGAATGCTTACATGCAGCTCATGTCATAATCTCATTGAAGCGTTATGCTGCTGCCTCTTCACAGTAGATGTAGCAAACATATGAATTGACAGGGACTGTTGATTTGACGCGCCACTACATTTTGGTGATTTGCCAAAATCAATGGGACTGTTAACCATCCAATTAGCAACCTGCATATTGAATGGTTGGCTTAAAGAGGAAAGTTCCACATTCAAGAAGAAAACTTCGCTACCGAAACTGTTAGAGTAATCCAATCACTCTGGTTTTGGCCCATAGCCCATCTATATGGTGGCAGCCTAGTAGATCAACAGGCTTGGCTACCATACATCTTTGCCATGTGTATCTTAGGAGGAAGCTTCCTGATGTAGGACAATTAACCACTTGCTCTAAAAGCTCGAACTAATAGAGCAGGGTGAATTAATCTCTTTATCTCATAGCCCAGGCCCCACATCCATGGGTTAGGTCCTCGGCCGAACCCTCCTCGTGGGCTCCAAATCACATGGGTTCTGTGGGCTGCCCACCCCGAGTGTGTCCCCACATCCCACAGGCCACCCCACTCGAACTCAGTGTGAAAATGCCCTTGCATTACTTCCTAGTACTATGCCGAAACCCGCATATGAGGATTCCTTTCAAAAAGCTTTTTTTTTTTTTTTTTTGGGAGATGATGAACAAGCAACCTCTAATTTAACTTCTTGGACCAACCACCCCCTTTTAAAACATTGGTTCCAACCATTATTCTAAATATTGACAATATCGCTGATATTATCAATATTGCCAAATTAGTGATACGGAGAATGTGGCATTTTAAAAATTTCCAAATATAGCCAATAATTTCTATAATATCAATGATATTTGGCAATATTATCAATACCAATGATATTTTGAGAAGAGTCTCTTCTAAAAGTTCCTCGGTATCGACGACATCATGGATAATATCCCGGTATTGATGACAGCATGGATATTATCCCTGACATGGTGTGCTGTAAAGGCCGTTACGTAAAGTGGTAAAGGTAATGATGGCAACCGTTGCATGTTTTGGGGTCGTAACGATCGTAACAACCATTATGGAAAAAATGACCTGTAACCGTTGTTAACAGCCCGTTACGCCCCCTTGTAAAGGCCTATAACAGCCCAGTAATAGTCTGTTACAGGGCAAATACAGGTCTTTTGGATTTTTTTCAACGTTACAAGGTAGATACATGTTTTTTGGGTTTTTTCTTTTATAAAAAAAAGAAAAAAGAGAGAGACCGTAACGGTCGTTACGACCCATATCATAAAGGTAACGGTGGTGGCCGTTATGGCCACCGTTATCGTTATAGAATACCTTGATCCCCGATACCAGCGATAATATCCCCAATAGTGGGGAAAACATTAGTAAATAGGCAAGTAAATAGGCAAAACTAAATAGGAAACTGGAAAAAATTCCCGAAACCTAAAAAAGTTTCTTTTATGTGGGATGTGTGTAGAATTTTGTTCCTTAGGTGATTTCGATCTATCATGGTTTTTATTGAATTAAAGTTTAGATTTGGGGAAAAATCTTGAAGCGGAGACATGCTAGAAATGCTAACAATAATGCATAGAAACTTAAAAAAAAAATAAAAAAATAAATCAAATGTTAGCACGAATTATAATGGATATATATATATATATATATATATATATATATATATATATATATATATATATATATATATATATATATATATCTTATTCTCATGCATTGACATGGATTTGTGGTGAAAAAAATTAAATTTTAGTGGAATTTGGGAAAATCCTAATTTATCCATTTTTATCTTGGAAATGTGTTCTTCACTATTAATTAATGTCAAAATTTCATTCTTTAATAAGTGGTGGCTGATCTATTGTTTGGCTACAATTTTATATTTATTTTGCATTAATTCTTTTTGATAGCATATGGTTTAGGCCTCTATTAAAATGAAAACTTATTATGTATGGTTGTTTGGAAAATTATCAAGTGCAAACGTTTTTGCCACAATTGTGGTGAAAACCTCCTTTGTGGGGCCACCATGATGTGTTGATGAGATCCACTCCAATCATCATGCAAGCCGTCCCATGTTTAGATGTGGGCCCAAAAATCATGCCAATCCATGACTGAGGTGGTCTGCACCATACGGAACACTTGAGAGGGCACCTTCCCTTCCCAACTGTTCTTGCTAATGTGGCCCACCTAAGTCATGGATTGACCTAATTTTGGGCACATGGCCAAACGAGGGATTGTGTGCATGATGGTGTTAGTGGATGTCATGAGCACATCATGGTGCGGGCGTGCGGCCCACGCAACTCGTTTGCAATATAATTATAGTAACATCTCCTGAAGTTCCGCTGATAATTTACATCTTTGTCATGAATGCATCATGGTGCGGCCCATGCAACTTGTTTGTACTATAATTATAGCGAAAACGTTTGCCCTAGATCTTGACCCTGGTTTTTTTGCGATATTTTGATTCCTAAATATATAAACATGTGTCGTTTAAGGTCTCCTGAAGTTTCATTGAAAATTTTCATCTTTTCCCCAATGTTTCCTTTTAGACAGTGATATTTTTCAGAGTATCAGCGATACTATCGGTGATTCCATACATATTTCTGTATCTCCAGTTATTGATACATGTAACGATACCGATACTCTGAACGCCAGTTCCAACCCACCCCTAAATTCGGGAAATAACCTCATTTACCCCCTTTTGGTGAAAAACCAGTATAACCACATTAATCTTTTATGGTATTCCAGTTCTACCTTTTCATTTGGCAACGGGCTGAAGGAGCACAAGGTTTGCAAATTCTGCACGTGCATGTTGAGGCCCAACACATCAACACCAGGCACACATGCCGATATGGAACGTGTGAGATCTGGGATTTCCATCTGATGGCCTACAATACTTGGATATTCTAGCTTAAAATAAGATCACTTTGGGCCACAACATCTCAAAAATGAATGGACACAATCCTGAAGGAAAACAACAAGAAAATGACAGCTGTTTATCATCTATTCAGTGGACCCATCATTAACGTAGATCAATGGCATTTGTGTGTAATTGGTACTTCAAATTAACAGCTAAAAAAAATAAATAACTATTGTCAACATTCATGAGATTATTATAAATGGTGGGATTGATTTTTGGACTATGGCCAATCAAGGGGCCCACCAAATGGACGATGTGGATAACTAGACTTGTTAGCCACATTAATGGCCTAGAAGTCAGTATTTCACTTGGTCAAACTTGCTGAATGGCTTTGTTGCTGAAGTTCACCACCTGTAATGATCTAGACCATCCATCTGAAAAACCACCGCCTTCCACATTGGAACAATTGGGTGGACAGGTTGAGATACCATCCCCATGATTGATACATGTGAGATGCAACATAACCCAGTGCTAATGAATTGCACTAGATCACTCCCATGTGAGGATGCAAATTTGTATTTTATACTCCAACCTGTAGGGGCATCATCAAGTGTATGTGACTTTCCCTATGTTCAAGATGTGTGGGACCCACCCTGATGTGCCTGTGTCATCCAAACCATCCATCAAATGTGACCCATGTCAAGCCCAAGGCTTTAAAGCTGGCCTAATCTGAAAGAGTCCAAGTGCGATTGCCATGGTATGCTGTGCAGCTCAAACCACTTGTTCGATATTGGCACCCACGTGTACCAACATGTGGATGACTGGAGCTTCATATGCATGGAATCCAAGGGCATGGATGGAATAATATAAAAACTTAATATGGTACATTGTTCCCTTCAGGAGTATATGGGGTAATTTATTAATTGTAGGGGGTGGGTTGGAACAAAAATTAAATGAGGTGTGGCTGGTCTGAAAAGAATAGACGGGGTGAATGGTCGTTAACCCCTTTCTTTTACTGGGTTTCTTTTATAGCGCCATCATTCCTCTCATTCTTATCAAGGTCCTCGTTGATCTTCATTCTAGAAGATAGATGTGGACAACATAGAGATATATACTTTGTTGGACATGATTTTCTGTTGAGAAATAAGTGGACATCATACAAATATATACTTTGTTGGACGTGATTTTCTGTAAAGAAATAAGAGGATTGAACAATGTAATCACTGATATTTTGTGTTATATATGATTGAATTGAATGTTGGATGAACGGTTTCTACCTGCTTTTAAAAGAGTATGTAAATATTATCTACACTTTTGTAATTTCAGGAAACAATGTGTACAAAGCTATAATGTCTTTGACTTCCTGAGGGAGATCGTCAGCAAAGTTCCCGACTTGGGAGGTTCTGATGCTGCTGGTGAGGATAGATCTATTACCAGGAGAAGGTTAGAAAAAGCAAAATATTTGGATTGTGACTGCTTTTTATTTTTTTTGGAAGATGACAATTTCATTAAAACCAAACAGCAAAAACACAAGATACAGCAGAAGAAGGTGACCCTATCGTCACTCCACTGTGAATAAAAAACAAGCAACAAACAACAGAGAGCAAAAGAAACAAAAAGAACAAAGCACTGGCTGACCAACAGCTAGATCACCAAAACAACCGAGTCCCAGTCAGTTCAAACAGCGGCCAGTGAGGTACCTGAGAACTCTGGGTGCACATTGACCCATCCCAAAACCAAAGAAACAAAAGAAAATGCCAGGGCCATCTTTGGGGAGTCCTCAAAAGTCCTTACATTCCTTCTATACCCCCTAAATAATAGCAAATGGCAACAAAGCCCATAAATGTCTACCCCTCTCCGAAATGGGCTGGGAGTCCAGCCTGCTAGAACCTCAATTAGAGACCGTTCTAGTACCTAATTGAGACCTTGAACAGCTTGAAAAAAATGGTCCCAACACTCTTTGGCTACTGGACAATGCAAGAGGAGGTGGTCTACGGGTTCCTCACTCTTCCCGCACATGATGCACATATTAACAATCACCAAGTTCCTCTTTTTCAGATTGTCCACTGTTAGAATTCTTTTGGCAGTGGCTAACCAAGCAAAAGCTTGCACTCGAGGAGGAATAGGGGTTTTCCATGTCTTAACACAGGGTAAGGAGACCCATCTGAGGCATATAATTTAGAAAAAAAAAGTTGATTTGGCTGAGAAGCAGCCGTTTGGCTCCCACTGCCAATCATGATTTTAAAAAACAAAAAAAACGGTTACCTTATGGCCGTAACAGTAAACAGTGGTGCCCGTTATACAATTCGAGGCTGTAACTCCCAATTTGAAAGAAAGAAAAAGGGCTTGTAATGACCGTTACAGGCCGATATGGGGCCGATACATATGTTTATTTTTTTAAAAAATCAACTGTTACAGCCTGTATCATAACGGCTTACGGCTGCCATTTCCGTTATTGATTACCTGGCTGCCAATACTTTGAATCCTCACATGAGGTATCAATGCTAACCTCATGAAGGATACCCCTGAGAGTAGCAAATTCTCTATATTCCTCATTCAAGTCCTAAAGGAGGGGGACATTACAGACCAAGGATCCCCCCCAAATACTCACAGCACTCCCCCACTTTCACATCCTTATTCACCGCAAGGGAAAATAATGATGGAAAAGCCATAAGCAGTTGTGAGTCTCCAATCCAACTGTCCTTCCAAAATCTAATTCTTGGCCCTTCCTACCATGAATCTGCACCCTTCACCTAAAATACCCACTTTTTCCGCCACACTTCTATTTGCCTTATCTGACCTCTACCAATCTGGCTAATTGCTGTCCACATAGAGGAACACATCAGGTACTCTTCCCTGTTAGGAAACTGCCCACCACCATCTGACTCCCCCATATTTTCGATAGATCAACTCTCTCCATAACACCCCTGTTTCATCCCCAAACCTCCACCATCATCTTGCTAAGAGATCCCATTTTTATTTTTATGTTCTTTTGTTTTTCCTGACCCTGAGCCTCCCCCCTCTGGCTTTGGGACTTCTCCTATTTCACATGATGAAAAACTTCTATTTGGCCTTCTCACAAAAAAAAATCTCTGTTGTGAAGCTTGAAGTGGAGAGCACCCAGTTAGGTTTTTTTTTTTGGTGTCAGCAATATGGCTAAATTGGTTTTCGTTCTTGTTTGTCTTTTTCTTTTTCCTACAGGAAAGCTGTAGATGACGACGACAATGACAGCGATGAGGAATCGAAAAGGAGCAGGACGGTACGATTCCATTCTATAATTCTTAATATGACTGTCCATTTTTTCATCTGAGGGTGCCTTTTAATGCAGTGATGAATGAATTGGATTGCAGTTATCTACCAAAGGGAAAATTGAAATTTCATTAGCATTTTTTGTTTGAAGGTGTGGACTCCAAACAGCAGTTACATTACTTTCAAGTCAGGCTTGAGAGAAATGTAATTTCATTTTGAGAGTCAATGCCTCATCTTCGCTTTCCCTTGATTAACTGAATTTTTGCAGTTCAGTCACATATCCAAATGATATGCTCAGAAACAGATTCAAATCTCTATTTTTACTAGCAGATCATGTCTTATTTTCGCTTCCCCTGATTAACTGAATTTTTGCAGTTCAGTCACACATCCAAATGATCAGAAACAGATTTAAATCTCTATTTTTCAAGACAATGTTCAAATTGTTGCTAGATTACAAGAGATGATGTGAACTCGTTAAGAGTACTTTGGAGGAATGCTGATTGCACACGAGTTGATGGAGATGTGTGAAAGACGTGTAACAAGATCCAACTACTCATCCAGCAGGCCATCGTTGTTTTCCCTGGCCCAAAAAAGGACAGTTGGGACTATCCCAAGTGCTTAATTTGCTGAAAAAGAACAGACTATAACCAGTCGTGAGATATGTTCCATTGAGCTGTTAAGATTCCGCAACTGGCCCGTGTGGTGTGCTGAATGCACAATCTGGATCTTGTACATGTCTGCCATGTGTCCCATGGGAAAGCATCTGCAAGAAGTTTGTTTGTTTGTTTGTGTTTTTTTTTTTTTTTTTTTTTCTGGATCATCTCAGAGTTCCTGTAATCTACACCGTTACAAGAAAAGAGTTGCCATCTGATCATACAGAAATTATCATTTCTGATCCCTTCTAGTTGTTTATTTGCACAAATGCTTGTATTTTTTGCATGCTTGAACACACCCTGAAAGGTTTCTCTTTTTCTTCAAATGTCATGGTTATTATTTCTACAAACACCTAAAAGGCCGTCTCAATGTGCTCTTAAATGATATTTGCAGAATGGATTTCGTCTCATAGTAGGAAATAACAAAATCTTACAATTCTCGTGGTATTTTTGAAAAATTCTATTAATTTACCAATGGAAATTTTGATTTTGATTTCTCTCTGAGATTTGGCAGTCAACATAGAAACTATTTGCATGGTTGTAGCATATCGTCCATGTTTCATCATTAACTTTGCCCTTAAGAGGATGGCTATTGTTTATTGCAGCATGAGATGGGCCACAGCAGCAGCGGTAGAGGCGGGGGAGGGGACGAGGAAGAGGCCGTGGACGTCCTAGTCGAGCGGCTGAGAGAGAGAGTGCCCAATATGAAAAATGTGAAGATGATCCAGACATTTCTCCTCCACACAATGACAAACAGAACCCTAATCCTGGAAGGCCAGATGATGGCATTGAAGACAAAGAATCAAAGGAAAACATAGCTAGTAGCAGTACCAATGTGATGGCACGGAACTTTGATCTGAATGTGGAGTTGAATGAGAATGAAGACGCCACGGCCGCAGCTAGGAAAGTCCCAGCGCCGGACGTCAAGCACGAGGAGTATCCAGGCTGGTCACTCTCCGACATGGACAAGATGGCCATCGACCCGATTCAGCTTGCACAACTCAACAAACAAATAGACGAAGAAGAGGAAGATTATGACGAGGAAGGATGAGACTGCAAACTAGAGGAACCATCTGATCCCCGGCCCAAGGATATGCATGCTATCCTCAATATTTCCTTTCGTACAAGTGGAGCCAGTGATTAAACATTTTCAGATCTCTGAAGTGATTAGCTTCATCATGGATGGACTGTGCCCCCGAAATCTCCAGGATTGAAAGTCCTACCCATTGATTCCCTTCTGTAGTAATCAATGGGTAGGATTATCCCAACAAGGATATTTTTGGGCCGTGGTCCATCCCAAGTCAGATCTGCCGTACCCGAGGACTTGAAGATTTTACATGATCACAGGGCGTGGATCACATGATTCCTCATGTAAAGTATCCCTCACAGAGGTTGGTAACTCCATTCTGATACATACAATGCTATTCACCATTTTGAGACTACTGGTAGGAGCTTTTAGGGGAAAACACAAACACACAGATAGCCTATGGAGATTAAATGCTAGAAAAGGCTGGAAAAGCTTTCAGCCCTCCCAGTACTTGTATTATATGCTGCTTCTACACCACTAACAAGAACAGTACTGCTACCTTTTAGTTTAAAGCATTAGACAGATCCTCCATGTGCATGCCTGTCCGGTTGATCATTGATGGATGTGTAATGATGGCTACCATTGCCATTGTATCCCGCACAATACGGGGATTATCTGTTGGTATATGCATGCTTTATGAGGGATTGCTTGCCATTGACTGATATGAATTCCCAACCTCTGCACTCCCCATCCACTTGCATTACGTCGCACAACTATAGGCTGCCATGAACCTTCTTCGTGGGTCTCAAATTAGTGTGCTCCTGCATCCCACAAGCAACCCCACTCGAGTCCAGTGTGAAAATGCCCCTGCATTAATCACCCTCGGTGAGGAGTCTCGAATCCGAGACCTTCCGCTCTGATACCAATTTGATGTAGGACAGTTAACCACTTGCTCTAAAAGCTCGAACTGTTAGAGTATGACGAATTAATCCTTTTATCTCATAGGTCAGGCTCCACATCTCATGGGTTTTTAGGACTTCGGCCGAACCCCCTTCGTGGGCCCCAAATTACATGGGCCACTCACCGAGTGTGTCCCCGCATCCTACAGGCTACTCCACTCGACTCGGCACGGTGTGAAATGCGCATTAATCACCCCTGGTGAGGAGTCTCGAACACGAGACCTCCTCCCTGGGTTGCACCCCCCCGAGTGTGCTCCTGCACACTACAAGCGACTCTACTCGAGCCCAGTGTGAAAATGCCCTTGTATTATTTGTTTGTTTTTTCTTCTCTTTTTTTTAAAAAAAAAAAAAAAAAAAAATTATTATTTTCTCCCATAACGAAAGTGTTGAAAATTGTCTGAAACCAGCAAGTATAGCTCCATATATGATTTGCAATGTGCACAAGTTTCTATATCTACCATACGGTACCACCCACCTTTAAACAATATTAGGAGTGTTTCAATCAAAATCCTTGTAGGATAATCTGCATTTGGCTGACTAGGACAAGCTATGGCGAGGGTAACTCTGTGATTGGATGGTTTTGAGGAGCAGCTGCAGAAATGTGTATGGGGTGGGGCCCATTGTGGTGTGTTGGCATCCAAGTATCCATAAGGTGTACCTAAGCACGATAAAGGTATGTCCCGAGTAGGCAACACCACTTGATTTTGATGATTTAGGTACGCCTTCCATTTTTTTTAGGGTGTGGCCCACATGAGCTTTGGATCAGCTTGATTTTTTTTTTAAATTTTTTTATTCCCTTGGGTTGCATATAGGAATATCTTTGGAACCGTAAGTACTCCCAAGTATCGGCAGGTTTGGGTCTGGTCCAATTTAAACACCGTTAAAATCGGTAAGAGAATCTATTTAAACACCCACATTTTTTCCTAAAACAAACGCATGTAAGAGAACCCTTTTACACACCAACGCTGTGTCAAAGTTGCAAATGCATCTGCAATATTAAAATAATAATAATGATAATAATAAATGTGTGCAATATAATCTAATCCATTGGGTGTTCTTGAGCATTCTATTATTTGAATCTAAACCTGGATATAAAGACCTGACGGGTACCTGAACCTGATTGGATCTAGGTCCAGGTCTTTAAGAACGAGACCTAGACCCAGTTAGCCATGGGTGATCAAGGACCTGACCCAAATGGACCCACCCACTGACAGCTTCTCCATTTTCCCCCACCTCTTCGTTCTGTTATTTGATGCACTTGTGATAGTCATTAGGGACTGTTTGGAGAATAACCCAACTCTACTCGGTTGCCTAATATCTAGTCAACTCACTATCTTGGCTGACTTGACCCGACACAACTCGTCAGGCTGAGTCACTCATCTTGTAAATGTGCTTTTTAATTAAAAATAAAACGAATGAGTTAAGCCCACGATCTCCGTGAAGAAGGCAAATGCTCTCAACCAGTAACAAGAGTAGCAATGGACTGGGTCAAGCTAGGCTTGACCCGAGGGAGTTTTGATGAAGCCTGCAGTGACTTTTTCCCATGGCAATCCACTTCTATGTGCTTAGTATGAAACAGAGAAAAAGGAGAGAAAGCCAAAGGATCTCATTCCATAGCAACTCCAAGGCAGACGGTTAAGACCTGAGTCTCAAGCATAAGTCCAAAATTGGTTGGGTCCAAGACCTGGTCCAACCCAAAAATTGATAAAATCCCTATTCCCACTTGAATGTTCCTTATTTATCCATTGATAAAGTGGACCACAATATCACAAAGTAATAGATAATTGAGAGGAATGGAACCAACTGTATGATGGGTTTTTTGACCCGTCGTCGACCGGTCGTGAGCCTTGCTCGACCGGTCGAAGGCTGTGGTCGACCAGTCGTGGAAGACGAGTCGTGGCACGACTCAAAGTCCAGCGACTGTGGACTATTTTTCTCCGGGGTGCTCGACCGGTCGAAGGTGGCTCTCGACCGGTCGTGGACTCGGTTCGACCAGTCGAGGTTACGCAGATTCGTTCCGCAATTTCGCGCGGATTTCGTGTCGCAAGTCCTTTCGCAACTGAGATGCTGAAAAGAGTTTCCTAAAACTTTAAATAGGAATTCCTAGGGCTTTCTAGGTATGACAAGAGGGTTTTCTAAAGCTTTACAAGGGATTTGTTAAGGGTTTAGGGCTATCAAAGGTGAGAGAGAGAGAGAGAAAGCTTATAGAAGGGATGTTCTGCTTGTGGAGGTTATCTATTGTGCAATTTATATCTCAGCGCTTCTATGTCCTCGTAATCGGTTAGATCTCTCCGTTTTCTTATTTCTCTTATTATTTATCCACTCCTGCGTGAGTGAAGAAGGTTGTAACGTTCTACTTCATAGTGGATTGTTGATCTAGTCGAGGTCCCATGGTTTTTACCTCTTTGAGGGTTTTCACGTAAAAATCCCTTGTGTGGTGTGTGATTGATGCATTGATTGTTTTAATTGCTTTACTATCCATAATTCTGGTTTGTTCTGGAGGGCTAGATCCTAAGGCTTTGTGCAAGGCTCCCAACAAAGTGGTATCAGAGCCAAGTTCATTGAACGGGTAGGATCAGTTTTGAATTATGGAAGGTGGCTCATCAAAGATGATCAGCCTCAATGGTTCTAACTGGACCATATGGAAGGCTAAGATGGATGACTTGCTTTATTGCAAGGACCTATATTCTCCAATTTTAGGCATATTAGCAAAATCCAAGGATATGACTGATGATGATTGGAAAAAGATGGACCGGAAGGCGGTGGGGTTTGTTAGACAATGGTTGAATGATTTAGTGTTCCACCATGTGTCTACGGAAACCTCAGCTGCTAGCCTATGGCTGAAATTACAAGGGCTGTATAAGAGGAAGACAGCCGGTAATAAAATTTTTCTGATAAGGCGACTTGTGAATCTCAAGTTCAAAGATGGTGGTTCTGTGACTAAGCACATGAATGAGATCAGCAATATAGTGAACCAACTCACTTCTATAAAGATGGTCCTGGATGATGAATTGCAGGCTTACTATTGCTTGCTTAGTTCATTGCCTGACAGTTGGGAGACATTGGTGTGTCTCTAAGTAACTTCGCGCCAGACGAAAAGATATCCATGGATCAGGTACCACTCGTCTCTTCAATGAGGAGACAAGGAGAAAGTCTCAGGGGTCTACTCAGCAAGAGGCCCTTGTGACATAGGAACGGGGGAGAGAAAGAACAGGAAGGGTGGGAAGGCCCAAGATAAATCAAGAGGCATCGAGTAAAAGAAAAGATGTTTATTGCTGGAATTGTGGCAAGAAGGGCCATTACAAGCATGAATGTCGTGGTAAGAAGAACGACAAGAAAGGAAAGGAAGGAAGATGAATCAGATTCCACTGAGGTCGTTTCAGATGGCAACGTTGTAGTTATTCTTTCTACAGATCATGATGTATGTCTCACGGCTACGAGTCAGGACACCAATTGGGTGATAGACTCGGGAGCTTTTTTTCATGCGACTCCACACAGGGACTCCTTCACAAGCTACAAGTTAGGTGACTATGGGACTGTGAAGATGAAAAATTTTGGCGTATCAAAAATCATGGGAGTCGGTGATATTTGTGTGAAGACCGATGTGGGCTGCACATTGGTTCTCAGGGATGTGAGACATATCCCAGACCTTCGCCTCAACTTGATGTCGAGGGAAGGTTGGATGATGATGGCTATGAAAGCCAGTTTGCTGGTGGGCGATGGAAGCTCATCAAGGGTTCATTGATCGTGGCCAGAGGAAAGAAGTGTTGCACCCTTTACAAGGCAAGTGTCAGTATGTGCAAGGGTGGGTTGAACGCAGCGGAAGATTCAACCATTGACATGTGGCACAGGCGTCTAGGCCACATGAGTGAAAAAGGGCTTCAGCTACTAGCGAGGAAGCGACTCCTTTCAGACGTGACAGGTACACCTCTCAAAACCTGTCTTGATTGTTTATCAGGGAAACAACATAGAGTTTCATTTGTTAAATCTGCTTCTCATGTTAATAAAGAGCATGCATTAGATTTGATTTATTCTGATGTTTAGGGCATTGTATTTTGTTACTTTTATAAATGATGCAGTTAGGGGGGTTTGGGTTTATGCTTTGAAATCCAAGGACGAGGTCTTTGGTGTGTTTAAATTGTTTCATGCTATGGTTGAGAGAGAGAGACAGGTAGATCATTGAAGTGCATCCGCACTGACAATGGTGGTGAATACATTGGTGACTTTCAATAGTACTATAAGTCCCTGCGTATACGACATGAACAGATGGTTCCCAAGACCTCCCAGCATAATGGTGTAGCAGAGCGAATGAATCGCACCATTGTTGAGAGAATCAGATGCATGTTATCCCATGAGAAATTGCCCAAGACATTCTGGGGAGAAGCAATGCACACGGCAGTGTATTTGATAAACAGGTCTCCATCAGCCCCATTGAATGGAGAAGTACATGAGAAGGTGTGGACTGGACATGATCCATCATACAGTCATCTCAGGGTGTTTGGATGCAGGGCATCCGTTCACGTACCAAAGGATGAGAGGTCCAAGCTCGATATGAAGATCAGGTAGTGTGTGTTCTTAGGGTACGGTGATGAAAAATTCAGTTACAGATTGTGGGATCAGACCGAGAGGAAGCTCGTCAGGAGCAGAGATGTGGTTTTCTTTGAAGATCAGTGTATAGAAGACATTGGTAAGCCAGAGAAGAACCAGCCTAGTTCAGGTGAGCTAGAGGACATGGATCCGGTTACTCCTCCCGTGGTGCCTGATGACGGGGGAGTACAACAAGGTGCAGAGGACGAAGGAGTTCCTTTAGAAGATGAACCAGGGGAGCAGCCCCCACTTGATCCACCTGTTGAGCCACAGGTGAGGAGGTCATCTAGGGACAGACAACTGTCCAAGAGGTAATCGCCACATGAGTACATTTTGCTGACTGATGGGGGAGAGCGAGAAGATTATTCGGAGGCCCTAGCCGACGAGCATAAGGGGGAGTGGTTGAAAGCTATGCAAGACGAGATGAAATCCTTGCATAAGAACCACACCGGTGAAATTGCCTAAAGGCAAGAAAGTTCTGAGCAACAAGTGGGTGTTCAGAAAGAAGATTGAGCAGAAGAATTCACAGACAGATTCAAGGCCAGACTTGTGGTGAAAGGGTTTGGTCAGAGGAAAGGCATAGACTTCGAGAGATATTCTCACCAGTGGTGAAGATGACATCCATACGGTGTTGCTTGGGTTGGCGGCTAGCATGGATCTGAAGATAGAGCAGTTAGATGTTAAAACTGCCTTCCTCCATGGTGACCTGGAAGAAGAGATCTACATGCACCAACCAGAGGGGTTCAAAGTTAAAGGCAAAGAGCATATGGTGTGTAGGCTGAGGAAGAGCTTGTATGGGCTGAAACAAGTTCCACGGCAATGGTACAAGAAGTTTGACTCGTTTATGTTGAAACATGGGTATGACAGAACGGTGTTCACGCGCAAGTTCTTAGATGGTGATTTCTTAGTTCTGCTCTTATACGTTGATGACATGCTCATCATGGGAAAAGACATCAAGAAGATCGACAGGCTGAAACAGGAGTTGGGCAAGTCTTTTGTGATGAAAGACTTAGGCCCGGTTAGACAAATCCTAGGAATGGAGATAACCCGTGACAGAAGTAGCAGGAAGCTTTGGCTGTCACAAGAGCGGTATATTGAGAAAATCCTAGAGCGGTTCAATATGAATGCAGCGAAGCCGGTCAGTACTCCACTGGATGGTCACTTTAGATTGAGCGACAGACAGTGTCCGAAGATGAAGGCAGAGGTGGAAGAGATGCAGAAGATACCCTACGCGTCAGCTGTAAGAAGTTTGATGTATGCTATGGTATGTACATGCCCAGACATAGCATATGTGGTTGGTGTTATCAGCTGGTATCTATCCAATCCTGGAAAAGAACATTGGGCAGCGGTGAAATGGATACTGCGGTATCTAAGAGGCTCATCCAGGTTGAGCCTATGCTATGGTGACGGAAAACCTGTGTTAGAGGGCTACACAGATGCAGATATGGTAGGTGACATAGACTCCAGGAAGTCTACATCGGGGTTCATGTTCACGTTTGCAGGGGGAGCGGTTTCTTGGCAGAGCAAGCTACAGAAAGTCGTAGCATTGTCGACGATAGAGGCCGAGTACATGGCAATCACGAAGGCATGTAAGGAGATGCTTTGGATGAAGAGGTTCCTATAGGAACTTAGCCTGAAGCAGGAGGAGCACGTGGTCTATTGCGATAGTCAGAGTGCTATACACTTGAGCAAGAATCCAAGTCAGCATTCCAAGTCAAAACACATAGAGATTCGGTATCACTGGATCAGGGATACTTTGGAACAGAAGGTGTTACAGCTTGAGAAGGTCCACACGGACGATAATGGGTCAGACATGATGACCAAGGCTTTGTTCAAGGGCAAATTTGAGGTTTATAGAAACCTGGCTGGTTTGAAGAAGGTGGATCCCTCCTGGGTTAAAAAGGGAGAGATTTGATGAGTTTTTTGACCCGTCGTCGACCGGTCGTGAGCCTCGCTCCACCGGTCGAAGGTTGTAGTCGACCAGTCGTGGAAGACGAGTCGTGGCACGACTCAAAGTCTAGCGACTGTGGACTATTTTTCTCCGGGGTGCTCGACCAGTCGAAGGAGGTGCTCGACCGGTCGAAGGTGGCTCTCGACAGGTCGTGGACTCGGTTCGACCAGTCGAGGTTACGCAGATTTGTTCCCCGATTTTGCGCAGATTTCGTATCGCAAGTCCTTTTGCAACTGGGATGCGGAAAGGAGTTTTCTAAAACTTTAAATAGGGATTCCTAGGATTTTTTAGGTATGACAAGAGTTTTCTAAAGCTTTACAAGAGATTTGCTAAAGGGTTTAGGGCTATCAAAGGTGAGAGAGAGGGAGAAAGAGAGAGAGGAAGCTTATAGAAGGGAGTTCTGCTCGTGGAGGTTATCTATTGTGTAATCTATATCTCAGCGCTTCTATGTCCTCGTAATCGGTTAGATCTCTCCGTTTTCTCTATTTCTCTTATTGTTTATCAACTCCTGCGTGAGTGAAGAAGGTTGTAACGTTCTACTTCACAGTGGATTGTTGATCTAGACGAGGTCCCGTGGTTTTTACCTCTTTGAGGGTTTTCCACGTAAAAATCCCTTGTGTGGTGTGTGATTGATGCATTGATTGTTTTCATTGCTTTACTATCCATAATTCTGGTTTGTTCTAGAGGGCTAGATCCTAAGGTTTTGTGCAAGGCCCCCAACACTATATGGACTATAATATATTTGTGCAATGTGTTTATATACAAAATCAATTTTGTCCGGGTTAGGCCAGGCCAGATCAGGCTTCTTTATCAGAGCAAATCGGGTTCGAGTTCTCCTTCCATATCACTGTTCATTGATTGAATAGAGTTCTCCAAAAGTAGAGAGTGGCCTCTGCCTAAGATGTTTTTAGGAGTTCATACACCTCTATTCAATTAGAGCAACTTAAGTCTCCCTGTTTTTTCATATATCCGTGTTTTCTACAGTCCGTGTATATTTTCATACAATCATAAAAAACTCACAAAAAACTAAGAATATATTTCATTTCATGTTTTCCATTTCGTAGAGTTAAAAAAAAATAAAAAAATAAATTCCAAGTTCCCCTCGGAAGCTCTATTTTCGTAGTTTTCACAATGGTTACCAAAATTTCATCACACCTAGCTATGAATATGCTGATATGTTCAGACCGTTTTTTTCTCCTACCGCCATATTATAATCCAAGAAAATCATATGAGAAAAAGGAAGCAGAGAGTTCATTTCCAATGAAATATTTCTCAAAATTGGGAGTTTAGTGTTGATGGAGGAAGCATATATACTCTGTTTCACTTGGTGATAGGAGAAAACGGAGAAGCTAAATCTGCCTTCTGAAGAGTCGAAGAAAAGGACGTCCAAATGCCTTGTTGCAAGCTTCACAAAGAAATCAAAAGAGGAATTTTTTTAACTTGATGATGAAGAAGATGGCTTTCTTCCCCAAAAACATGAAAGCATCCTTCATAACACACAAGTGAGCCAACGCCACAGGAAGAAAGTTCTTCGAGCAACTCTTTTCCGTTAAACACTTCTAAGATTGTTGCAGAATTAGAGACTCTTCAACTGTCACTGAAGCCAAAAAAGAATCCCAAGTAGCAGCAGAAGAAATCATAGAAGCAGGAAGCTTCCCATAAAATCCTTGGATGACGTTGAAGATGATGCAGGCACGCTCTACCAGTGATGAAGAAACACAGATCGAACAGTCTAACTCGTCCCACTGACGATTGTCCATTCAAAATATATGAAAGATAAACATCAGAAACGACATTAAAATCCTCAAAAGCACCAAGAGAAGAAGAAGAAGAAATCCTTTTCAATGAAGAAGTTTCTTTTTTTGCAAAAAATAATGCAGAGTTTTGAAGGAGATTAAAAATAGATTTCAAAATATGTTTGTAACACCCCAATTCCATAATCTCTTGCCAACACACGTACATCAAGTCAAGAAAATGGTAAACACCCACAACAATATTCTTGTTCCTGCAAAATTAGCTACAGATGAAAGTACATGATGGGGTTTTCCTCTTTAGTTCAGGGGAGAGACAGTGCAGCGGGTTGAAAATTCAGAGTAGTTCACTACGCTGCTCGATCGGTCGTGGGTGGAGCTCGACCAGTCCAGTGGGGCTCGACTCAAAGTCCAATGACTAATTTATGTATTTTCTCCGAGGTGCTCGACTAGTCGAGGGAGGTGCTCGACCGGTCGAGTGGGCCGCTCGACCGGTCGAGGACTCGGCTCGACCAGTCGAGCTTACGCAGATTTGAGTCCGGATCTTGTGCGGACTGCGAAAATCTGAGGCCTTTCGCAACAAGGTGCAGAAGGGAGTTTCCTAAACTATAAATAGGGGTGCCTAGGGCTTTTCTAGGTAATGCAAGAGGGTTTCCTAAAGCTTTACAAGGGTTTGCTAAAGGGTTTAGGGCTATCAAAGGTGTGTGTGGTGGTGTGTGTGTGTGAGAGAGAGAGAGAGAGAGAGAGAGAGAGAGAGAGAGAGAGAGAGAGAGAGAGAGGAAGCTTGTAGAAGGGAGGTTATGCTCCTAGAGGTGATCTACTGTACACTCGACATCTCAAAGCTTCTACGTCCTCGTGATCGGTGAGATCTCTCCATTTTTTTTTTTTTCTCGTATTGTTTATCCACTCCTGCGTGAGTGAAGAAGGTTGTAACGTTCTACTTCATAGTGGATTGTTGATCTGGATGAGGTCCCGTGGTTTTTACCTCTTTGAGGGTTTTTCACGTAAAAATCTCGTGTGGTGTGGTTTATGCTTTGATTTATTTCATTGCTTTATTATCCCATAATTCTGGTTTGTTTCGGGAGGCTAGATCCTAAGGTTTTGTGCAAGGCCCCAAACAAAGTGGTATCAGAGCCAGGTTCATTGAACGGAGTGGTATCAGTTCTGAATTATTGAAGGTGGCTCATTAAGGATGATCAGCCTCAATGGTTCTAACTGGACCATATGGAAGGCTAAGATGGAGGACTTGCTTTATTGCAAGGACTTATATTCTCCAATTTTAGGCATGTCAGCAAAATCCAAGGATATGTCTGATGATGATTGGAAGAAGTTGGACCGGAAGAAGGTGAGGTTTATTAGACAATGACTGGATGATTCTGTGTTCCACCATGTGTCTTCGGAGACCTCAGCCGCTAGCCTATGGCTGAAATTACAAGGCTGTATGAGAGGAAGACAACCGACAATAAGATTTTTTTGATACGACGACTTGTGAATCTCAAGTTCAAAGATGGTGGTTTTGTGGCCGAGCACATGAATGAGGTCAACAATATAGTGAACCAGCTCTCCGCTATGAAGATGGTCCTGGATGATGAATTACAGGCTTTGTTATTGCTTAGTTCATTGGCTGACAGTTGGGAGACATTGGTGGTGTCTCTAATTAACTCCGCGCCAGACGAAAAGATATCCATAGAACATGTAACTAGATGTCCCTTCAATGAGGAGACAAGGAAGAAGTCTCAGGGGTCTACTCAGCTAGAGGCCCTTGTGACACAAGAACAGGGGAGAGGAAAGAACAGAAAGGGCGGGAAGGCCTGAGATAAATCAAAAGGTAAGTCAAGTACCAGGAAGGATATTGAATGCTAGAATTGTGGCAAGAAGGGCCACTATAAGCATAAATGTCGTAAGAATAAGAACGACAATAAAGGAAAAGGAAAAGAGAAGGAAGATGAATCATATTTCACTGCGGCCGCTTCAGATGGTGACGTTATAGTTATTCTTTCAATAGATCATGATGTTTGTCTCATGGCTACGAGTCAGGACACCGACTGGGTGATAGACTTGGGAGACTCTTTTCATGAGACTCCGCGCAGGGACTTCTTCACAAGCTACAAGTCAGGTGACTTTGGGATCGTGAAGATGGGGAATTCTGGCGTATCGAAGATCGTATGGGTCGGTGATATTTGTGTGAAGACCGATGTGGGCTGCACATTGGTTCTCAGGGATGTGAGGCACATTCCAGACCTTCGCCTCAACTTGATGTCGATGGGAAGGTTGGATGATGATGGCTATGAAAGCCGATTTGCTGGTGGGCACTGGAAGCTCATCAAGGGTTCGTTGATTGCAGCCAGAGGAAAGAAGTGTTGCACCCTTTACAAGGCAAGTGTCAGTGTATGCAAGGGTGGGTTGAACGCAGTGGAAGATTCAACTATTGACATGTGGCACATACGTCTAGGTTACATAAGTTGAAAAGGGATTTAGGTACTAACGAGGAAGCGACTCCTTCCAAACGTGACAGGTATACCTCTCAAAACCTGTATTGATTGTTTATCAGGGAAACAACATAGAGTTTCATTTGTTAAAACTGCTTCTCATGTTAATAAAGTGCATGCATTAGATTTGGTTTATTCTGATGTTTGTGGTCCTATGAGGACAAAAACCTTGGGTGGGGCATTGTATTTTGTCACTTTTATAGATGATGCATCTAGGAGGGTTTGTGTTTATGCTTTGAAATTCAAGGACGAGGTCTTTGGTGTGTTTAAATTGTTTCATGTTATGGTTGAGAGAGAGACAGGTAGATCGTTGAAGTGCATCCGCACTGACAATGGTGGTGAATACATTGACGACTTTCATGAGTATTGTAAGTTCCTGACTATACGACATGAACAGATGGTTCCCAAGACCCCCCAGCATAATGGTGTGGCTGAACGAATGAATCGCACAATTGTAGAGAGAATCAGATGCATGTTATCCCATGCGAAATTGCTCAAGACATTCTGGGGAGAAGCAATGCACACAGCAGTGTATCTGATAAACAAGTCTCTATCAGCCCCGTTGAATGGAGAAGTGCCTGAGAAGGTGTGGACTGGACAGGATCCATCGTACAATCATCTCAGGGTGTTTGGATGCAGGGCATCTGTTCACGTACTAAAGGACGAGAGGTCCAAGCTCGATATGAAGATCAGGCAGTGTGTGTTCTTAGGGTACAGTGATGAAAAATTCGGTTACAGATTGTGGCATCCAACCGAGAAGAAGCTCGTCAGGAGCAGAGACGTGGTATTCTTTAAAGATCAGTGTATCGAAGACATTAGTAAGCCAGAGAAGAACCAGCCTAGTTCAGGTGAGCTAGAGGACATGGATCCAGTTATTCCTCCCGTGGTGCCTAATGACGGGGGAGTACAGCAAGGTTCAGAGGACGAGGGAGTTCCTATAGAAGATGGGCCGAGGGAGCAGCCCCCACTTGATCCACCTGTTGAGCCACAGGTGAGGAGGTCATCTAGGGACAGACATCTGTCCAAGAGGTACTTACCACATGAGTACATTATGCTCACTGATTAGGGAGAGGCAGAAGATTATTTTGAGGCCCTAGCCGACGAGCATAAGGAGGAGTGGTTGAGAGTTATGCAAGAGGAGATAAGATCCTTGCATAAGAACCACACCTATGATATGGTGAAGTGGATACTGCGGTATCTAAGAGGCTCATACAGGTTGAGCCTATGCTATGGTGACGGAAAACTTGTGTTAGAGGGCTACACAGATGCAGATATGACAGGCAACATAGACTCCAGGAAATCTACATCGAGGTTCATGTTCACGTTTGCAGGGGGAGCGGTCTCTTGGCAGAGCAAGCTACAGAAGGTCGTAGCATTGTCGACAATAGAGGCCGAGTACATTGCAATCACAAAGGCATATAAAGAGATGCTTTGGATGAAAATGTTCCTACATGAACTTAGCTTGATGCAAGAGGAGCACGTGGTCTATTGTGATAGTCAAAGTGCTATACACTTGAGCAAGAATCCAAGTCAGCATTCCAAGTTGAAGCACATGGAGATTCGATATCACTGAATCAGGGATACTTTGGAACAGAAGGTGTTACAGCTTGAGAAGGTTCATACGGACGATAATGGGTTAGACATGATGACCAAGGCTTTGCTCAAGGGCAAGTTTAAGGTTTGTAGAAACCAGGCTGGCTTGAAGAAGGTGAATTCCTCCTGAGTTGGAAAGGGGGAGATTTGATGGGGTTTTCCTCAGTTTAGGAGAGAGACAGTGCAACGGGTTGAAAATTCGGAGTAGTTCACCGCGCTGCTAGAGGTGATTTACTGTCGTGGGGCTCGACTCAAAGTCCAGCGACCAATTTATGTATTTTCTCTAAGGTGTTCGATCAGTCAAGGGAGGTGCTTGACCGGTTGAGTGGGCCGCTCGACTGGTCAAGGACTCAGCTCGACCAGTTGAGCTTACGCAGATTTGAGTCCGGATCTTGTGCGTATTACGGAAATCTGAGGCCTTTCGCGATAAGGTGCGGAAGGGAGTTTCCTAAACTATAAATAGGGGTGCCTAGGGCTTTTCTAGGCAATGCAAGAGGATTTTCTAAAGCTTTGCAAGGGTTTGCTAAAGCGTTTAGGGCTATCAAAGGTGTGAGAGAGAGAGAAAAAAAAGAGATAGAAAGCTTGTAGAAGGGAGGTTACGCTCCTAGAGGTGATTTACTGTGTACTCGACATCTCAACGCTTCTACGTCCTCCTGATCGGTGAGATCTCTCCATTTTTTTCTTTTATTCTCTTATTGTTTATCTACTCCTGCATTTGCTCACGTGAGGCAACGTGTGGGGTACCAGACATGCTGACCTCATGGTTAGCCCATGGTTCATCTCTATTTTACAATCTTTGGGGTCTACTTGAATTTAATCTAAAACATCTAAGAGATATAATATTAGAGCACTCTTAATAAATGATTTGGATTAGAATGTAACCTCAGAGAACTTCTCTTTTCATCTCTCTCTCTCTCTCTCTCTCTCTCTGTGTTTAAAGTGTGAGTGTTTATGATGAGTGGTTTGACATGCTTTATATAGAGGAGCCAAAGCCCTTCTGCATTAATACATATGCATGGTAAACACAAGATAAACAAATAGTAAACACATGTAACTCTCATCTTAATGGTGTGAAGTAACGAGGAAATGTTTTAGGGTGGATGATGGTACAAACAATATGTGCATACATGTCATGGAGATGTGGATCCTATAACAACAATCTCCTTGATCTAAGCGTATGATTAGATTGTTTATACCTTATGTCCTCTTGTAAAAATAATTTCTTGATCAAATTGACCATAATTAATTGTGAGAAAATCATAAGTATTTGTAGAGGTGGCGGTTTACCAATTATTATACATATGCGTTCATGTGAAGTAGGGTGTATTAATCGAGTGTGTACATGCCACGATCATATGGGCCATACCAAAAGTTTCTATATCTAATCATTATATCAAAATGAAGTTTTTATTACAATGATCATGGAAAAATAATTTCAAGGTAAACAAAATAAGTGTATAATACTACGAGCCATGCTCAAATGTATGGTTATGTGGATAATTTCTATGATTTTACATATGCTAAAATAATTTAAAATTATGGTCTTGAAGATATACTAGAGTCATGAAATAAGAAGTTAGTATACTTTGCTAGGGTCTACAAAACATGCTAAAATTGACGGTCCAAGAATTCTTGGCCTTAAATATCAAAATTTTATCCTTATTCAAGTCAAGAATTTTATATGACATTGTTAATATTGTGTCAAAGAACATATTAAACCGTAGTCTATGGAAACATCAAGTGGTCCAATGAGCAATTCTCAAGATCTTGATGATACATCAGTCAAATGATAATTTTAACGGTAGATTTGAAAATCAATTAGTTACTATTTAATTTAGATATTTCGGATCAATGATTCATGGTTTGGATTGGTGATTGAACGAACGTATTGTCACAGATCTTAGTTTAAATGGTTTAAATGACCCACTTAATGATCGGTTATGATTAAGTAATTGGACAAAAATATTCCTCAAAATTGCTAGTATTACAAGTTGAATTGCGGGAAAAAAATATATCTTAATTTCTTGCAAATCGGTTGCAATATTTGTGTCCAAACATAAAATCAAACATGTTTGTAACTTGATTTAGTGATTCTTCTTTTGCTTTTGAATGTATTGCTTGTGTTTTGACATGTCTTTTTTACATTTATAAATTATATTAATAGACTTTTGATATACTTGCATCAATTCAGTTAGACAGTGCATAGATTAGTATCCCATACAAAGAAAACCTATTATGTGCACTTGTTTTTTGTAATGTTTTGAATTATAAGTGTGTATTGATGTCTTTTTAACAATCATTGAAGTTTCATTGAAAACTTTGACCAATTTCCTAATTTTTCCTCATGTTTCTAACAATAATGATACATTATGTGATACATCTGATATATCCCACGCATAACCGATACATATCTGTATCCCAAGGGTGCAATACATAACGTAATGTCAAAATTTTGAACACTGATCATACATGAGATTGCATTCCATGTCCACTTAGCTAACCAGTGATTGGTAGTAAATGAGTGTACTCCATAAAGCTCAAATTAGATGGCTCTCTTGAAAGATACAAGGCTCGTCTCGTGGTCCAAGGATATAAACAAGAGTATGAGGATACCTTCACCCTTTTAGCCAAAATGAAGACTGTCAGAACTTTTATTACGGTTGCTGCTACTTGTAGTTGGCATATTCAACAAATATAGATATAAAAAATTCTTTCCTTCACAGTCAATCACAAGAAACTGTGTACATGGCTCAACCTCATGCTTCCAACAACAATAAAAAAGATTTTCTATGCCGACTTTAGAAAGAATTATAAAGAATTTTCAACATAAAAAAGATTTTCAACGATTCATAAAGAATTATAAAAATACTTATGAAGTGGTGATTGGACATAAAAAATAATTATAAAAAATCTTTATTCAACGATTTTCAACGATTTTCAACATAAAAATAATTATAAAGATTTTCAACATAAAAATAATTATAAAGATTTTCAACGATTCAACATAAAAAAGATTCCATGAAGTGGTGATTGGAGTAGGCTTTACCCAAAGTGGTCACGATCCATCTTTATTCACATGACATTCCTCTCATGTTATTGTGGTTCTATTGGTTTATGTTGATAATTTGCTCTTGATAGGGAGTGATACAACTAGAATCACCGAGCTCCAGGAGATTCTTCAGTCATCATTTCACATAAAGGATCTGAAGGCGCTCACCTACTTCCTTAGATTGAAAGTTTCTTATACAAACCTTAGTATCCTTGTTATTAAAAAATAAAAATAAAAAATCAGGATCTCATCAATATAGCATAGCTTTCGGATTAAAGGACAGTTGAAACTCCAATGCAGTTAAATGTCCAATATGGTAAACAAGATAGTGATTTGTTGGAGCACCTGACTCTCTTTCGTCATCTTGTTGTCAGTCTCGTTTACCTAATGATGACCAGACCTAACATCACATATATTGTTCAAGTGGTTAGTCACTTCTTTGCCGAATCTTGTACCTTACATATGACTGTTGTCTTGAGGATCATCCGCTACTTGAGAGGCATCATCGATCAGTCCCTATGTTTCTCATCAATGTCATCCCTTTGACTAGTTGTGTATTGCAAACGCTGATTGGGCTGGTTTTTCTAGTACATGAAGATCAACCATTAGGTATTTATGTTTCTAGACACTTCTATTATCTTATGGAAATGTAAGAATCAACTCACGGTATCCAAGTCTAGCACAAAAGCTGAGTAACGAGATATGTCCTTCTCATCTAAGTGAGGTCGTCTGGTTAAGAGGCCTTCTTTCTAATTTTAATATTTAGGTTACTGCACTACCTCTACTCCATGTGGACAATACAAGTACTATCCAAATTGCTTCTAATCCCGTTTTTCATGAGCGGACAAAATACATTGAGGTTGATTGTCACTTCATTCAAGAAAAAAAATTTAGTCTGCGATTATTTCACTTCCACACGTGGCGTCTCAGGATCAGATTGTAAATATTCTCACCAAGACTATGACAGTCACCCACCACTCTTTATTAGTTCTTAAACTATTGTTTGTTGATCCTCCACATCAGTTTGGGAGGGGGGTGATAGCAAATCATGTCCTACCATGTATATATATTTTGTTATTAATTATTCTTTTCTATATATAGTTTGTATCATTATAAAATCCCCATTGAGGCTATAATTATATACAGAAAACTCAAGGAAGAATTCTCCGAAATCTCTAGAATTCCTTGTGTTATCATTATCACACTCAAATAGACTTGGGCCATGGACGATCACGAAAGATATAGTGTTGTTATATATTGACTGTATAAACAAAGTTCTTCAAAGAATCCCACCAATCTTCAAAATGAAGGCAAAAAAATCAAAGCAGGGATTCATTCATAACAACAATCATATGGCTACAGCTGAAGTTACAAAGAGAGAGAGAGAGAGAGAGAGAGAGAGAGAGAGAGAGAGAGAGAGAGAGAGAGAGGAGTTAAGTATCTAATGTCAATTCATGAAACTACCTATCATCATATTTCTTCTCGGCCAAGCTAAGTTACTGGAAAAATATTGTATGGAACATCCACTAGAAAAATAGGATGTTGACTTCACAAAAGCTTATGTCCTAACATTACACAATATTCATGTCCGAAGAAAGGTCATTAAACACAACAAATAAAATGAAAAAGAAATCCGTGAATCCACGAATAAATTTAAGAGCTACTAAAAAAATATTAATTAGACCATCCCAATCTAATTATTTGTGTGTCACTTTTTTTATTCGCAATCATAGAAAGTAGAAAAAAGGAAAAGCGCTAATAGTAATCAATTATATCCTTCTAAATAATGGCACACTGGATAATAAGTGGCTATTATCAAACAAAGAATAATTAATAAAGTGGGTAGTAGAAAGGAAAGTGTTCTGAATATTTGACTACAGGTCAGGCCATCACCAAATAAGAATTAAAGAAGATAAATCTACAAGACAATATTTTTAATGCTGGATGGACCGTTCAAATGACTAGTCATGCTATTTGGATTAAAGAATACTCCAACATAATTTATATTGGTTGTGGACCCCATGTGGTGGAACCCACTGGAGTGCCCACATGCGTGGCGAGTATAAAATTAGCTTATACGTTTTGATTGAGTCTAAAATTAGCTTGCATATTTTGGACTCCAAATTCAACACTTAAAAGATTAGTTGACATAAGATTCTTGCGTTAATATTGGGCAAGATTTCATGTCAAGATTACATGACGATCTCATTACTATATTTAGAACAAGATGCCAAGTATTGCAATACACGTTTTAAAAAATGATATCTCTTAGGGCTTGATTGTTTTGCCCATTTCTTTGGTAATGTAAAGGAATTGTGTCATTAGTACAATCTTACCACTACCAAATCAAATATGAAAATGGTCAGTCAAATGCAGATGTATTTTTGAGACAAGTAATTTATAATCATTACTCCTTTTAATGTAATTACCGTAAAAATCTTGAATTCGAACTGTGATATCAATGCATTTTTAATGATTTGACATTAAAGTAATGTAAAAATGTCATTGTTACGATTTTATTGTTGATAAACTAAATAATGGAACTGGTGGTCAAATGCAGTTATTGTCAGAAGATAAGTAGTTTATAATCATTGCACATTTTCTTACCATTACCATGGTAATTGGTTAAACAAACATTTCCTTAGAGGTTTTTTATTTCTCTTATATAGGGTATGACAACCTTTGCACCACCATTAAATGAGGGTCATCCGACCTCTGTTCATCATTGCGTGGGCCTTCATCATGGTCATAATTGTTAGAGGTGTGGATTACTTCATCGTTCTCTAGTAGAATGCATAAGTTTGGAGTTTGTTCAGGTCATCAATACAAAAGTAATATGATACGTCGCTCGGTTCGAGTTCGCTTTCGCCAAATTGGTGTTCATGTGATCAAACACTGGATATGCCACTACCAACAATTTCAAAGATGATGGATACCATTTTTTTGTCCTTGCTCAAAATTTATTGCTAATTATACAGATGATTTTGTTGTGTTTTCTAACAACATACAGGATTATCTCAAGTATTTATAAGAATTCGTGCAACTCGTCCAAGAACATGGAATTGGTCTATCCACATCAAAAGAAAAATTCAAAATTATTATTGAAGAAGTTGATTTCCTTGAAATAAGACCATCGAAGGTCCAAATCCAAATGCAGCCTCATGTGATCTAGGAGATCAAAAGGTTTCCAATAAGTTCACTAACAAATCACAATGTCAGAAGTCTTTCAATACGTTAACTATAGTAGGGACTTCATCCCTAATAAAAAGGAAAAAATGGCTATGAAAATCAATTGAATCATAACGGTATAGGTGGACTCCAGAAGTAACCAGGGAAATCATTGAACTCAAATAACTAATAACAGAGCTATTATCACTACAACTGGTATATCAAGGTCCATTTGTCTTAGTCGCAAATGCCTCCTCAGAAACATGAGCGGCAATATCGCTAAAAAAAGAAGAAAGAGAAAAAAATTATGCCTATGAAAAGGACAATTCAAAGATTTTGAGCTCAATTACTAGCCTACTAAAAAAAATTAATGGTTGTTAATGGAGTTCAAAAGTTTCACATTTACTTAACAAATGAAAAGTTTATCCTTTGAACTAATTCTAACAAACCTCATGATGAAAAAATTGATTAGCAGTCTAAAACTATAGAGGTTTGTATGGTGGCAATTTCTATTATCATAATATTCCTTCACTATTTAGAGTTTTAATACCGAGAAAAGATCATCTTCTAGATGCGCTAACTCAAGAGATGAAAATGATGAAGTCACAATCTGATTTTAATGAAAGGAATTTTTTATTGAAAATCATTGCAATTAAAAACTCCCTAAGATTTAGGTTTTATCAAAAAATTAAAACTTTGTTCCCTAGTTTAAGCTCAATCCAAGGAGAATATCCAAGCACTTGTTTTTTCCCTGACATCATCATGAATAATTAGTTGTCTGGTGAATAATGTTAAATGGTCTAGACTTGAAGGAGAAATAATTGACTAGTTAATAGCGAAAATAGATATTTAATGACATTCTCTTAATAAGAAGGCAACTCTATGCGAACACTATATCTGGCGAATATTCTTATAACATCATTGTATAAGGTTCTTGAGAACAAGATTTATGTAAATATTTTCAAAGGATAGATTTCACAGATGACAATGCCATCAAACACTACAAAGATGAAAACTGGTTAAAGAAAGCAGCAACGATGGATGCTCAACAAGCCTCCAGAAGATGGAAGATCTAACCTAAAGAATCTAAAAATGAAAAAAAATTGCAAGAAAATAATAAAAGGATTTTGTGGGCTTTACCAGGAAGAACATAAGAGAATAATTGAAGGATAGTAGAGAATCTCTAAAAAAAAGCATTATAGAGATCCTCACGTAAAGTTTTTCCTTATGTCTTTTTATGAGAGGCATCATAATTGTAAGATGCGAAAGAGAAATGTGATGTGTTGTATCATGTTGTAAAATCTTTAGAAACCAGCCCATTGTATTATTAGTGGTTTCTGAATAGTGGGTCAGGATTTGAGTCATGTCAAGTCCTTTATATCTTTAAGTCTTTTCTTGCTGTTAGTTAGATCTTACGTGTCTTTAAAGTTCTTTTGCTTTTTAGAAACCAACCCATGGATTTTTAAGGTGGTTTTTAGTTTATATTGGCTATTTATAGCCCATTTATCAATGAGCAAGATGAAGAACAATTTTCGAGAGAAAAATGAAAGGTATAATGAACCCCTTCATGGAGTTTGAAATCTCCCTTTTGAAGAATGTTTTAATTTTTGCCTCCATTGCGTGCTACCATAAGTGGGTAGGCATGAAACCTTGTGTAGCTCAATTTAATGGGTACGTACGAGTGTAAAGGCTATTAGATATGGGCTCTTCTTAAGTAAATGAATGCCTAAGAGTCAGGTTAACAGAGACAACAAAGCTCTCCTATAAGTTCGAAGATCGTCCTTGCCGTATGAGGTGAGTCTAGCCAAAACCAACGGTCATGGGACAACCATTAGTTTTGATGTAACACCCTGAAAATCGGGGGTCGAGCAAAGCTCTACTCCCGATTCCAACACATCACTTATGCAACATAGATAATGATGATTGAATGTTGTCCATATTAGTGCATTTAAAAATGAGTGGGATTATACTAAAACAGTATATTATACTCCAGAGTTAATGTAATTTGGCAAGTGGAAGACTGAAATATATACATTTAATTATGAAACGTTTAACAAATTTTGGAGTATGAGTATGAAACCGGGCTAAATATATACATGTGTTGTTTCTAACCATATAAAATGCAGGAAGCAAATGTGTTCAACTAAACAAGTATCCCAGTAGTCCCTGCGCATTGGTATGAGATCTACATAGATCCACCCGATAGTTGAACGTAGGAGAATCCTTCCTCCTCGCCTACGAAGTCCAACTCTGCTGTATAGACCTCGCCATCGCCTGTATCTAAACCATAGTCTGGGTGGTGTTTTAAAACACCGTCCCAGGTGGGAATGAGTAGCTAATTCAGTGGAACTATAAAGCAAAGGTTAACATGTTATCAATTCAGTTAAGCAGTAATGATAAAGCAGTACAACAATCATGTTCTAAATACTCTTGTTAATGCAAGGATGATATGTATTAATGATGCATGCCCTCGCCTACACTCCCTCAGCGACATCATCTCACGGTCGCGCATGACAAACTCCCTAAATTTGCGCTTTCTTGCCAAAGCACATGTAATGCGGCGCATGATCATGTTAGCCAATATTTAATTAGGTTTATTCATGCAACAGATTCGGGAAGCTAAGGTACCCCCTTTTTATCATTAACCCAAACAATGATCCATCTAGGGTCATTAATCCTAGTAATCACATACGTTAGGCAAGTTCGCGAGTTTATACCATAGATTGCTACGGGAGGCTCATCACCTCATCGTAGGCTTAATTCACACTCGAGGTCACTACCACCAACGCCCTACCAACTGGCAGTCTATTTTTGAAGGCTCGTCACCAACCCGACTGGGGACGCGGCCAGGCTATGCCGGGGTAGGCCTATTTTATACTCAAGGTAACTACGGAAAGGCTCGTCGCCTTAGCGTAGTTTTAGAGTATACTCGAGGTCACTACGAGAGGTTCGTCACCTGATCGTAGGCCGACATCTCGAATACAGTGTCCCATACCATCGTATTCGGTTCACGAGTTTGGGTTGCTCACTGGTCACTACGGGGAGGCTCGTCGCCCCAGTGTAGGCCCACAACTCGACCACGGTGTCCCATACCACCATTCCCGATTCATGAGTCTTAGCGGATCAAGGTACCAAGGTTAAACGGGCTTTTCACTGGTAAGTTGGTACCTTAGATTCAAGCAGTAGCGTCCATACATGGTGAACACACATTAGGTCAATCGAGTTACTTGACAATCTCGACTGGTACGAGCACACGTTGAGTTAATCGACATGGAGCGCATACGCACTCCTCGTGGCCTAACCACTGTCGATAATCAGCTTACGACTCGGATTCCTTGAACATGTCTTGTGTGGGGAAATGACCTCGACCACTAACACGAGAAACATTTCCGATTGCCTGGACTACGCAGTAGTCTCAATCACACTTCAAATACAATAGGTATCCATATGTGCTAGTCAAAACAGCATGTAGTAACCAATTTAAATATAAATCTCATATAAGCATTTTAACGAACACATAGAGTACATGTGAACATACATAGACATTCATCCATAAAACACGTAGTAGTAAGATAGGTTATATGAAGAAAATTATAACTACTGATAAGGGAATTGAGAATCATATCTCAGCACCCTATAAAATACATTTCAACAAGCATTTTCTCATTCAGGCATTTTATCAAGCACTCAGACTACACATATAAACATACGTGTAATAATTTAGTTACAACATATATTAGGGCAAATCCTTTCACAAAGGACTTATCACACATACAACAATCATGTGTTCTCAATCAATAGACCTAGCAAGCATAAATCATAATTCTATATTCATTCAAACATTCCAACAAACACATGGAATGCATTGAAATCAACATAGTTCATGTATATGTGATATATAGAAAACATCGCATCTAAGCGTATGTGACAGCAATCAAGTTAGTCATAAATCATTAAATGACATTAAAAGCCTTGAAAACCATAACCTAAACATTTATAGTCCGCACCTTTCGCCGATATGCTCGTCACGAACTCGGTTCGTACACTACGCTTCCGTCTACAACACAACAACTACCTGGATCACGAAATAGGTTAGCTATTTCACCGATTTTTCTATTTGGATTCCTAAAACAAGATTAGGATTAGGATTTCTTATCCAAATCAAAGTTAGAATGGCTCATGTAGCGATGGTGGGGAGGCAATTCGACGTGTGGAGTCGGGGAAAGGGTTCCATCAACGATCTCCTTCTCTCTCTCTCTCTCTTCTCCTCACTCTTTCCTCCTCTTTTCTCTCTTCTCTCTCCTAGGGTTAGAGAATTCGTATGGAATGAGAGAGGGGTGGGTTAAGGTCCTTATATAGGCCTAGAACTGACGTAAATGGCCTTAGGGCCGTGGTATACTTAGGTTATAGCCAAAGGGTGTCCGTTTCTGATGAACGGGGCCCATCTGGAGGTCCATTACCTGTACACTGTCAGGGGCAAGTTCCCTGACAATGGATTTAAGCCAAGTTAAGATTTTGGCCCGATCGGATTTGTGGATCGACCGTGGAGGATCAGTTTTAGTTCAACGACTATCGTCACTAGATCAAGGCCACAAGTACACTGACCTGTGTAGAGAATTTTCCTTGATCCATGGGTGTAATTGGGTCAGAATCTGACAGTCTAAAACCTTAAATTTGGCCTGCAAACAAACGGCCCAATTCACTTAAGTTTGAGTTCTTTTTTCTAAAGATATTCGCGTTTTTCACACACTTCGCTCCGGGCTCAAGTTGTGCGTTTCCGGATACTATTCGGGATCGATTCCCGCGATGGTCGTCAAGCTCAGTAAGGCAGTCATAACGGTATAGTTTCGCGGTCATCGGACTTTCGACGCACGGTCCAGGTCCGATACGGAGTTTCAATGTGCTCTCGAGAGCAACTGGGTTTTGAGACTAATCTTAGGTTTCTAGGTAGTGTAGTGTTAGCGATTCTGTTAGTTTTGGGTCTTGCAGTTCGTATTTAAAGTGGTTCAAGCTACTTCCACAGATAATTTAGTTTAACACTTAGTTAATTTTCGTCTAATTCTTAAAGGATTTGGTCCTGAGTGATTTCTGTCTGAGGTGGTACTCGGGTCTTTGTACGGATTTTTTCGGGACATTACATTTGACTAGACTCAAAGACTCCTTGTACGCCCATGCCAAACTTCAGACTTATTGGGGAACTTCATTATCTCTGGTAACCTAACTACTATGTAAGGAGAGCCTGTATCTAATAACTTTCACACTCGTACCAGCTAAATTGAACTAGACTTAATATCGATATGTACTTCTCTAAGATGCCTATCTACTCAAGATAACATACAATAAAGGAAAAAAATAAATTAAAACTCTTTTAGAGAAAGATTTTTAACTCCATAAAGGGGGTTATTACACCTTTTTCTTCTTCTTTTTTTTTTTTTTTTTTTTTTCCTGCAAAAAATTTCTCTACTTTCTCTACTTTACTCAAAATTTTCTATACAAATTTGAAAACTATCTTACAAATCTATGAGCTAGTTGTTGGAAAGAAAAATGACTCTAAGGACATACAAGACCTGACATGAAAATAAGAAAAGATTTAAAAGGGATAGAAGACTTGACATGACCCAAACCTAGATTCACTATTTAGAAACCACTTATAATACAATGGGTTGGTTTCTAAATAATTTGCAATATGACAAACTTTCACACATCACACTTTTCTTTGATATCTGACAATTATGATGCCTCTTATAAAAAAAAAGACACAAATAAGGACAAACAACTTTATATAATGATCTTTATAAATAACTTAATATGATGATCTCTATAAATATATCTTCTCCCTTTAGATATACTTATTTTGTTATTTCTTTTGACATAATTATCTTACATTGCTTTAAGATATGTAGATCATGAAACATGTCTCTGATTTATTTTGGAGCCTTAGAAGAACAGTAACAAGCATAACGTCCTTGTTTTTTACATGCGAAACATAATCCTTCTTTCTAGGAATCTTTCAGATTCTTTTTTCTTCAGAAAAAATTATAAGGCTGGAATTGATGTCTTTGATGAGTTTTTCTGTAACGCCCTGAAAATCGTGGGTTGAGCAAAGCTCAACTCCTAAGTTCCAACGCATCACTTATGCAACATGGATTATGATGATTATCTTAAGTGCATTCGAACATGAGTGAGATTATACTAAAACAACATATCATACTCCAGGGATGACTAAATTAAGTAAGCAGAAGACTGTGATAGATATATAAAGTACATAAGTGGTTTTAAAATTCTCAAATATGAATATGTAACAGGGCTAAACATATATATGTTTTGTGTCAATTTATACAAAATACCAAAATGTAAAGTGTTCAACTAAATCATATATCCCTGAAATTCCGTCGAATCAGAACAAGGTCTACGTAGACCTGCCTGAGAGTTGAACGTAGGAGAATTCTTCCTCCTAATCCATGAAGTCTATTTCAGCTGCACAAACTTTGCCTGATACCTGCATCCAAGCCAGAGTCTGGGTGGTGTTTTAAAAACACCGTCCCAAGTGGGATGAGTAGCTAATTCGGTGGAACTATAATGCAAATGTTAACATGTTATCAATTCAGTTAAGCAGTAATGATAAAGCAATACAACAAGTATTCCTAAGTACTCTGGTTAATGCAAGGATGATATGTATTAATGATGCATGCCCTCGCCTGCACTCCTTCTGCGAACTTCATCTCACGATCGCGGCATGCACCCCTTCCTCTGTGCTCAACTCCAACGCCAAAGGCACATGCAGTACGATGTTATGGTTGTGTTAATCAAGTAATTAATTAGGTTTGTTCATACAGCAGGATTGGGAAGCTAAGGTACCTCCCTTATATCATTTCTCAAACAAGGATTTATCTAGGGTCGTCAATCCTAGTTAATCACATACGATAGGCAAGTTCGCGAGTTTATACCATAGGTTGCTACCGGGGGCTCGTCACCTCAGCGCAAACTTAATTCATACTCGAGGTCTCTACCACCAATGCCCTACCAACTGGCAGTCCATTTTCGAAGGCTTGTCACCAACCCGACTGGGGACCACAGCCTGGCTACGTTGGGGTAGTCCTATTTTATACTCGAAATAACTACGGAAAGGATCGTCACCTTAGCATAGTCCTAGAGTATACTCGAGGTCACTACGAGAGGCTCATCACCAAATCGTAGGCCGACAGCTTGAATACAGTGTCCCATACCACCGTATTTGGTTCACGAGTTTGGGTTGCTCACTGGTCACTACGGGGAGGCTTGTCGCCCCAGCGCAGGCCGACAGCTCGACCACGGTGTCTCATAATACCATGCCTGACTCATAAGTCTTAGCGGATCGAGGTACCAAGGTTAAACGGGCTTTTCACTGGTAAGTTTAGTAACTTAGGTTCAAGCAGTAGCATCCATACATGGTGAACATACATTGGGCTAATCGGGTTACTTGACAAGCTCGATTGGTATGAGCGCACGTTGAATTGATCGACATGAAGCACGTAAGCACTCCGTGTGGCCTAACCACTGTTGATAACCAAAGTACGACTCGGATTCATCAAACGCGTCTTACATGATGAAACAACCTCAGCCACTGATTCGGGAGTTATTACCGATTGCCTATACTAAGTCATAGTCCCAATCACACTTAGTTACAATTTATATATCACATATGATATGCATAGCAGCATTGAACAATAATTCAAACATTTCAAGCATTTGAGTATTTCATGAAACACATAGTACACATGTTATCTTACATAAGCATTACATCCATCAATCGCATAGTTGTAAGATAGGTTACATAAGGAAAACTATAATTATAGAGAAGGGGATTGAGAATCCTATCTCAGTACCCTCGTTACATACCTTTAAACAAGCGATTTCTCATTCAGGCATTTTATCAAACACTTAGACTACACCTTTCAACATACTTGCTTTAGACTAGTTATAATATATATTGTGGCAAGCCCTTTTATAAAAGGAGTTGTCACATTCACAACAAGCATATGTTCATAGTTAATAATCATGGCAAACACAAATCCAAACTCCATATTTATTTAGACATTCTCACGAATACTTAGTCTACACACTTCAATATACATGACGTATGTTGGTTATAACAGGTATTAGGGCAAATCCTTTCACTAAGGAGTTGACACACATATAACACCCATGTATTCACGATGAATAATCATGGCAAGCAAGATTCCAAATTCCATACTCATTCAATCATTTCAACAAACACATGGAATACACTATATTTGACCTAGTTCATATACAGGTGTAAAGCGTGGAAACATCGTAACAAAGCATCTGACAGCAAATCATGTCAGTCATAAATCATTAACTAACATTGAAAGCCTTGAAAACCATAACTTAAACGTTTATATTCCGCACCTTTCGCTGGTAGACTTGTAACGAACTCAGTTTAAACACTAAGTTTTGTCTACGGCACAACAACAACCTATAATAGGGAATAGATTAGCTATTCTACCACCTATTCAATTTAAATATCTAAAACGGACTAGGGTTATAATTTCTTACCCAAGTATGAAGTCAGATTCGTCGGTATAGCGATATGGATGAGGTGATTCAGCCCGTGGAGTGGCAGGAAAGAATCCCAGGAACAATCTCCCACACTAGCTCTCACTTTCTCTCTCTTTCCTTCTCTTTCTTCTCTTCTCTCTCTAGGGTTTGCAAAATCGTATGTTAAGGGAGAGAGAGGGTTTAAGGCCCTTATATAGGCCCAAAACTGATGGGAATGGCCCCATGGCCATGGTATACTTAGGCTATAGCCAAATAGTGGCTGTTTTGATCCAACAGAGCACTTTTGGAGACCCCTTTCTGCGTACGGTCCAGGAAAAGTTCCCTGACGATGGATCTACGTCATGTTACGTTTTCGGTCCGATCGGATTTACGGATTGACTGCGGAGGACCAGTTTCAGTTCAACGATCGTCGTCACTCGATCAGGGCCACAAGTACACTGACCTGTGTAGGAAAATTTTTCTGATCCGAGGGTGTATTTGGGTAAGATTCTGATAGCCTGAAACCTTAAATTAGGCCTGCAAGTGAACGACCTAATTCACTTAAATCTGAGTTCATTTCCTAAAGGTATTCGCATTTCTCACACACTTCGATCCAGGCTCAAGTTGTACATTTCTGGATACTATCTGGATTTGATTTCCAAGATGGTTGTCAAGCCCAGTAAGGCGGTCATAACCGTATATTTTCATGGTAATCGAATTTTCGACATGCGGTCCAGGTTCGATACAGAGTTTCAATGTGCTCTCGAGAGTAACTGGGTTTAGAGATTGATCTTAAGTTTTTAGAAAATGTAGGATTATCGATTCTACTAATTTTGGGTCTTACAGTTCGTATAGAAAGTGATTCAAGCTAATTCTACTGATTATTCAGTTTAGTACTTAACTAAATTATGCCCTAATTACGACAGAATAAGGTCCTAGGGCAGTTCTACGCCCCTTTCTGACACTTTTAATTAGTATATTATTTTTATTATTTTTTAATAGTTCTTCATCAAGTCTACTTCACCTCTACCAAATTTCATTAGATTTTATATTGTAGAAAAATTCTAAAAATTCTAGAAGCAACAGTTGTCCAAACTGATGGTTTTCGGACAGTTGTCACAACGACCTATATTTAACTATATTAAATTTTTTATTATATTTTTTACTTATTTTTATATGAAACTATACTTATCAAGATTCAATTTGACTTTCTAATCACCTAAATCAAAGTTATAACGAGGGATATATGACTTTTTGAAGTTGGATAAAAATTACAGAAAATGGGGGAGAAAATGGGCCGCCCTGCCCGCTGGCCGGCGATGTCATCGCCACTCACTGGACCCTTGGGCGATGGCATCCCCCCCTGGGGTACCGAAAATGTGCATGACCCACCTTGGGTCCCCCCAATTCCCTCCCCCCCCCCCCCCCCCCCCTCCCCCCCCCCCCCCCAAGTCCGTTTGATGTGGTTTCGCCACCCATATTTGAAATGTGTGTATTTTTCAATCTAGAATGAGTTAAGTGACATGCAATATATGATTTTGGGGTAGAAGAAGTTTCTCTATCCAAATAACCTATTTATTTCATAATATTTCAAAAGGTTAATGGTCAAAAATGTATTTTATTTATGTATTTACCATTTACAGTAAGTTTTAGTTTAAGTCTTATTCTTCATCATTTAAACTTTAGGATTAGTGTCCAATGTAAAAGTACTTAGAAAAATTTGAAGGACAAGGTGGTGAAAGGTGAGATTCTTAAAGAAATGGGTCGAAAAGGGGATTTGAGACTTTGGGATTGAGTTCTGAGAAGTTAATAAGGTGTTATGATCGACCCATTGCCTAAGGACGTCTATTTCAAATGCAAAAATCTGAGATGTTACATTTTCAAAATCTAATTTTCTTGAATTTTGATAACTTTCTATTTAAGGAAGATTATTATAGATTTTTTATTAATTTTTTGCAACTCTTGCTTTGTACTTATATTTTAATACATTTTTATGAGCTCTTGACTAACATATTTAATGATGTCTGCAAAAGCAAGAGTGTTGACTGAAATATTTTTTGAAGATAACATTTTTTTTATACTAAATTACGGATGCCTTCCATTAGTGATACTAGAAACATCATGTTGATTTTTGGCGTCCAATGTAGCCCAAAATAATTTACTTCTTTTGCATATTCTTAAAAGAATTCAAGTTAATTAGTCTTATTTTATAAAGAAGAAGTAAATCAGTTGGATGTTGATGTGTTGTTGATGCTGCAAACTCTTGCAGAAGCTTTGTACCAAGTTTATATAATTCGACTTCTATTATATCCCTTCTTTATTCATTTGTTAGGTATATTCACCAATACTTAACTTTTTCAACCATCATGGTGCAAATGTGTTTAAAGAAAAATGCATTGTTGACCTTTTCTTCTTTCTTATACAACATTCGTAATCATTTTACCCAAATAATGATGACATATTCAACATCTTGAGGAGTATCATTAAGATTAATAATCAAAATATTTGATCCTATCAAGATCATTACTCCTTTAATGGACTTAGCTTTAATCATATATCTCGTCATCCTGATTTGTGAAGATGAGCTTTTTCTATTGTTTTTAATAACTAAGAATATTTGTGTAACGCCCTGGAAATCAGCGGTCGTGTGTAAACTCGACTCCCGAGTTCCCAGGGTCACTTAACACCAGTTTTCGTTAATATGCTCTTAATCAGGTTTAAATGCGCGGCCTGGAATTATTCGAGACATGAATCACATCCGCAACACATTTACTGAAATGAAAGAGAACTAGCATATATACATACACATTACATGTCCAAAAGAATGAAAGGGGTGCACATGGCATCACCCAACAAAATCACAAAAGAATAGTAGGTCCAAAAAGAATAGAGCTGAGCCCACTGCTCAGCGATCCAACGTGCCATCTACTAATCCGATGAGGGTTCGCTCATCAGCTGGAAATAGGAGAACTCGTCCTCCTCCTCGAGGCTCGCATCGCCAGGCTCTACGTAATCCTCGTCACCTGCAACTATGGAAGAGTCTGGTTGGTGTTTTAAAACATCATCCCAGAGTGGGAGTGAGTGATCAACTCAGTGGGTGCTATTAGTCTTAAGTTGTAACAAGCATCAGTTATATCATGAATTTAATGAAAAATAATCATTCATAAATACTTAACTAATCTTATTAATGCGTATGCATGACAGATGATATGATGCATGCCCTCGCCACAACTCTCCCTCGAGCGACTCCATCTAACAATCGCGTATGACAACACTCCCTCAGAGCGACTTCGACTGCCGAGTTGCCAACCTAGCTAATGCAATGCAATGATAATGTTAACCGGGTTCTTAGTTAAGTCCATTCATCCAGCAGGTTGGGAAATCTGATACACCCCATGTATCAATGCCCTGAACTAGTTGCGAGACCAAATCCCCCCAAAGTGTGAGGCTAAGACCCCACGGTCCTTGATCCCATCGAGTTCCCCATCCCTGACTTCAAGCACATGGGGAGTGCTGAGAGGAGGGACGCTCGGGGTCACTATGGGGAGGTGCGACACCCCTACGTAGGCCGACAGCTCAGACACAGTGTCCCATTCCATCATGCCCGACTCATGAGGCAGTGGACCCATTTCAATTTGATTATTGATGAGCTACAACGGTTGTAGGGTGTTTCAGGTTCCATACATATGTGAGCAAACAAGGTTAACAATCATGACTGACCAGAAAGTAGGCTAGACCGCAAGAGTCCAAGCAAGTATGTGGTGGAAGGACATCGGGTGCAAGCAACCCATGTAGTCTAACTACTGTCGCCCACACGCACTCGCCCAAATCCATGGGTTTAGCCTCAAGGCGGTCCTACCAACGGAACCACCTTCATTCTCCTCATGTTCCTGACCAACCCATGAGTATGAATAGTGAATCATAGCATGCCAACTACCAATGCATCATCCAACATAAACAACATCATGTTCTCAACATACAATTTAGGTTCTCATAGAAAATAAGGCTAACAATATCATGAAATAAAGTGCATGTGAGTTATGTGTGTGGGTGAGGAAGTTAAGCACTTCCTACATCCCTTAGAACCAAAATGCACAAGAATCAATAAATCATACACGCTATAAGGCACATCATATGAGAGATCAAGTAAGGTAAAAACATGTGATCATCCACGGTAGCCTAATCATGTGAGAAACACGAACAATATCATGTGAGAACTAAACAAACAAACAATCCCATACAATCCTCAAGCAAACATCCAAATCCTAGGGTTTCTCTAGATTCTCCAAATATAGCATCCAAACAATCAAAATCATTAGATTCGTAATAAAATTGGTGCTAGGCCACCTAAGGATAATAGTCCGCACCTATGGATCGTTGAGATTTCGGAAAATGACCTAAAAACGCCGAACTCGGCGTCGATCGGCCAGAATCCTAAGACAATGAACTTGCATGTTAGAATCTCATGCAAACCCTCTCACACACAAGGGTTTCAAGAAAAAGGGGTGAGGGATTTACCTACACAATCAACGGAAGCGGTGGGCGGTCGTGATGGAGGATTCGTTGAGGAAGAGGTGAGGAGTTGCAAGCATCGGACTCCCTTAGCCCCACTTTGATCTATGGCCCACCTTCACTCTCCATCACTCTCCCTTTCTCTCTTCTTCCTTTCTTCTTTCTCCCTTTTCTCTCTTTCCTCCTCTAGGGCAAAATCGTATGGGGAGAGAGGGTGCCCAAATGAGGCCCTTTTATAATGTCAGTTTTGGTGTAAATGGCCATAAGGGCTAGGGTTTTACTATACTAGACCTATGAGAGGGTCTTTCTAAGCTATAAGCCCACTATGGGGTGTACACATTGATTTACACCGTAGGATAGTTAGCCCTAATGATGATCTACGTATGGATATGATCGGCCCGCCATTTGGATGCGCCGATCAACAGATAGGATTAGAAGTCTATTCAAAGGTCACTGATAGTCGATCGGGGCCGTGGCTATATGGATATGAGCAAGTAAATATCCTTAATCCATGAGTAAAGTTTGGTCGTACACCGACGGTCTGAAATCTTCAACTTTGCATAAGAGTGGACGACCCAATTCACTTAAGTTTTAGCTCATTCCATTAGGGTATTTGCACTTCTCATGCACTCGTCCTTTAGTTCAAGTTGAACGGTTCTGGACCATTCCCAGGTCCAACTCCTGCGATGGACGTCAAGCCCAGTAAGACGGACATTATTCTATAGTTTTGGAACTAGTGGCCCACCAACGAGCGGTCTAGATCTTGTTTAGAAAATCGGGGCATTTCTGGAATGAATTAGGCATTGAGATTTCTCGTGGGCAATGATTAGGGTTTGGATTAACTATGTTTATAGTGTGGTCTATTTATAACCAGTGGAAGTGGAGATTTGGTCATGCTCACTCTAAACCGTTGGTTTTAGGCTAAAAGAGTCACGGGGTTGCTATGATGGGTCCCTGGTCACGAAATTTATAGGACATGTGCTCCATGGCCTGATGAGGGGTCATGTAAAGTTTGGGAACAAACAGATTAACGGGTATGAGGTTGAGCATACGATTCCGATCTTTAAATGGCCCTGTGGGGCCCATTTCGGTGATTGGGGTGGCTTTGGTGGCCCTCTAGTCATGAAACTTACAGGATAGGTGATTCATGGCCCGATGAAGGGCCATGCAAAATTTGAAAATGATCGGATATAGGGTTTGGTCGTACGGGTCCAGTTTGCGATCAACGGTCACCTTGCCACGATCGGGTCCCAAATTTTGTGGACGGGCGTAGAAAAATACATTAGACCTTCACCGTAAATTTGGAAGAAATCCGACGGCTGGAAAGCCTGGTATCTCAGTTTTATTTGCAAGTAGTAGATTTCCAATTCTGGCATTAGTGGGGTGCATTTGGCAAGTGCCAGATTCTAATTCTGGGTGTCCACTGGGTCCGTGGTCCGCAATGGACCACAAGCCCAGTGAGATCTATGCTTTCCTAAAATTTTAGATTTTTCTGACCTTCCGCGGCTACTGCACGGCCTGCACAAGCTGTCGCCAAGTACAAACCGATCATCTAACTTGATGTCCTGCATACGGTCTGATCGTGACCAGACTGAACCACTCGTGTATAAGTTAACGTTGAGAGCTAATGGTCAGTAAGTGATAATATAAGTTAATTAAAAAAAATTCAAGGATTTTTGAAAATTCAAAACAGTGAAAATTCAGGATGTTACAATTTGTCTTCTTTACTGGAGATAGTACAAAAGCCATTCTAGATTATCTTGATGCCTTCTTCCTCTTGCCTTCTTGTATCTTTATGAGTTTGTTAAAGCTTTGTTACACTTGTCTTAGCTGCTTTTTAGTGGATGGGATATGCTTCCTTTTTTTGTGGAAAGCAAGAAAATACCCTTATTTCTTCTAAAAGGGCACACAATAAAAAAATATATATAAGTGGACCCACACCTCAGGCTAAGGAAGAAGAAAAGGAAAGGAAAAAGAAAATGCTCACACTCTGGGTAGGGGGAGTGGGGCAAGACAAGAAAAGGTAATCCTCTATAAATAGGGGTTAGGGGATACATAGAGTAGGGAATCACTGAGGCCAACTTAGATGAGGCAATGATCCAAGGGAGGCTATTAGTGGGGCAACCACAGTCTAGATAAGAAAGACCTTTTTGTGCCTACTAACAATCTTCATCACTCTCCCAACGATGGGAAGCATATGATGAAGGTACAGGCAAAGAGCCATATACTCCAAGACAAAATGAAAGGGTCATGAATGGCCGCGCAACGGTCCTCATTGTGAACTTCAATAAGGATACTTGAAATCATAGCAATGGTGATAGAACTCTTGATTATGACAAACCACAACTAATGTCGTAAGCCATTCAAATTCAAAATCATTTCATATTTTCTCTCCTTCAAAGATGTAACTGTACCATAATTTTCTTCTTTTTCAAATTTCTTATTTAAAAAATCAACCATTCTTTATTTTCTTTTAAGTATCCCATATAAACATGGATCTTGGGCTTGTGTATAAATATCATGTTAAGTGAAATGAAAATATAACAATTCTTACTCAGAATTCAAGAGAAGTCTAATAAGGCCATATAAAGAAATGAAAAGGCTCTTACCCTAAGCTCTTGACTATCAAACTCGAAGATGGCTCCCTAGATGATTCTTGAGATAGGAGAGAAGCAAAGGAGCCTAATCTTAGTGTTACTAATATCAACACAAGCAATGGACCAACAAAGGCCTGGGTCACCCAAGGGGATTGAAACACTAAAAGTAGGGATGGTGAATAATAGTTGGTAAGCTCCAAGCCATAGAGGTGCTTATCGAAGAAATCATTACAATAAAAGCTCCTAATACAAATATAGTATGAGACCTCACCTCCTCGAGAATACACCTAAAAAGAAATTCTTTTAAAAGGGACATGGAATTAAATTAGTGATTGTTACACTCTCTCCAAATATGTCGCATGAGAGCTAGGAAACAGAACTTGCTTAGTAAGATGGAAAGAAGGTTAATGCCTCTATGAGGCTATTGATAGCAATATGGATAGAGGGAGAGCAATTATAGGGAAGATTTATTTTTATTTTTTAAAGAATTCTCTCCAAAACCCGACAAACATAAGAGAAATTCAAAAATATGTAGTCAATAGTCGGTTTTCAAAGGACAAGGCCAAAAGAGGTAATGACCCTCATTAATATATTATGCATAATCAACATATCTTTTGTTTTAAGCATATCTAGGAAGACCATCCAAGCAGTGATAGAATGTCTAGGAATGCTTAATTTGAACCAAACAGTCTGCCTAATCAACAATGTTATACAAATGGTGATAGACAAGGATTGCAGAGTTGAAAGAGATTTGGCTTTTGGGGAAAATGGTCTAGTGTAACACCCTGATTCTCATAACCCGAGGACGATCGCTCAAGCACGAGAACCCGAGGGTTATGTTATGAAATAAAACTATCATTCATCTAATTACCAACAAATTTCATAACATCGAAATATAACTGTTGTATAAACTAATAAAATGAGTTCAACATACGTGAATAGAAGTAAAGATAAAGTAAGATCCCACAGTAGGGGATTTTTAATTACAATTTCCAAATCTAACAAAACTAAGATAATGTTTGAAAACATGGAAGTAAATAGATCCTGTATCATTAGTTGAGCTCCAATGGCTCAACCGTATTAGTATACTGTCCTTCCTCTCCATATTCCTCATCAATTGCACCAGGGGTACTGTCATAGGTGCCATCGTCCTCCGTCATACCTGTGTCTAGTTGGTGCAACCGCACGATTGGGTGAGTGAAAACTCAGTGAGAATTTCCCTCATAGATTCAATCATATCACATTATTACAATATAGGTTAACATAACATATTTGATTCAAAAGGCAGTACAACTACATATGCATATGCATGAATGTATGAATGTATGTTTAAGTTACGGATCTGGGTATGCACATCCAACTGTCAAAATAAAAGGCCGCCCGCAGTAGATAAACTACCTGGAAAAGGCCACGAAGGTGAGTGCACCCAAGGATGACCTCTTGGAAAAAAACATGGGGTACGCCCGAGGAGGTATTAAAATCTCGAAAAAGCCTCATGTAAGAAAGGAGCGGCCCAAAGTGGTGCAAATGCGCATACTCTGATGGTTGAATTTAGGTAATAAAACCTTTAGCAACCCAACAAGATGTGACTTATGATGAACACTCGGAAAAGCTCCCATCTGATGCGTGGATGTTATGCACCATGTCACTTATGTATGCTTCATTGATAGGATAGGAATGTCCATCAAATTGTAAGTATGAAACATCCGTCCATGAATTCAATAGGGTATTCCATAATTTCTTTAGATTCAACGGAGGCTCACCAAACATCATGTAAAGCCTCAAGTGAGCTTATCAATTATTTAAGGGCCCTTTTATATTTCTAAAGGAGCCGTCTTATATACATTCCTTGCACAACTCACAATGTAATATGAATTAGGAGTTGTAAGGCCCAAGTCATATTATTAGAATTAAGCTCATGATATGGAGATGACAAGAGGAATTTTAGTATTATATATGATCAATCCATAACAACTATGAGAGATGGAATTTATATCCTTACTTGGAGCACTACTTGGGAACAAAATCGTATTTCCCATATTGTAGGATCTATCCCTATGATAGCACCAAGTAAGCTAGACACTAGAGAATATAACAAGTCATGAAGTAATTTTTCACTATACAGTTTATAGATAATTTGGCATGAAGTTTCATGTTCTCATCATGTGTAATGGAAAACTAATCATAGGCAATTAATTATAAATTTAGCATGGAAATTATGACACAATACTTTCTACACATAATCATGTAGATTACTTCATGTAAATTCATTCAACTAGGAATTAGAAGTATGCAACTAGGAATAATAAATCTCTAAAATTCTCAACATTGGGTATTTAATCTACATGGGAATTTATGAAGGAAAGAAGCTATGGGGGATGCTCCTCACCTAGATGTTGATGTTGATTTGTTGTTCTTACAAGAGGAGTTCAAGATGCTTTTTCTTGGAGTTGATTGAGGGGATTATCCTTCAACCAAGGTGGCAGTGGGTAGTAGTACCTGTTGTAATACATTACAGGGCTCTAGTAAGTCATTGTAAGGTTCCAGTGAGTCGATACCGAGTTGACTTGGTTGAACATCTCAACCCACAACTAGTTGATTTTCCATTTGAGGAAACCCACCTGTTGTAGAGATCTGATGTTGAGGTCTTGGATGTATAGTGAATGCTTCAGGCTTCAGGTAGGGATATGTCCTGGTTGTTTAATTCGGGCATTAATCACTGAGCTAACTCAGTTAGGCATTTAGGCATCCACTAGTTTAGACGTACAACCTTAACATAGATAAGTTCGGTTAGGATACCTGTGCTGAGGTCAGTTTTAGGGGCTGAATCGGAGGGGTCCTCAGATCCAACATGAGGCAGGGTTCTACTTGAACTGTAGATCAAACTATACTCAGAAATCCCTCTACTCAGTCGATTCTTTCGACAACTCGGTGTAATACTCTAGCAGTGATCAAGATCGACCTGGAATACTCAAGGGTGCGGTTGCATTAGGGCAAACCGACCACTGACGTGTAGCTGGGTCACTCAACTCGAGACCGATTTGAGGTGACTGTGAATACAGTCAGCCAAACTGATGAATTCGTGAGTAACAGAGGGAGGAGCGACGAGCATTACCTGATTTGGGACACTGTTCGGGTGTTGACAGATGGTTTGGAACGACTGGCTTCACCAGCAGATGAAGCTGCTGGACGGTGGTTGGAGTGCGAACTCAGTTGGCTCGGGACGAGTCGAAACAATAGCTGCAAACCGGTTCCAGCAGCTGTTTCCTCACCTGTCTCTCTCACTAACTTCCTACTTCTCCCTCTCTATTCTCCCTCTTCAGCTTGCTCTCAGAACCGAACGACTCAGGCTGAGTCGAGTTGCTACCAAGCTTGCAACTCGCACCAGCGGCGTTCCAAAGCTTCTCTCTCTCTCACTTACTATTCTCTCTTACTATTCTATCTCTCTTTGCCTTGGGATCTGCCCTAACTCAGCCATACCATTTCTAGACGTTTCTACAGCTAAACACAATGGTTAGTGTGTAGATTATCACAAAACATCCAAGAGCAATCATCATCAGAAGCTTCCCTAGCATATGATCTTGTGTATGGGCCCCATAACCAACTTCTGATGGATATAATATGGGGTGGGCCACATGATGGACGTTTCAGATCGAAGAAATGATCACTACCACAGGATGCGATTTTTCCTGGCCGAACGGGGAAGATGGGTCCCTGATCATGGCATTTTTATGTTGGACGGGTGATTCAATGATCGGGGATGTTCAGAGGGTCTAGATGGGGTCCATCGGGCTTGTGGGGTCCATTCAACGGTGGTGTAGATGGTGTTGATGATGGTTGACTTAAAACGAAGTCGGTGCGAGATGCGGTTGTGACTCGCCAAAATCTCATCCTTCGTTATGAGATTTTCGGCCAACCCTAGACTGGACGCTCTGGATTACTCGGATGAGGCTTCCAGAAGGCGAGAGATGGCTGGGATTTGCAGTTGCTAAGAAAGGAAAGGATTCCTTCTGCCTTTCGACGGGTAGGGGAGCATTTTTGGAAACAGTAGGGCTGATGAGGCTTATCTCTGCGTGCGTGGCTTTCGTCCGACGGTTTCCAACGGTCGGATTCGCCAACGGGATGGCGTATGTGGCTATACACTCCTCGTTAACACTTTCCTTTCACAACGCCCGACCGGTTGTTGCTCGTGCTCGCGCAGAAGACTTTCAATTGTAAATCTAGGCATGGTTAGGGTTAGTGGGACTCTTCCCATCCAATGAATGGTCTGGATCACCATTCTTTATTCGAATGGTGGTCGTTTACATCATCGAACGGACGGCTTGGTTTGAATGAGCGTCAGGCGGGAGAAAATTTTGAAATTTCATAGTGTTTGCGATTTCTATCGGGTCAAAGCTCGTTTGAGCCGATGTGGAGATTCCGTGCACAGCATGAGCACACAATCTGTGTACACACACAGATCAGAAGTGGCATCCACGCCGTAATCTTGGCCGATCCACGCCGTTAATTCGCCTTGCAAGATCATTGAATGCTTAAGGTGGGTGTTTTGGTAGGTCCTGATTGATTATGGATGAGCTCTGAGTGGTCTGTTTATCCTACAGGGTTTATGAGTCGTTTTGGACTGAAGATTAGTCTGCCTTCATTCTTAAAAAGGCTTGCACTAGGAGATTTAGTGTTGATTATCTCAGTTAGATGGTTAGTTCTCATTTAGTTGTGTTATTTAGTATCAAGGGGTTGTTTAAAGTCAGGTAGTTGCTTTTAGTTGGATTGTAGATTTTAAGTGGGGGTGGTTCATTCCCTTTTTAGGTTGAAATTTATGCTAGACAATCTCATCCCCAGTCGGTACAGGGGCAATTCACCTCAATTCCAATAAAGATAGGCGAGGATGGGTAGGGAGTTTGCCATTAAGAGTTTTGAATAAAGGTGCATAACTTTTTATTAGGATCCATACCTAGTTCTGAAATGACTTTATCCCCATAGTGATCAAATAGGCTACAATCACTAAGCCAAGGGTTGGACTAGAAGGTCGTAGAATTTTCAGTTCTAATTAAGAATTTAATATACCTTTTAATTATGTCATGAACTCTAAGGATACTGCGCCAAGCCCATGACGCATAAGAGGAGATATAAACATGCCAAATACATTCATTTCTCAAGTATTTTAGTTGGACCCAATTCCCCCAAAGGTGATCATCTTTTGTTAAAATTTCAAAAATTTGTTTGGTAAGGCATGCTTTACCAAAAGTTTCAAGGGGAAAGATTTCAAGACCTCCCTCACTTTTAACTTGCATTTACTCTCAATATACTGAGTAAACTTTAGAGTTCCCCAAAAGAAAATTATGACTTCTCTTTTTCAGTAAGTCAGTAAGGCTTGTTGGAAGTAGGAAAGCATGCGACTAGAGGATGTGGAGATTTGAAAGGGTTAACTTAATTAACTCAAGTCTACTGGCAAAGGAGAGAAGGTTTGCTTTCCACCCTCCAAGCTTGCAATTGAGATTATCAATCCAGGACTAGCAATCCCTAATGCGAAGCCATAAGGAAAAGAGGGTAAGAACTAAGTATCTGATGGGGAGATCTCATTCCATGTCAAAAATGGATTTTATTAAGGGCTTAACTGGGCAGGATCCAAAAAACATAATTGCACTCTTTTAATAATTAATCCCAAGCCCTAAGTGACAAGTGAAATTGGAGAATAAGCATTTCAAGTTCATAGTAGATTACGGGTTCACATTAATAAAGACCACGAGGTCATTCACAAATAAGATATGATATATAGTTAGTGGACCCTTTAAGAATGATGAACAAATAAGCCCATTATCATAACATTTGGAGAGCAAAGAAGAAAATATTTCCATAGCAATAATAAAAAGAAAAGGAAAAATAGTGTCTCCTCGACGAAGCCCCCTACCCTATTACTCTAAATGCATATGTTTTTTCCATTGACTATAATAGAAAAAGTGGGGGGAAGATATACAAACAGAGATCCGTGAGATCCATCTCTCAGTAAAATTCAAGGTGCGAAGGGCTGTTAAGATGAAATCCCATCTCAAGGAATGAAAAGCTTTTTTGAGATTTACTTTAATGCGCATCCTTACTGAACCAAAGTCGAGATGGATTCCACAAAGTTCATGGCTAAATAGGATGTTGTCGAAGATGTTTCTTCCAAGAATGAAAGTATATTGTACTTAGTTAATAATTTTTTACATAACATCCTTCATCCTGTTGACCATTATGTGAGAAATTATCTTGTAGATTTAGTGAGGGAATTTGGTCTTAGATCGTTAAGAGTCTTGATTTCCTTACATTTAGGAACCAAAACAATAAATGTGTTGCTTAATTGCTTTAAAATCCTACATGAGTGAAATGAAACTAAGGATTTCCTATAGACATCCTTGCCAATAATAGGCCAACAAACACTAAAGAAATGAGCATTAAAACCGTTGGGGCCTGAGGCTTTGTTTAGATCAACACATTTGATAGCATTCTCAATTTCTGATATGGCAAGGGGTTTATATAGCTCCTTACTTTACTCACAAGAGAGCTTTTGAAGGTTATCAAGAAAACTCAAATCAATTTGAGGGCCACTTTCATCACTAGAATTAAGTATAGTCTTGAAATGGCTAACTAAAGCACATTGGATTTCATTTTGGTTGGTACAGATAATCCCATTCTTGTTTTTAATTTCTCATATTCTGGATGCTTCCTATTTAGCTTTGATTGAGGAATAGAAATATTTCGAGTTTATAGCATCACTAGAATTAAGTATACTCTTGAAATGGCTAACTAAAGCACATTGGATTTCATTTTGGTTGGTACAGATAATACCATTCTTGTTTTTAATTTCTCAGATTCTGGATGCTTCCTATTTAGCTTTGATTGAGGAATAGAAATATTTCGAGTTTATAGCCCCGCCCCCCCCCAGTTTAGCTTAGTTTCTTTTGCCTTTTGGTTAAGCATGAATGTTTGTAGACTTTGTAGGCGATCAAGATATGCTTTTGTTAGCTTTTTAGTATTAATATTTGACGTAGGGAAGGACGTGAGGTTGAGCACCGTCTTCCTCAAGGGGATAATTATTTTGAATCCATGGAACTTCTCTGGACTCCTCATAGAGATGCCTCGAATTCACTAGGAAAAATTTTAAAAATAGAATAATTCTAGAAATTTTGTAATAAATTGATTGATAGATGTCTAATGTGTCCCTGTTACACCATTAATATAGAAAAAAAAATTCGTAATTACCAAAAATAGCAAAATTCTAACTCTAATAAAAATCGTAATTCTAATAAAACTCTTCTAAAACCTAATTTCTAAAAATAAATATTCTAAATAAACTTTTGCTAGAAGAGTTCTACCATGATTACAAGTTGTTTCTAAAAAAGAAGAAAATCTAAAACTAATAAAAAATATATATATTTTTTAAATTGAAATTACTAAAAATAGTAATTTTTCCTTAAATTTTCATTTTTGAGGTGAAAGTATGTGTTTTCTGATGAAACAGACAGACGTAACCCACTTTGTGAGTCAGTTCACCTTGGATGGCCCATTTTAGTAAAGATTGATAGGTTATGCGTCCCGTAATGATACACGGATCAAAAGTTATGATCAATTTACGGTCCACTTTCTTTTGGTCCAACCATGCTAGGAATGTATCGGTGTCACATCATACATTAGACCCCTCCACTTGAAAAAAATCTCGTCCTTGAGTTACTCAAGGGACTTCGCTCATGGTACTCAAATAATTTATGATGTCAATGTTTGTCAGCCTTTTCCTTGTACCTTGCATTAGGCTCTTAAGCTGATACAATACATGTACTCATGCTCTCCTTGACTTGACCATTATGGATCAGTTCCTTCACTTGTGCCTGCAAGATCTCACATTCTTTTTAATAATGTTGGCAATTAGGCAGACTTTCCCCTGAGACAAGATCAATGAGGTTTTGTATATCTCATATGGGAGTTAATTTAAGAAGTTCGTTGAACACAATCTCCTTGAACTCCTGCAACACTAGTTTTAAATCCTCTAGGATGTTTATAGGCTCCATATATTTTTTATTTTCAACTAATGCATATACATCTCATGTCTCGTTAGATTGTTTAACAAAACTCTGTCTAGTTAAGAGAGATTGTCCCTCAACTTTAGAAGTCTTGGGTTGGTTCTCCATTCCCATAGGGGCCACATGTTTGCCACTAAAATTTCGTGGCCTGTTGTGACTCCGTCTCGATAAGGTTGTCTCTTGCTAATAAATAATGGGATTTCTTTGCATAACCCCTTACTGATCATCTATCATGATAAGAATTTTGGTTTTGTTGGAATAATACATTATCGTAATCTTAAGGGAGGAATCACATGCACAATAATTGCTTCATCCATGGCCACTTGCGAATTGGTGCTTTCATCTATCTCGTGCGCTCGAGTTGAAGTTATTTTCACCAAGTTGAAGCTCCTCCCTTCAACTTGTAAGCCACAAGTTTAAGTTTTTTCTCTTTCACGATGTCCATGTAGTCGAAGAAACATTCGACTTCAATCAATCAATCGAGGAAGTCCTTGAAGTGGAGTTGGTCGTTGAAACTAGGAAGATCGACTTTTGTCCTGAATTCTCGATTCGTTCGATCTATCTAATCAATGCCTCGTCCAAGATATTGCGAAATCATGCCATTGAATCCCACCTTCTCGGGTGCGATTTTGCAATTTACCTCTAGCATTGCCCTACGATCAGCGTCATTATGAATTTCAACATCTACTGGGGGTGGATCACTGCCATGAACACGGAGCTGCCCTAGGGTCTTCGTCATGCGATTGATGGAAGCCTGCTTCCCTTGCATAACTTACCAATTCGCTCTCTGCGCTGCTTCGAAAGCTGCTAAAAGATGATTCCATGGAGCACCATCCATGGGATTGTTGCCCAACCCATCGTTAGAAGCCATAAATCATATGAGAAAACCTCGCTCTGATACTAAATTGACGCAGGGAAGGACGTGAGATCAAACACCATCTTCCTCAGGGGGAAGACGATCTATTTTGTACCAATAGGTACAGAAAACCAAAAAGGAATTGCCTGGTCATCCTAAGAAATATGTAATTCTAATAACATAGAAGAACGATCGGATAAACCTGGGTGAAGATAGGTAGCTATAGGAGCAAACGAGTCATTGGAGATGGAGTTGACAATAAGCCTATCTAATCTACATTTAAATATTTGGTTATTTGGGCTAGAGTTAGATCAAAAGAAAATGTTACTGGAAAAAATAAGGTCATCAACACCCAAAGAGGAGAGGTAGTCACTAAGACCCATGGAGTATTTCCAAGTAATTGAAGTATAACAATTGGTGAAAAATCAACATTTGTATCATAATCCCTATTTTAAGGGAAAAAAGTTACAATAAATATTAGATTTCTTAATATAGGTTTGAACAATAAAAACAATGGAAAGATCAAGAGTAAGGATAAAATCTCTAATATATTTTTGCATAAAGGACCTTTTAGACTCCTCACATTCAGGTTAGAATCATCACGGAGGACCATTCATTAGTAAGAGGTCTATGGGAGGATCACTTTAGGAAGCGAGGATAATATTATCAGTTAGGCTTTCAAGAAGTCATCAACATTAGTGTTGTTGTATTTGATGTCTTAAATCTAATCAGATTATGCACAAATTTTTTCTGCAACTACGAAAGTGCGGGATTTGTTTCCAATTTCATTTATGATTCTTTCCGATTTTGTTTGGAATTTTTTCTAAAACCATATATATGGGTGTAAATGGGATTGTGAGGTATTCCAAGGGGATTCTAAGGCATTTTAAAGTTTATAAAAGGATTTTAGGGTTACTAAAATGGGGCTATAGGGTTTCATGGGGTGAGAAATGTGAGGTTTGAGGATTGCTCAAACCAGGTAAGTTCTCTATGTTTGTAATCTCTTCTTTCATAGTAGAATTCTATCGCTTTGTGTCGTGGTTTTTTCCACGATAAATCTTTGTGTTCTCTTGTGTTTGCTTGGTGCTCTTGGATTGCCTATCTTAGATCCATCTCTGTATGATTCCTCAGCACAAATCCCAACAAGTGGTATCAGAGCAATCGTTGGGGCACAGATCTAGATCTGCAGGATTAACATCAATGGGAAACACAAAGTTCGATATTGAGAAGTACTCAGGCAAAAATAATTTTGAGTTAAGGAAGATTAAGATGATTTGTCTATTAACCAAGCAAGGCGAAGCTAAGGCTCTTGAGGAGCGGAAATCGACTATGAAAGATGAAGAATGTGATACTCTTGATAGTAATGCCTTAGCCTCCATCCATTTATATCTTATGGATGAGGTTCTCTATAATGTTTTGAGGGAAAAAACAGCGGCTAAGTTATGGGCGAAGTTAGAGGACATCTATACGAAAAAATTCTCTGAAAATCGCCTTCACTTGAAGCTACAGTGGTATAACTTCAAGATGGCAGAGGGTGGAGATCTGGAGGCCCACATCAGCAACTTTAACAAGTTGGTTTGCAAACTGCTGGATATGAAGAAAGTGATCAAAGATGAGGAACAAGCTTGTATGTTGTTGAATTCTCTTCCGGAAAAGTATGAGTCATTCAAGGACACAATGTGCACCACAAATAAAACCCTGAGTGTCGACACCCTTATCTCAGCCCTTCAAGGGAAGGTCATGAGAAAGTTAAATGGCGGCATGGAGATATCTTCCGATGCACTGATTACGAGGGGCAGGAATACTGATCGAGGTACATGATCCTTAAGACCTATATCCAAATCCATGGGCAAGGGCAAACAAAAACTAAAGTGCTGAAACTGTGGGATGACTGGACACATGAAAAAAGGATTGTACCAATCCTAAAGTGAAGAAAGAAAGCTCAGAGGCTTCTTCTAAGGAGGCCAATGTTGTCACATCTGATGAATTAACAAGTGGTGATGATGTTCTATCTGTGTCCATGATTGGTCACTTGCACGACAATCATAAAGATGAATGGATCCTTGACATAGGAGCATCATATCACATGACTCCTCATCGGAGTTGGTTAGCTAGTTACAAAGAATGCGATGGTGGACAGGTTTTTATGGACAATGACAATGCTTGTAATGTTGTGGCTATTGGTATTGTGAGCATCAAGATGTTTGATGGGATGGAGCATACCTTAACTGATGTCAGGCACGTTCCTGATATAAAGAAAAGTTTGATTTCTCTCGTGCACTCGAGGCTATAGGGTCCAAGTTCACTGGTATTGATGGTGTCCTTAAAGTTTCAAAAGGGGCACTCGTGGTTATGAGAACGTAAAGGTACGGAAACCTTTACAGGTTGATTGGGAGCACTTCAGCAGGTGGAGCAGCGGTGGCTGTTGCAGATTCCACATCTCTACGTATGTGGCATGCTCGTCTGGGCCACATGAGCGAGCGAGGCATGAAGTTACTATCTGATCGTTGTTTGATTCCGGCTTTTAAAATTTTTGATTTAGATATATGCGAGCATTGTATATATGGTAAACAATCTAAATTATCTTTTTAAACTGAAAAACATGTATGTAAGGGAGTGCTTGATTATGCGCACTCTGACGTATGGGGGTCATTGCTAGAGGTTTCTATTAGAGGGTAGTCATGGTTTGTTTCATTTATTGACGACTACTACAGGAAGGTTTGGGTTTACTTTATGAAACATAAATTTGAAGTTTTCACCATATTCAAACAATGAAAGACAATGGTGGAAAAATAATCATGGCGAAAAATAAAGGTTTTAAGGACTGATGGTGGTGAAGAATTCACTTCCTCTGAGTTTAATGAATACACAACACAGTGCGCCACACGCCCGAACAAAACGACATGGCTGAGCGAATGAATCAAACTCTCTTGGAGAGGGCCCGATGCATGTTAAGGAATGCCGCATTAGGCAAGGACTAATGGATTGAGGCCGTTAACACGACTTGCTATTTGGTGAACTGGTCTCCTTCTACGACAATTAAATGTAAAATCCCAGAAGAAGTATAGAGTGGTCATAAATTGGACTACTTAGATTTGCGCATATTTGGTTGTGAGGCTTACTCTCATGTACCATCAGTTGAGAGAGATACGCTGGACCATAGAGCCAAAAAAATATATTTTTGTTGGCTATGGTGTTGGTGTGAAAGGTTAAAGGTTATTCGACAAGGTGACATGTAAGGTCATCACTAGTCGGGACGTTAGATTCGATGAAAGATCTCTGTTCCACAAGAATGATCAAGAGGAGCAAGAGGAACCAGAAAAGTTGATTGCAGACGTCGAGATTAACATAGATGATACTTAGGCAGAGACAGATTCACAAATAGAGCTACATGATCAAGTGGAGCAGCGACCTACGAGAAGAAACCCACCTCATGATCGCAGGATACAGGCAAGATACAGGGATGACTCTAATATTGCATATGCCCTCATTACAGATGAGGGAAACTCGTCTACTATTCAGGAGGCCCTTAATGATCCTGATGTAGAAAACTGGAAGGTGGCTATGAACGATGAGATGGACTCGTTGCACAAAAATCACACATGGGAGTTGGTGGAGCTTCTAGTGGGCCGAAAAGTGATCTAATGCAAGTGGTTATTCAAAAGAAAACAGGATAGACACAAAACTAGACTGGTAGCGAAGGGGTATGCTCAGAGAGAAGGAATCGACTTCACAAAGATATTCGTGATGGTGGTTAACCAAGTGTCTATCAATTTGTATTGGCACTGGTTGCCGAATACGATCTCGAGTTGAAACAAATAGATGTCAAGACTGCATTCCTGCATGAGAAATTGGAAGAGCAGATCTTCATGAAGCAACCAAAGGGCTACGGAATTAAAGGGGCAGAGAAAAAGGTTTGTAGATTAATGAGGTCGTTATACGGCTTGAAACAGTCGCCTAGGAGTGGTATAAAAAATTTGATTCTTTCATGTTGAGTCAGAAATTTACTCGGAGTGAATACGATCACTATATCTATTACAAGACACTGAGTGATGGTAGATTCATCATCCTAGTATTTTATGTTGAGGATATGTTGATCGCCAATTATTATATGTCTGAAATCAACATACTGAAGACCTAGTTATCAGAGACATTCAAGATGAAAGATCTGGGGGCTGCAAAGAGGGTTCTCGGCATAGCTATTCATAGAGATAGGAAGAAGAGCAGGCTTTAGTTATCACAAGAAGAATACCTTGAAAATGTGTTGGTCAAGTACGTGATGGACCAGGCAAAGCCAGTGAGCGTTCCCCACGCGGCTCACTTTATGCTTTCCTCAGAACAATGTCCTAAATCAAATGAGGAAAAGTAGATTATGTCTCATTTGCCTTATTCGAATGCGGTTGGCAATTTAATATATGTCATGGTCTGTGCAAGACCAAATATTTCACAGAGAGTTGGTATTATGAGTAGATACATGTCAAACCCCGACAAGCAACATTGGGAAGCGGTGAAATAGCTACTTCGATACATTCGAGGTACGAAAGACTATGTCTTAACTTTTGAGAAGACAGGGGCAAAGTTGGTAGGGTATGTAGATTCAGACTACGCAGGTAGTGTGGATTCCAGAAAGTCAACTTCAGGTTACTCATTTGTACAGCGGGTGGAGCAATTAGTTAAATGTTAAAGCTTCAATCCGTGGTGACTCTTTCCACGACCGAAGCAGAACATATGGTAGTGGCGGAAGCATTTAAAGAAGGTGTTTGGCTTAGAGGCATGATAAATCATTTGGGACTTCAGCAGGAGGTTGTACCAGTTAACTGTGATAGCGAAAGCGCTATCAATTTGGCTAAAAAAAATCTATTTATCACTCACGTACTAAACACATTGATGTTCGTCACCATTTTAACCAACAGGTGCTTGAGGAAGGAGGCGTAACACTGGAGAAGATTCACACCAGCGTGAATCCAGCAGACATGCTCACCAAGGTTATTCCTACAGAGAAGTTCAAGTTTTGTGCAACTTCTCTGGAGTTGGCGATGACGTAAAAGGAAGACGGAGTGTGCACGAGAAGCATTGATAAAGCTATTAAATGAGGCAGAGATAAGAAAAGATGACAAAGAGCTACACATTTAAAGATTGAAGACATGGTGGAGATTGTTGTATTTGATGTCTTAAATCTAATTAGATTCTGCGCAGATTTTTCACGCAACTGCGAAAGCGCATGATTTATTTCTGATTTCGTTTATGATTCTTTCCGATTTTGTTTGGGATTCTTTCTAAAACTATATATATGGGTGTAAACGGGATTAGGAGGTATTCCAAGGGGATTCTAAGGCATTCTAAGGTTTCTAAAAGGGTTTTAGGGTTTTTGAAATGGGGCTCTAGGGTTTCAAGGGGTGAGAAAGGTGAGGTTTGAGGATTGCTCAAGCCGGGTAAGTTCTCTATCTTTGTAATCTCTTCTTTCATAGTGGAATTGCCTACTTCAATTACTAGTGAGTTAGATCAATCAACTCGTCTTCTTATAGGACAAGCTGCAGGCCAAAAGACTGTTCTTCTATGAGAATTCGAAGAGGTCCCCACTTGATCAACCCCATGCTTCTTTGCTAAAGTAGTCAAGTGAATAAGATAGTTCAATTATCTTATTTCATCTTTAAGCTATTATTGAGATTTAGCATATGGACTAATAAATAGTTCACATTAGCTCTCTACTGAAGACCATCATGATGCCCTTCCATTGAGAGGTGAATCTCCATTAATAAGTTTTTTCATGAGAAGTATGTATCATACAAATTTGAGCAGAATCCCTTTTAAGTGAATTAGAAATTTACGATGGAGGAGGATTGATTTGCAAAAGAGGGTGGATTAGAGGAATTCCATGTTAGGGATTGGGCCGATTCAAACAACCTTGAATCTTACCCTTGTTACACCCTTTGGAACCCTAGAACCCCTTCTAGAAACCCTTCGAATACTTTAGAAAGCCTTAGGATCGTTTAGAAAGGCCCTAGAAACTCCTATTTATAGATTAGGAAACCCTACTTACGCACCGACTTGGAACAGTCTGGAAATCGTCTCAAATTTACGCAGTCCGTGTGCTGTCTTCGTAACCTTGGACTGGTCGAGGAAGAGCTTTGTCGAGTCGAGGATCACGAAAATTTCAATACATCTGTTAACAAAAATCTCCACTATGTTTTCAATCTTCAAACGTGTAGCTTTTTGCTATCTTCTCTTATCTCTGCGTCGCATTATAACTTCAATTAATGCTTCTCGTACACATTTCGTCCTTCTTTTATGTCATCGCCAAGCCTAGAGAAGTTGCACAGAACTTGAACTTCTCCGTAGAAACGACCTTGGTGAGCATGTCTGCTGGATTCATGCTGGTGTGAATCTTCTCCAGAGTTATGCCTCCTTCAAGCACTTCCGTCACTGCCATATATTCTGCTTTGGTCATGGAAAGAGCCACCACGGACCAAAGCTTGACATCCAACTAATTGCTCTACCCAGTTAGTACAAACGAGTAACCTAAAGTCGACTTTCTGGAATCCACACTGCCTGCGTAATCTAAATCCACATGGCTTACCAACTTCGTTCTTGTCTTCTCAAAAGATATGACATAGTCTTTTGTACCCCAAATGTACCATCTCACCACCATCCAATGTTGCTTGCAGGGGTATTTGCTCACAACACCGATTGCCTGTAAAATAACCGATCTAATACAGATCATGGCATGCACTGCCAATCGCATTCGAATAAGCTCATAAGATATATCCTACTTTTCCTCATCTTTTTTGGGACATGTCCTGAGGAAAACTTGAAGTGAGCCACGTAGGGAACGCGCACCGGCTTTGCCTGGTCCATCGCATACTTGATCAATACCTACTCAAGGTATTCTGCCTAAGATAACCAAAGTTTGTTCCTCTTCCAGTCTCTAGGAATATCAATGCCGAGAACCCTTTTTTGCAGCCCCTAGATCCTTCGTCTCGAATGTCCCACTTAACTAAGTCTTCAGTACATTAATTTCAGACATGTCTTGATTGACGATTTACAAGTCATCAATATACAATTCCAGGATGATGAACATGCCATCACTGAGTGTCTTACAATAGACACAGTGATCGTATTCACTCTTAGAAAAATTTTTACTCACCATGAAGGAATTAACTTTTATACCACTGCCTAGGCGACAGGTCTTGCAACGACCTCCTACAAACTTTTTTATCTGCCCCTTTAAACTTCGAACTGCTTTGGTTGCTTCATGAAGAACAACACTTACAATTTCTCATGCAGAAGTGCAGTCTCCACATTCATCTGTTGATTGCATTGGGCAACCGACTCCAATACAAATCTAATAGACACCTGTTATACCACCGGCGCGAATATCTCTGAGAAGTCGATCCATTCTCTCTGAGCATGACCCTTCGCTACCTACCTCGCTCCGTAACTATGATGTATCCTTTTGAAGATCCACTTGCATCCAATCACTTTCCGACCCACAGGAAGCTCCACTAACTCCCATGTGTCGATTTGGTATAACGAGTCTATCACATCATCCATAGCCACCTTCTACTTTTCAGCACCAGGCTCACCTAGAGCCATCTGAATAGTAGACGGATCCCCCTCATCTGTAACGAGAGCATATGCGATATCGGAGTCGACTATGTACCTCGCCGGTTACCTGCGAATATGTGGTGTGATTCTTCTAATAGGTGGTTGCTCTACCTGCTCCATATCTCTTGGTTCGTGCGTCTCAACCTTCATGCCCTTCTAGCTCATGTGGCCATGCCCAACATGGCACACATGTGTAAAGGTGAAATCTACTACGGTCATTGCGGCTCCACCTGCTGAAGTGCTCCCTATCAACCTGTAAACGTTTCGGTGCCTTTACGCTTTCATGATTACACATGCCCCCTTAGATACTCTAAGGACACCATCAATACCCATGAACTTGCACCCTATAGCCTCGAGTGCACCGAGAGAAATCAAACTCTTCTTCATGTTGAGAACGTGCCTCACCTCAATCAGGGTACGCTCTGTCCCATCATATATATTGATGCGCACCGTACCAACAGCCACAACTTTACAGGCAATGTCATTGCTGAAAAGGTCAAGCTATATGTCCTAGAGGGGGGGGGGGTGAATAGGACTATGCCAAATTTAAAATAAAATTAGCGGAAATAAATTAAACCAATAGCCTTACAACATGAATCAATTCACAAAGCTAAATTTAAATCACCTTGATAAATAGGTATCGAGAGATTGACGCAAATTCAGTTCTAAGGACAACCTTACACCATAATCAACAAGGGCTTATGGTAGGACAACCTTATTTCTAGAACCTCTTTTGGATCAAGGACTCAATATTAATATAAGCAAATGAAATAGCAAGGAATTAAATGCAAAAGTATAGATCTAAATTATTACAACAATCCCCACACTTGCTTGAAATGTAAATAGTTACAACATTCACATCCACTTGTACATTCCACACAATTAAATGATAAAGATATGATAATTAAGCAAGCATTCAAACCACAAGTCAAAGAGTTATAGTGGTTCGCTTGTGTGTACACACCAACTGTTTCCAACAGCCACACAAAAGCTACTCCACTCCTAATATCCTCACACAGGGGATATTAGCGTTCACTATCAAATAGGTTTTCACAGCTCCACCAAAAACCTTTACAATTGTGTCTTTTTCACTTGGGCTTACACAATTCAAAAACCCCTCTTTTCTGAGTTTTCTGGTTTTCCTCAGACAACCAATACAATGAGATTTTTCTGGTTCAGCCTCAAACAAAACCAGTACAATGAGATTTTTCTGGCTTAACCTCAAACAAAACCAAAGGTAAATGAATTTTACAGAATTGTAAAATACCTGGATTTCTCCTTTTTCGTAGCAGCCCGGTAGAACCAATCGGAGTAGATGATTTGAATGTCAAAGTTCAATTTCCAATACTCACATTCATAAGGTTCTAAGTTCTAATTGATTTTAGATTTAAATCGTTGGGCGTAGCTATATTTGATTTTGATTCCAAGAAGAAGGAATAAGATAATTCCTCTTTTCAAATAAGATTGGAATATAGAAACAAAATCAATTAAATAAGCTAGCAAAAAGGAATATTAAATAAGAACAATCTAGCTTAAAATAAACACAAACTTATCTCAGAGTGATCACTTGAAAATTCTTGAATCGAATGGAGTTGAAGTTATGAAAACTCTGAATTTCGTGTTCAATTATAGAAGCAGAAATCGCTCGTACGACTGGTCTTAGAAACCTACGACTGGTCGTAGCTCTAACAAACTTTTAAAAAAATAAGCGCGATCTTTGAAAGCCGTTCCACGACTGGTCGTGAGTATCCTACGACTGGTCGTCGTGGGACACCTACGACTGGTCGTAGATCCCTACGACTGGTCGTAAGACCAGGGTTTTTTCGTTGTGGACTTTGAGTCGTAGATCCACGACTGGTCGTGGACGAGTCGAAGCCACTCCTACGACCGGTCGAAGGACCTCCAGGACTGGTCGTGGGGGGCGTACCAAAAATTCTGAAAAATCTTCAACTACTTAGGACTGGTCGTGGAATTTCTTAGACTAGTCGAACCAATGCTAGGACTGGTCGAACAAGAGCTAGGACTAGTCGTAGAATAGACCAAACTTGTGTAAAATAAATATTTGATTTATGTATCCAAAGTGACCTACTTAAAGGGTCAACCTAAGGTCATTCAAACCTGAACCATGTCGTATGGACATTGAACTTCAACCATTCAACGAATGTAGATATTTTGAACCATATCAGGCTTGAGATCTTGAGCTTGTTTTGAACCATATCATGCTTGAGATCTTGAAATGGTTGTAGCTTTAAACTTGAGATCTTCATCAACATAAAACTACTTCATGCGTTGTTTCTTCAGACTTGAACTTCAACATTGTAGCTTCGTGAAGACTTCAACAAGTAGCTTGCTTCTTCAGACTTGAACATGTAGCTTCTTGAAGTGTTTAAGCAGTGTCTTGAATTCATATACATCATCATACAAGCATAGGACACAGATAGATGTTTTGGCACACCAAAATTTGACAACCAAAGGAGCATGAGACCATAACACTTACAATCTCCCCCTTTGTCAAATTTGTGACAAAACACCCAAATTATGATACTTCCAATACTTCCAATTGAAACAAAGTACTCAAAACAAGTTCAACAATAGAGAAGCATACACAGATATATATAATAAGCATCACAAGCATACACAGATAATAAGCATCACAAGCATACACAGATATATATAATAAGCATCACTATCCCATAACTACCCCTGAGAAGCTATACTCCCCCTGAGTAAAAGGAATCATAAAAATAAAGCCACTCCCAAAACTTCTCCCCCTTTTGTCACAAAAATGACAAAGGAAGAAGGGCAGCAATGATAATGAATATAGCAGTTAGAATATAGATTCAAGAGAGCTTTAGTGCATAATTCAAAAAAGTCAGTGAGCATGTAAAGTTCAGACAAAAAAAAATATTACAGACCCCGCAAAAATTCAGTCAGAACCAGAGGATGGAGCAGGATTAGAAGGATCAATTTTGTGTAAACCCTTAGCAATCCGCCTCATATATTTGCGTAGATAAGAGAATTGCGTGTCTTGGGTAACACGAATTTGAGCCACTTGCTCTTGAAGGGAATTCAATCTCTCATCAAAATCAGAGGGCTGAAAATCAGGATCATTAGCCGAGTCTGACTCAAGTTCTTCAAATAAATCATCCATATTCACGTCTTCAGTAGGATCACCAGCTTGACCTGCATCTCCTGCTTCAGCACCACCACCACCCATCCACTTGGCCATCAGCCAATTCTAAAGTCATCTTGTTAATATTGGAATTATTAAAAGGAAGATGATGGATGGGTTTTTCTCTAGTAGGCATAGCCAACGAGCATATGATTTGCCAGCATAGTCAATAAATAACCAAAGGGTATATCACTATGTCCAGGATGGTGACGAGACAGAATAATGGAATGACAAATTAAAGAAGGTAAACATATTTTTGCACCAGAGATGACAGAATGCAAAACACGAACCATAAAAGCAGTGAGTTCGGTTTTATTACCAGCACGTGGATAAAGATTAGAGATGAAAATCCTATGAAGTACCCTGTGTCTGGGTAACAAAATCTTGAGGGAAGTGCATGACCTTTATGAGTCCAGTGAACATCCAAATTACATAAATCTCTAGTAAGCATTCTTCGTTCAGATTCTGAGAGACTGTCATGTAAAATTTAATTGGAATGCTCTCATCATTGACAGGTATTTCCATAATGTCAGCAATCAAATGTCGATCCACTAAAACAATCCTTCTTGAGTATCAACTTTAAAAGTTAAATTCTCAAGAGAAAAATCACAGATACATGCAAACATGGATTGGGCAATGGACTGGTATGCAGCTCCACCCCAATGCAAGATGTTATCCCATCCCACAGATTCCAACAGAGGAGGGATACCAAATGAAGCAATGTGATTAACATTCACAGGACGCTCAACAATAACATTTCGCATACGCAAATCCCGAACATTAGGAGGATCATTTTCGGGAGACCGAAGATGATTGTTGTACAATAGAAGCTGATCTAGAAGAAGAGGGACCTCTAGTAGTTTTCTTTTTACCTCTAGCATCCATTTTCAATTTCAAATGAGGATTTCAAGGAAACAACAAATGCAAGATAGAAGAAATGGTTTTAGTTAGAACAGATTTTTCAAGATAAAACCCAATCTTGCAATGAACGACCAAATAGATTCTACAAGAATGTGATTTGAAACACTAATATCAAGAATCTACAATAAAAATGCAAAGGAACCACTAACCTTGAAGAACTAAGAAGGTGGGTTCGACCGGTCGTAGCTAGAGCCGTTGGAGGTAAAAGAAATGAGAAGAAGAGTCAAAATCCCCAAATTAAAGTGAAATCCCGAGTTTCACGACCGGTCGTGTACACTCCGACTGGTCGAGTACGACTCAAAATTTACAAAATTTTTTTCAAATAATTTTCAAATTTAAGCAAATAAATCATCAAACTATGTACATTATGATACACACAAATCATGCAAATTCAATTTAAATTGCACATACCGAGATCAAACTTTAATTTATTAAACCTGCTTTTGTCGAGCGGTTTAGTGAAAATGTCCGCAAGTTGAGTCTCGGTTGGAATGTAATCCAAATATATTACCTTTTTCCACTAATTCACGAATGTAATGAAATCTAATATCAATATGCTTAGTACGTGAATGCTGAACTGGATTTTTAGAGATATTTATTGCACTGGAATTATCGCAAAATAAAATCATAGAATCCTGAGTAATTCCATAATCGCTTAACATTCGTTTCATCCAAACAAGTTGAGTACATGCATTTCCAGCAGCAATGTATTCAGCCTCAGCTGTTGATAGCGATATAGAACTTTGCTTCTTACTAAACCAAGAAACAAGACATTTCCAATGTAGAAACAACCACCACTGGTTGATTTCCTATCATCAATGTTTCCAGCCCAGTCAGCATCTGATACCCGGCTAATTGAACATTAGTCTCATGTGGATACCAGAGACCCAGTTTAGTAGAACTTGCGACATATCGCATAATCCGCTTAACACAGTTAAGTGAGATTCTTTAGGATTTGATTGATAACGAGCACAAATACCAACACTCAAAGCGATATCTGGTCTACTAGCAGTCAGATAAAGTAAACTACCAATCAAACTACGATACAATTTAGGATCCACATCATTACCTGCAGAGTCTTTTGAGAGTCTCAAAGTTGTACTCATAGGAGTATCAAAATTTTTACCTTTCTCAAATCCAAATTTCTTGATTAAACACTGAGCATATTTGGTTTGAGAGATAAAATTCCATCAGGTTGTTGTTTTACTTGCAACCCTAGGAAATAGTTTAATTCTCCAACCATGCTCATTTCGAATTTAGACTTCATCAAATCTGCAAACTCAACAGTCATATTAGTACAGGTTGATCCATAATAATATCGTCAACATATATTTGAACCATTAGAATATCATCGTTATACTTCTTAACAAAGAGTGTCTTATCAACACATCCCATCTGAAAATTATGACTTAGTAAAAACTTAGTCAGTTTTTCGTACCATGCTCTGGGAGCTTGTTTCAGACCATAGAGAGCCTTCTTAAGACGATACACATGATCAGTAAATTTAGGATCTTCAAACCCTGTAGGTTGTTCAACATATACCTCTTCATGTAAATCACCATTCAGAAAGGCACTCTTTACATCCATTTGATAAATTTTAATCTTTCTAAAACATGCAATGGAGATAAAAAGTCTGATTGATTCAAGACGAGCTACAGGGGCAAATGTCTCATTATAGTCAATACCTTCAATTTGTGTATACCCCTGTACAACTAGTCTTGCTTTATTTCGAATAATATTTCCAAGTTCATCAGATTTGTTTTTGAAAATCCATTTTGTTCCAATAATATGTTTATCTTTAGGTCTAGGAACAAGGTACCAAACATCATTTCTGACAAACTGATTAAGTTCTTCTTGCATCGCAAGAATCCAGTTTTCATCCGAAAGTGCTTCTTTTACGTTAACCGGTTCAATCTGGGATGTAAAGCATACGTAGTTACATATGTCCTCTAATTGTCTACGAGTGCGCACACCAGTGAGAGGGTTTCCAAGTATTTGAGAAGTTGGATGATCTTTAACAGTCCTTAATTCAGAATTAGGTTCACTTGATGAAGTTTCTTGTTTTTCAAGTATAAGCACTTCATCATTATCTGAACTAGGGACAGGTGTATTCAAAAGATCGTCAATCACAACATTTATTGACTCTTGAATCACACCGGTCCTGTTGTTCAGAACACGATATGCACGACTGTTTAAAGAATATCCTAAAAGATCCCTTCATCACTTTTAGTGTCGAATTTTTCCAAATTTTCACGGTCACGCAAAATATAGCACTTGCTGCCAAAAACTCGAAAGTATTTGACAGAAGGCTTTTTCTCAAACCACATTTCATAAGCCGTTTTATTATTAATTTTACAGATATAAACACGGTTAATAATGTAGCAGGCTGTATTCACTGCTTCAGCCCAGCCCAAGATTCCTAGGGAGCTTCATGCTATTTAACATAACATTTCCCATTTCTTGAAGCACTCTATTCTTTCTCTCGACAATTCCATTTTGTTGAGGAGTTTTAGGTGCAGAGAATTCATGCGATATTCCCTGATCGCTACAGAATTTCTCAAAACCGCTATTTTCGAATTCGGATCCATGATCACTACGGATCTTGTTGACTTGAGAACATTTTTCAGTTTGAATCCGTTTTATAATCTTTTTCACTTCATCAAGGGTTTCTGATTTGTCTCTCAAGAATGAAACCCAAGTGAATCTTGTATAATCATCTACAATAACTAAGATGTATTTTTTGCCACCTCGACTTTCCGTTCTTGTTGGTCCTATAAGATCCATGTGGAGAAGCTCGAGTGGTCTTGTGGTGGTATTGGAGTTCACCTTTTTGTGAGAGCTCCTAGTTTGTTTACCATACTGGCATTCACCACAAATCTTGTCTACTTTTTGTATCTTAGGTAGACCTCTAATTAGTTCACCTTTGCTCAATCTGTATAAATTTCGATAGTGTACATGTCCGAGGCGTTTATGCCATAATTCTGTCTCATCGGTATGGACCATGTAACACGTTTGTTTAGATGAGCTACTATCGCTTACTATATAGCAGTTTTCAGAAGTTCTGCGACCAGTTAATATTACAGAACCTTTTCATTTATAATTTCACAACCTTGATTAGAAAATTTAACATTATGGTTGTTATCGCATATTTGAGATATGCTCAACAGGTTGTGTTTTAAACCCTCAACATATAAAACATTTTTAAATAAGGGAAGGTTATAGAGTTGGACCGTACCTTTGCCAATTATCTTGCAGTTGCTACCATCACCAAATGTGACTGACCCATCAGTCATATCTTTAAGATCGGTGAATAGTGCTTTGTCGCCTGTCATATGTCTGGAGCATCCACTGTCTAGGTACCATTTCGAATGGCTTGTAGCTTTGAAAGCAGTGTGAGCAACCAAACAGGCAACCTTAGGAACCCATTTCAGTACTGTTTTGGGTTTAGGAGAATAATTGGTCTTCTTATGTTTATAGTTGTAAGAGTGACCTACAGAATTAGATTTTAATAGCTCCTTAAGTAAATCAATAATTTTTTCAGCTAGTGGGTTTCGAATCTGATTTTTAAATTTATATAGCTG
>JAJHSJ010000014.1:51924245-52140786 GCA_021015155.1 Magnolia officinalis | reverse complement strand
GTATGACTCATGCATCTTGCATTGCGTATTGTGATTACTGTACGCTCTAGCGACATTAGGGTCGTAGCCTCCACAGGCATATCATGGATGGCCAGATGGGACACCAGAATCTGTTATTAGCATCAGGCCACCATAGATGGCCCTGGGTGAAAATCTCTAAACCCTCTTGGTACCAGAGGATGCTCCAACATCGAGACCGGGTGGATATATATGAGCGTATGAGAGTTGTATACCAGTAGGTTGCCTCTCCCACTGTGTCGTGGTCGGTTGGAAGAAAGTGTGGCCTTATCCGCTTGAGGGAGTTGGCATAGTTAGGCTGAGTCTGACCAGCTTAAGGAATGAGTCCGCTATCGACGAGTCAGGCCCGATATTGGCAAGCGGATAGTGAGGTCTCTTCCACTTACCCAGTTCTATTGTGGGCTTGATGGGGCAACAAGCTGGCATAGAGTGTACTAGACTCGGTGATAATCCCAGAGATGTACGATATTGTTATGTGGACTTATTGAGTAGGAGTTGCACATTCATTCATTCATTCACCATCCACTTGGGCTGGTGGTGCGTAACTATTTGTTACGTGTACCTTCGCAATTGCCAGGATTTCGGTTGGGGCGTGCGACTAACCTGAGATCAGGAGTTTATCACATTGAGTTTATCTATCCAAATTTAAGTATGAGACTGGTTTGGATAGAAGTCATTTGTGATGGACCCCATAGCTTGTGATACTACGCACTATCATCCCGACTTCACACTCCAACTTGGGCTTTTCATTCGCAACGCATATTGCATTACATCCACAGGCATATGACATTTTGGGTTGTTATGTTTTTGCATTTATATGACCTAGATGAGGCTGATGATATTCATATCTCTTCCGAATTGCATATTGTATTACATCCTTGGTATTTGATATTTGACTTACTATGTCGCCGCATTGCATAGCTGATCTACATTGCTTCCTCAGTATATGATATTGGTTTATTATGTTTTTTGCATCACATAGCCTGGATAAGGCTGATGGTATTTATGAACTTGCTAGCATGTTTCCACATTACTCTGATATTGCATTCTGAGCAAGCATATACTGCTCACACACTTACACCACCCTCTAAGCTTTCTATAAGCTCATGAACAATAGATGCGTGCAGGTGACGATAGGACGCAGTCGAGCTGAGGCAGAAGCGTGTGACAGAGCTTCTGGAGATTTTATTATATGCATGTATTTCCTTTTCAGTATTGTACTCAAATGATTATATTAGTGGATATGTGGTGATGATGTTGTTCTTATGATTTAGGTATACTTGTGGTTATGCTTTTTATGAGACAAATTCATGTTGAAAATTCTCCTCGTAAGATCCCAGGATTGGAATCTGGCGTATGAGCGTTGGGAGCCGAGAATGAGGTACTACGGAGGCTGTCGGCATCAGATTCGGCGATCAAAAATTTTGTAAGCCTGGTTTTCGAGTTTGGGGTGTGACAGGCTAGTCTTCCTCTAGCTGGTCTGTAGGCGGGGGCTTGGCCATTAGGTCATACTTGTAGTTTATTAGGATTCCTGACTTGGCCTGTCGACAGTAGGTTGGCACGTTTTCCCTACAATAGTAAGCCCCCTACTTACTAGTCTGCGTAGTGGGTTGGATAAGTAGTGAATGCTTTTGGCCAGGTTGGACCCGATATTAGGTTGAACCAAGACTTGTTGAAGTCTGTAGGTGGTAGGTCGGGAGGCCAGAGGAGATGAAGCAATGAAGCGGCTGCGCGACATTATTAATGATGGGAGTGATGGGAGGTCGGAGATCACAGAGCTTGAGGCAGAGGCCTCATGATGGTGAATATTGATGGCGGTGTTTGGCCTGCTAATACCTGGCGAGTGCTAGCTATCCTTAGAGCAGGGCTCAAGGTGGCCATATGCCACGCGTCTCACTATTAGGGCGTTGGCGTGCGACGTTATGCCTTCGCGTGCTCGGACGTGGATGACGTGCCATCAGTGTATAAGAAAAAGGGGGGGGGGGGGGGGCAGAGCTTCTTTACCTTTCTCATTTTTCGCTGCAATTTCCCAGAGTAGGAGATTTCCAGTAAGTCGAAAATCCGTCATTTTCTCTTCTTTCTGGCGATTTTCTTCTTTTCCCGACCAAGTTTTCCTTTTCCAACTTGTATTTTCCCTTTCTGGTGATCTTTGCCCTCTTGTTTTTATAGTTCGGTTGGGATTTCAGATTGGTCTATGGTTAAGTCAGTTTCGGGGGCTTTTCACAACTGTTCGTATTATTCCCTCAAGGACACTCGTCCGAACAGAGTCATTTCATCCTCTTCGGATAGGGGGGACGAAGAGGTCGGGTTCCAAGGGCTGAGTGATGAAGGAGCTCAACTGGAGAAAGGTGGTCTAACGGCTGCGGCTGAGGAGATTCGCACCTTTAACTCTATTATGTCAGAGGTCGATCTCCTCAGAATTAGGGTAGATTATCAAATTCTTGAGTCTATGAGTCTTTGGGCCCCAAAGTTGGGGGAAGTACCTTGTCAGCCTCGTGCGGGTAAACTGGCCGTTTATGTCATGGTTCTCCAGTGTGACCTCCCCCTGCCTTTGTATCCAACGATATAGAGATTCCTGGTCAGCCTCTGACTTTTCTTGTTTGTTTTAGGTGACTCCTACTCTCCTCTCAGCTTGACTTATCTTCAAAGAGGTCGGCCTTGGCTTTGAGAAGCTTGAGGCTAATCTCGCGAAGGCGACCTCCAAGCATCAAGTCGCAACCGATGCTCGAGATGCTGCCAAGGCTCGGTCGGTGAATCTTCAGGAGGCCCTGCATGCGGCTGAGGCCTGTCTTGACGAAGTGGAAGCTCGGCTCGACGAGGCCCTAGCGGCGAAGCTACCTTGGAGGCAGAGACAAGGAGGTTAGAGGCAGAGCTTATGGAGGCCTTGTCCAAGGCGTCAGAGGTCTCAGCCTGATTGGCTGAGGTTGAGGCTTCAGTCCTCGAGCTGAAGTTGGTCGCGCTGGAGGCTCTTAAGGCTTCCGAGGAGTACATAGAGAGAAGCTCGAGGATTATTATAATATCGATTTCGCTCGGTACGAGAAGATCGTTAAGGAGAAATATCTAAACTTAGATTTGGATGGCTCAGGCTAGGGTGTCGTGGATGACCTCGCAGCCGATCTCCTAACGACTCACGCTCCTGTCGAGGCCCCTGGTTCTATCGAGGCTCCTGTAGATGCTCCTTGAGAGCTTTATTTATCTTTTTGTAATCTCCTTGAGAGAAGGATTTAATGAAATTTTTTGTAATCTCTTTTTTTTTTTTTTAAATGAAAATATTACTTTGTTCCATTGTGGTGTGTTGCTCGTTTTGTGCCCGATCTCTATTTTAAGATTTGGACATTGTAGCTAAATTTTGTCCCAAAAAATTCTGGTTGCTTCGGCCAAAAGCCTTAGTTGTTTTAGAGTAACATTGGTGAGGGTCTTCCTCAACCTATAGGGGGGAACCCTCGATAGATTTCATAGATTGAGAGCCGGGATTCTAAGATGTAGGCGGGACGAACTCCCGGAGATTATTACCGTAATCCCTTAAAGGGTAAGTAGAACGTAAACAATGTAGACAGAAAGGTAAGTATATGGTAAACATCGTAAATAAAAAGCGGGACTTGAGACTGCGCTTGGTAGACTTAGGGGTGATAGACTTTCAAGTGCTTGGCATTCCATGGATGAGGTAGAGCTCACCCCTCCATGTCCATGAGTCGATATGTTCCTGGTCGACTTGTGGGAGTTGTCGTGTAAGGTCCTTCCCAATTTAGGCCCAAAGTCCCAGAGCATGACTCTTTAGTGTTCTGGAACGTCTTGCGGAGAACCAAGTCTCTGATTTGGAACCTTCTGGTTCTCACTTTGGAATTGTAGAAACAAGTTGGGCTTGTTCTCTCTTTTTTTTCGAGCAGATCTAGGTCAAGCATCATCAGTTCCGTGTTTTGGTCTTTATCATAGCATTGGGTTTGTGCGGATGGGAGGCTGACCTCCACTAGGACAACTGCTTCGCCATCGAAGGCGAGGGAAAAAGGGGTCTCCTGTAGTTGTTCGAGCTGTAACTCTGTACATCCGAAGGGTGAGGGGGAGTTCTTCTGTCAGGCCCCCTTAGCTTTTTCGAGCTTAGTTCGGAGGTGACCTTTAATAATCTTGTTGATTGCCTCGACTTGTCTGTTTACTTGGGGGTGCCGAGGTGATGAATAGACGTTCTGTATTCCGAGATTGTCACACATAGATTGGAATCGATAGTTCTCGAACTGTTTCCCATTATCAGAGATGATTGTGTGCAGGGCCCCATATCGGCATATTATGTTCTTCCACACGAAGTTTGTGATCTTCTGCTCGGTGATCGCGGCCAAGGGTTTGACCTCTGCCCATTTGGTGAAGTAGTCGACGGTGAAGACCGCAAACTTGGTTTGCCCTTTGTTAGTCGGTAAGGGGTCGGTGGTGTCGATCCCCCATTGGGCGAACGGCCATGGTCCGGTCATGGGGTTCAGCAGCTTTGGTGGCTGGTAGGGTATTGTTGTGAATTGTTGGCACTTGTCGCATTTTTGGGCGTACTATCCTGCGTCTGCTTAGATGGTTGGCCAGAAATAACCTTGTCGAAGGACTTTGTGGGCGAGGGCTCGGCCACCTGAGTGGTTCCACAAATTCCTTCATAAGTTTCTTTCAGGATGTACTCAGATTCGTCTGGCCGTAGGCACCTGAGGTAAGGAAGGGAGAAACCCTTCTTGTACAGGATGTCCCCTAGCATGGTGTAGCGAGCTTCTATGGAGTGGAGCTTACCTGCTTTCGTTCGATCTTCGGGTAGTTTGACTTTCTTGAGGTAATTGATTATCGGGTCCATGTAGGTAGGACCTAGGTCTACAGGAAGTACAGCGACGGGATCAGCTTTGTTGATGCTTGGTTCTGTTAGAAACTCGATTGGAATCGGCCTCGGGATGTCATCCTCGGTTGTTGTGGCTAGCTTGGCCAGCATATCCACTTTAGAGTTTTCTGATCTGGGGATCGAGTTGGTGTTGCATTTTGGGAATTTGCTGATTAGTTCTCGAGCTTTTTGTAGGTAAGCTTTCATCCTCACCCCTTTCGCTTGATATTCTTTGGTTATTTGGCTGACAACAAGTTGTGAATTGCTGCGAATTTCTTAGTATTGGGCTCCCATTGCCGATGCTAGCCTTAGCCCAGCCAGAGGGCCTCGTATTCTTCCGCGTTGTTCGATGCTTAGAATCTGAATCTAAAGGCATATTGTGCACATCTTTGGTCTAGTGCTTCTAGGACTTTGCCGGCCCCGCTGCCTTTAGAGTTGGATGAGCCGTCTATCGGCAATGTCCATGTTAGCCGCTCTGGCTCGGTTATTTGCTTCCCAGGCCGATCGACTTGGCCGTTGGGTGGTGCCTCCAATGAGTTCTCTGGGTGTGAGCTCGACGAGGAAGTCTGTTACTGCCTGTCCCTTTATAGCAGTGCAGGGACGATAGTCGATGTCGAACTCGCTAAGCTCGACTGCCCACTTTGTGAGCCTCCTTGATACTTCGAGCTTCTGGAGCACTTGCCGAAGTGGTAGGTTTGTCGGGACCACAATGGGGTGGGCCTGGAAGTAAGGTCAGAGGCATCATTCGGAAATGATTAGGGCCAGAGCGAGCTTCTCGATGTTCGGATATCTGGTCTCTGCTGGGACCAGGGCCTTGCTGACGTAGTATATATGTAGTTTCTTTCCACTTTGTTCTCTGATAAGGATCGAATTAACTATAGCTGATGATACCGCGAGGTATAATAGGAGCGGTTCCCCTTGTTCGGGCTTCGAGAGTAAGGGTGGGACCCCATGTACTGCTTGAGTTCCTGGATGGCGAGCTCACATTCCTCTATTCACATTGCTTTTTGGCTTCCTTTAAATTTCTTGAAAAATAGCAAACATTTGTCCATCGCTCGGGAAAAAAAATCAATTGAGCACGACCACTCTTCCTGTGAGGCACTGGATTTCCTTTATCATCTTTGGCGAGTTCATTTCGAGGAGAGCTCGGATCTTATTGGAGTTTGCTTTTATCCCTCTATGGCTTACTAAGAATCCGAGGAACTTTCCTAAGACAACATCGAAGGCCCATTTGCTTGGGTTAAGTTTCATCTAGTATTTCCTTAAAATTGTAAACATTTCCTCCAAGTCGGATAGGTGGTTTGTGGCTTTGATGCTTTTAACCAGCATATCATTGACATAAACTTCCATGGAGCGCCCGATCTGTTGGGCAAACATCTTGTTCACAAGCATCTGATATGTAGCTATAACACCCCGTACTTTCAGTACTTGGGTATCACCACGTGGGTCTAAATTAGCCTACATGTATGTGGTAACACACGTAGCTAAATAACACACGTTGAGTGGTCCCACAACCTACATACATATATAATAAATAAATAAATAAATAAAGACGGATAAATAAATAAATGGCAGTGTATAGTAGTAATAATAATAATAATGATAAAGATACCAATGATGATAATGATAAATAAAATAATGATAATAACAATAGTAATAATAATAATAATAATAATAATAATAATAATAATAATAAAAATAATAATAAATAAATAATACTAATAATGATAAAGGATAGTAATAGTAATAAAAATTAATATTAATATTAGTATACTGTTAGTATTATGTATAAGGGCCCTACAAATGATCCACTAGGATCTCTTGACCGTTGATACTCGGGTTGAGGTTGATCCGACCGTTGAACCTATGTAGTCACCCTTTAAAGGACGTAAATGAACTCGTATCGCCCACCTAGACCTTAGATCAGCCTAATCATTCGCCCAAAACCTTTGGTAGAGCCCCCTAGAAGAATGGATGGAGTGGATCTACAAATTTCAGCATGGGGACCCACTTTGTGGTTGCACATGCACCAGGAGGTAGTGCACTCACCGTGCACCACACCCATTGTAACGGCCAGGCCGGGCTGACCCGACGTTTTCCAGAAGAGGGAAAACCTCCCGCTTGCATCCGTTTTAAACGGATCCCTTTTGTTTTTCTTCTCCCTTGTTTGATCAACATGTGGCCCACCATATCATCGCGATTGGAAAATCCGAACCGCTCATCTGATGCAGGGTCCACGGCTGACCATAACCCCGCCTATTTCACACAACGTCAAGCTCATGCGTGGGCACAAACCTAGGCGAAAACCGGTTGTATGTGTGAGTTTATTTCCAAAAATGGGAAACTATCCCACCGTCTTCTCCTGCCATCTGTTGCTATCCGTGTGAGGTTCTCTCTTCCAATCAGAGACCTCTATTTCAGACGGGTCCTGACCATCCACGCGCCACTCATGTGGTAGGGCTTTCTATGGGAAAACCGACACAAAAACCACCTTGTTTGCAGCTGTTTTGAGAAAACCGGATGCTGGGATCAAATCCCAGCCTTCCATTCGCATCCAACGGGCCTGAGAATGCTGGAATCCCTACAAGAAGGGAGAGAAAATGCCATATCCCTCCCATTTTCTGCGGCAGACATGGAAAACCAGCCGTTCCTTTCCGAGCTCAAACCCACTGAGAAAACCTTCATGGAGCTTCGATTTGAGGTATCCATAAGCTTCAAAGTGACGATGCAGACCCTCCAGAAGCGCCGTTTCGAAGGGAGATGCTCGGCATTTGGATCCGCCATTAGAGTCGGGTCTTCTTCCTCGACGCGTTGCCGCACTGCGGCAGGCTCGACACTGATGGGCCTGGTGCGATGAGAAAGCAGGGAAGAAGAAGAGAAAGAAGGACGGAAAGAGAGGGAATGGAGAGCGATCTGGTCGAATGCAGACGGAGAGATGGGAGTCTGAGTTGGGCCGGGTCGTGGCTCAACGTACCAAGCCGAACTCTGTCCGAGTCCCAGAGTTGCTGCCCTCCAAAAGAGCATAGAAAGAAGAAGAAAGAAGAAGAAATAAACGGAAATGAGAGAGAAAGAGTGAGAGAGATCCAGAGAACAGAGAAATGAGAAAGAAGAAGAAAGAGAAAAGGAGGGGGTGCGCGGCTGCATCTGCCGAACCGAGCCAGCCCGACCCATTGGCGAGTTCGACTCGCTGGACCAAGTTGGGTCCGAGCTAGGATGGGTCTGGTCAGTCCAGGTGTTTTCTGGTCATGGGAAAAAGAAAAGAGAAAGAGAATGGAGAAGGAAGGGAAGAGAAAAGAAAAGCAGAGGAGGCGGGGAGAGAAACAGAACAGGTGGTGGGCGACTGACGAGTCGGATCGAGTCGACTCAGCCCACACTTCGTCCAGACTTCGAGTGGGAGCGGCCCTGCAGCACCCCGACTCTCCCAATCAGGTTCGGACCCATTTCAGTTGAACACAGCACTGTAGCTAGCGAGATGAACCTGAGCTGAGCCAACTCAGTCCCCAAGTTGAGACGAACCGAGTTGACTCAGTGAACTGGCTCTCATCTTGAAGGCAGTTTGGCTTGTATTGATAATCTGACTTGATCTTTTGCCAGATTAGCACCATCTCAGGGTGTCTAACCAACCAACCAGCTACTCATCCTTGACTTGGGTTAAGGTTAGTAGATCTTCCTACTCCCTAGTTGAAATTGAGTTAGAATGTTCTTAGCTATGTGTGGCAGTGAACCTACACATCTTGGTATAGGAACCTTGATTCCTCCAAACTCACACAAAAACCTTCCTTGTTGGATAAAAGAGCAAGCCAAGTGCAATTAGTAGATATGGATGACCATTATTAAATTATTTATACTAATAATAGTTATTATAGACAAAGTAATAATGATAATTATTATAATTATTAACTTCTAGTGTTTTGTTTTACCACTCTTAGATGTTATAAGAATAGATCACAACATTAACTTCATTACTATGTTAGCCAATATAAATTATAACACTAATGATAATGGTCATCTTGCAAATTATTAAGTTTATATTGTAATTAATGGTACACCAAACTAGAAGGATCTTGATTTACAATTTCCATCCTTATTACTATTATCATGGTAATTTTTATTAGAGACTTGATTAGCCACTAATAGATTACTCATACTAGTATTAGTTAGTATAGATAAAACCACAACTGTAGTTATTAGGATTTTACTCACCATTCTTAGATGTTGTCATGGGTGGTAGAAGTATATTGATTTCTACCATTATGATGATTATTATTGCCACGATTAGCTAATAGTAATTCTATCATTGATATTAATAATTATGCTATAGTTATAAACTATCATGTTACATGAACTAACATTCAAATCCTGAAATCTAAAGCCTATAACTAAACCCTAGGATGAAATCCTAATCCTACATAAAACCCTAAGTAACCCAAACCCTAGATTATGGTCTTAACTATAGGGAATATATAAAACTTGTATACAATTTTACAATTTATGGTAGGATTGATTCTAAGGGCACACGTGCTTCCTAGCAACATTAATGACGATGTATAAGGTGATGATTATTTCCCTTGAGCTTTCCATCTTCTCATTAGCTTAAATTATAGTTTTTATTTAAATTTCATAATTGATCTCCCTTTATAATCACATGTGTTAGCTGGTGGAAATTGAATTGCTGTATTACATGCTTTATGATTATCCTGTATAATTGTTCATGCTTGTGGATTTCTTTTTGTGGATTGCTTTTGGAACTTAAATTGCTACATTAGTAGGAAATTCCCACATATGAATGTACACCCATACTTGGGATGTAACTTGACTAGTTGTGATCGTAATGGACCTTCGACTTGGTGGTTATTGAGTGATGGTCTAGCTGGATCATTAATGTGGGCCTACCATCTAGGGTTGTTGTGCCCAATGGTTTTTAAGGATGGTCTTTATCGCATATTTGATATTGCCCTATGTGGCATAGTTATTGATATTCACCCTATGTGGCTTTGTTGGGTATTTTCCCTATATGAGTCCGATGTTTTATACCGTGCAACCATGCAATGGTAAGCCATATATACTGTAATATGATTGGCCACTAGTCAACAAGTTTCTATTAAACATCCTAAGATGATAGTCTCATGAGCCGGGGATGGTAGTATGGGACCTATGTCCGAGTTGTCGGCTTACGCTGGTGACAAGCCCCCGCAATGACCTTTGAGCTTATTTAAAATGGCTGGTTGTAATTGGATTAATAACGGATTGGCTAATCATGCATACATGACACAGTCCAACATCTATTGTTATCGTACGTGATGTACGTATTGTTCCGAGTGGATGATGTTTCCCAGGTTCGATGATTACATGAGTGACGAGCCCACTATCCGCACGGATGAGCATCTCCGGGGTGATGATTGCATATTTCACGCATCCATGCACATAATAAGACCTGCATCATGTATTGTTTTGTATGCTTGTTTTATAACTATGCTTACCTAATGCGGCGGTGTGTAATCTTGAGGTGAGTTCAACTGAGTTGACCACACATCTATCAAATATACAACTGTATAGATAGCACAGGTGGCCCTGATGATGTTCACATTCATATTGATGAGGAGCAGGATATGGTTAACAAGGGTGCATGATTATATTTACTAAGGGCTGCTACAGGATTTCACAGTTCAAGATTGTTGCAATTTTCTTTGTTTCAAATGTAATGTTATTTCAGTTTGTATTTGTAAGAATGGAGACATTGGTTTGTATAAGTCATTATGGGCACTCTCTTGTATACTCTAAATGAAATTGAAATCTTCCTTTATGTTGATTTGTCAATTCTACGCTCATCTGCTTACTCTGATAAAAGAAAATACATACTCCAATTTTACCATCATTTAAGGTTAACACTCGAGTATTTGGAAAACGGGTCGTGTACTCGGGTCCTGAAGATTCGGGTCGTTACAGTTGGTATCAGAGCATAATTTGGACAAACTTTGCCTTGGGAAATAATCTTATACAAGCCTCAAATGTCTCAAGTTAGGATGTTTGAAACTAGAAATTTGGACTTAGGTGAAATTCCTTTAAACTTAGGAGGATCATTGAGGATATAGAGACCCAAACTTAGGTTCCCTTATAAGTGATTTGGATGGCAGATGAAATTTCATCTGAACTAAGGACAACTTAAGAACATAGGTGCTTCAAACTTTAGACCCTTGAAATTTTTAGGTATAGACCTTTGGACTTCAAATTCATGTAGAGATCCTTAGAAACTATTAAGTTAGCCATTTGAAATTAGGAGGAATTGAGAACATAGTGATTCAAAATTTTAGGCCCCTAAAAAAGTTGTTTGAATGACTGAAGAATTTAGACATGAACTGTTCGAGCGGGGTCAAGGGCAATGACATTCATCGCCTGATGTTTCTTAAATGCTAAGGTATAACATTCTTGAGCTTCCTGTTGATCGCCTCTGACCAGCCTAGTGTCGTGCTCATGGGGAACTTCATCGCCAAGTGATATGTGGATACGACCACTCTCAGAGTATTGAGCGAGGGTCGTCCGAGGATTACATTGTAGAAGGAAGGGCAGTCGACTACCAGAAAGTCTATCATTACCGTTGCTTGGTTCTGCCCTTCTCCGATAATGATTGAGAGTTGGATTGATCCTTCCGAGGTGACTTTATTTCCCGGCAAACCGGACTAGAGGTGTCTTGACAGGTCGGAGTCGGTCTGTCACGCCCCAAACTCGAAAAACGGGCTCACAAAATTCTCGATCACCGAATCCAGTGCCGACAGCCTCCGTAGTGCCCCATTCTCGGCTCCCGACATTCATATGCCAGATTCCAATCCTGGGATCTTACAAGGAGGATTTTCAGTATGATTTTTTTTTTGTAATGGAGCATAACCACAAGCATAACCAAGTCACAAAACAACATCACCACATATCCACTATATCAAAAACTTTAAGTACAATGCGGAAAGGGAAATACAAAGTGATCAAAAAGCTCCAAAATAATTTGATGCACACTCCTGCCTCAGCGTTGTTGCGATCCAACGTCACCTGCACGCAATGGTCGTGCATAAGCTTACAAAAGCTTAGAGGGTGGTGTAAGTGTGTGTGCAAGGCAAGTGCCAAGTATACAATATTAGAGTAACGCGGAAATATGCTTGTAAGTCCATGAATACTATCAGTCGTACCAAGGTTATACGATGCAAGACATGAATGCTATCGGCCATACCAAGGCCATGCGATGCGAGGCCTACGTAGCCGAATGTCATATGCGAGATGCAATACAAGCATGTCAGTCCTCATCAAGTGCATATATCAGTATAATTCCCCTCTGGGATATCATCGGGGTTTAGTACACTCCACACTGATTGTCGCCTCCCTAGCCGTGCAACCCAGCGAGTAGAAGAGACCATACTATTCGCCTGACCAGTAGTTTGCCAATGCCTACCCGGCTCGTCGATAACGGACTCATTTGCGAGTTGATCAAACTTAGCCTAACTTACAACCCCCTCACTCGGGCGGATAAGGCCATACCCCCTTCCAACCGACCACGACACAGTGGGAGACGAGGCCTACTAATATTCGGCACTCGGGCGCTCGTGTATCCACTCGGTCTAGACATTGGAGCATCTCCTGGTACCAAAAAGGTTCTACGATTTTCACCCAAGGACATCCTATGTGCTCATAGTGCTAGAGCCAATATTTTCGGTATCCAATCCGGTCATCCACGATGTGCTTGTGGAGGCCATGACCCTGATTTCGCTAGGGCGTACAATGATCATGTCACACATATGGGAGATACATGAGTCACACCGTTAGTCATGTAGCAATCTTGCGTGTACCACGCGCTCATGTGGGTAACTCCTATCAGTGAGTCCCGTAAATACTCTGCCCAATGGCATATGCTATGATCAGTCACTACTCATATCAAGCATACATATGATGCGTATGACATGAGTCATGGAATTATACTACGCATGTTATATGGTGATGAACTATTCTCACAACGAAGATGGGCCTAGACGGCCTACACACGACAAGTATGGGCCTATCAATGAGCCCTAGGGAGAGTTACAATGTGGACATTTAACCAACGTTATTCTTATAATGTGGGCGTAAAACCATCATTGCTCCCAAGGCATGACCCGCCATAAACATCATTACATAAACCATGGTGAAATCACACATTGCAATGGACCTTATATACATCCCATTGGGCCTCAACCCATGGGCCTCAAATACATCAAATGAGCCGCATCACATGAGCCTCACATATATCAAGGTGGGCCTCAACAACGGGCCTCATATATCACATCAGGCCTTATCAAATGGGCCGAATCAATGGGCCAAGTTGAATGGGACGAGTTGAATGGGCCAAGTCAAATGGGCCAAGTCAAATAGGCTGAACCTAACTCATCTATTTTTAGAAATCAATATATATATATATATAAATGAATCATATCAAAAGATCAACTGGACCATACCATATCTAACCGTGGTGATAATGATTTCTACGGTTAAATTCCAGTGGGCCCTACCATAGGGTTTATTTCCCATTCAGTTTATTCATAAGGTTACAAAGACCTGGATTTGGAGGAAAAACAAATATCATAATGGTCCAAACTTGGTAGCCCAAGGGTTTAATGGTGGACGTTCAAACCCACTGTTTTCTATAAAGTGGTCCACCTGATCCTAGATCTGTCTTATTTTTAGTCTCAAGCTGTAAGACGAGCTTGCCAAATGGTTGGACGGTTTGGATGCAACGCATGCATCAGCGGGCCCCATAGGGATGGGCGGCATAGATAAATCACATACCTCATGGTGGGGTCCACACGTGTGGCCCACCAGATGTACGGATGATTGGATACAACATATACATCACAACAAGGCCCACCATCCAGCTAACTGGACGGTGAAATAAACACATACATCAAAGAGGACCCCACAAATCGGGTGCACACGTCACCAAGGTGGGCTCTTGCCACATCAACAGCTATAGGGATGGTGTGTGGTACACCAGCCAAACCAATCCCATCACGGGTGGGTCCCACGTGGGGCCCACCATAACGTTTATTTCCATCCAACAGTTGATAGGGTCACACAGACCTAATAAAAATAAATAAATAAATTTTATATTTATCCAAAACTTCTGGAACAGAGAAGTTCCAATGGTAGACGTTTAATTCATCACTGTTTCCTGCTGTGTGGGCCACCTGAGCTCCCAAGTACGGTTGATTTTTGGGGTGCCCCATAGCTAAAAGGGGCCCATCAAATGCACGACTCTGATGTTCAACACACATCACGGTGGGGCCTAAGGCTGAGACCCATGTCCCTGCCTCTCTAACACGCAGCAGGACGCTGCTGCAGCGTCCTCTGAACGACAGCAGCAGCAGTGCCTGCTACCTTATTATTATTTTTTTAATTTTATTTTTCTGTAGTTTTTCCTAGGTGGGGCCCGTATTAGGTGGATCAACTACACCCATTAGATTCTATGGCTCAAGTCAGTCCAAACGAGCCCAATATTCAACATGTTTTGGCGTGTAGAAACATCAAGGTGGGCCCTATTAGATTATGACGGTAAAAATCACTATTTTCTATGCTATGGCCCCCAGATAATCGGATTGGCTTCATTTTTCGGCTCAACACCTAAAATGGGATGAGAAATAAGATGGACGATGTGGATTATATTCCTACATCAAGGTGGGGCGTGCATGAGCGGCCCACCCAAAGCTTTTGAATCAAGCTAATATATTTTGTTTTCATTTCCAGCAAAGTCCAGACCTTGCTGGACAGTCTGGACAACAGACGTCTAACAAGTTCTGGGCTGGCCCATCTGACCATGTTCGGGTCCACCTATATTTGTATTTGCCCATCATCTGGACCCTTAAAAGAAAAAGGGTAGCAAGGTGGGTTGGTCTTAGGGCTGTTCACGAGTCAAGCTAGCTCAAAAAGCTCGCTCGACTCGGCTCGAGTCAGCTCAGATTGACTTGGTTTGAATGGCCGATTCGAGCCGAGCCAAGCTAATTATTTGAAGCTCGAGTTGAGTTCAAGCCAAGTTCGACCAGAGGGCATATCAACTCGACTCGACTCGAAGCTCGAACTCGAGCTCGACTTGACTCGATTAATAAATATATTATATATTATATTATATTAATTAAGTTTTAAGTTTAAACTTAAAAATAAAAAAATAAAAAACAAACCCTAGAGTCTCTACCCGACCGCACGCACCCCCTTCCCTTTCCCTTTCTTCTCTTTCTCTACCCACTGCCAGCCGCACGCCCGGCCTGACCACCGCCAGTTTTCACTTCAGCTCCACAATAGTATGATTTCAATCTCTTGAGATCTACTTCTTTGGCGAGAAACCCAAGAAATTCGAGATGGGTTCTTCTTAGATTTGTTAGAGCTTCAAGGAAATCCAATGATCTGATTGGCTAGAGCTCTTTACTTGGATTTTTGATCTGTGTTATGCTCTGTTTCTTTTCTAGTACTTGGATTTCTGCTGGTGGAAGAAGATCAAGAACAGATCGGTTCTTACAGGTTTCCTCATCTAATTCAAAGCTTTGTGTGGTTTTTTCATCAGGTTTTGCTTTGATTCTCTTAAGATTTTTGAATTTTTCATCAATGGAGGATCAAGAACAGAATCCATTACTCTCTCACCCAACAAGCTCGAGCTTAACTCGACGTAAATTCGACTTGACTCGAACCACTAGCTCGACTCGAACTCGACTCGACAGCTTTGGCAAACAAGCCAAGCTTCAATGTTGAGCTTGAGGCCAAGCTCGAGCTTGAGCTTGGGCTTGAACTCGAGTACATCATTGACAAGCCAAGCCAAGCTTGGCCCACCTCGACTTGACTCGGCTCGATGCCCACCTCTAGTTGGTCCCCATGTTTGGACAGCCATGTGGTCCGTTGGATGGACGGTCTAGATATCACACACACTCATCATGTGGGCCACAAAATAATGGAAGGAGAGAGAGAGACACGTGATGATGGAGGGCTCCGCCACTATGAGACCTCCCTTTCCATGCATTCAATCATACATCAAGTGGGTCCCAATACATGTGGGCCCACAAAATTAAAATCAATGGTGGAGATTCCTTCTCCATCGAAATGGAAGGTCTAGATGACCTCTTTCAAACTTAGAAAAGTAAACATCATGATGGGGTCCATGGACAATGACCCCATCATGGAATGAGCATGTGAATCATGGTGGGCTATCGGTCACATCTAGGGTCCAAAGTGAGATTCATACCATCAATCGGTAGGCCCCACTTGGCCAATCATCAAAGCATGAAATCTTGGCCTATGAAACACCCACCGTTCGATCTTCTTGGTCCGATGGAACGCCGATCTCCTTGTGCCTCTCTTTGATGGAAGATAATGAGAAATGAAGGGCTAGGATGATGGATATTGGGGTAGGAAGTGGGCCACACATCACACTCTTTTTCTCTCCTTGGAAGTGCTTAGACGTGCACTTTTTTTTCTTTGTTGCTTGAAAAATGTGAAGAGAAAGAGAGAGAGAAAGGGTGGTTGTAAGAGAGAGGTGATGGGTGTGAGTGATGGATGTGAGTTGATAGATGTACTTGACTTGAGAGTTGACTTAGGGCAGGTTGCTTGACTTGGGGAGAAAGAAAGCATGGGTTGTGTACTTTGATCGATTGATTGATGGGGTGGGTTGTAGAGATTCTTTTGGGTTTTGTAAATGCGCGGCGTTTCTTTGAGATAAACGCGGGCTCACATCTCCTGGCCAGGGTATCGAATCGATGTGCAAGACGCGGCGTTGGAACCGCGGCGACGGTGCGGTCGCAATGGTACAAGTCTTGGATTGAGCCTACTCAGATCTACGAGATACGACTTAGGGTCGCACGCAAACGTTGATTATAGGTCACGGATTGCCGGAATTCGACGGGGAAGATCGTGGGAGTCTACAGAACAGTACGGATTAGGGTACGAGCCTTACACGGTCTCTCCCGACCGACATCTTGTCGAACACTTCGGTGAAGAGAATGTCTGTCGAGCTACTAGTGTATACCGGGATTCAAAACACTCTGTGATTGGCTATGGTCATAGTCACCACTAGTGCGTCGTCATGGGGTGGTGGATAGCTCTTGCGTCCTCCTCGGTGAAGGTCAGATCGCAGGGGGTGATCTTCTGTTCCTTTGACGGCTTGTTGGCGACGTGTACTTGGTGTTCTGGATCATTCTGATTGATAATCTGAGCATGAGCCCTTCAAGCTCTGTTGGAATTGCCCCTGCCGGCTTGTCCACTGAAGATAGTGCAGATTTTCCCTTTGGGCTCGTTGTTGATTTGTTGCTCGTTCTCGAATTTCACTTGTTCTTCTCTCTTAGTGATGTATTCATGCAAGTACCCGTTGTGGATGAGGGCCTCAATCTCGTCCTTCAGGTTAAAGCAGTCGCTCGTTGAGTGGTCGTGGTCACGATGGAAAACACAATACTTCCTTTTATCTCGTTGGTTGGCGTCAACCCTCATCTTGTTCGGCCACCTTAGAATTCACTTGTCTCGGACTTCCATAAGGACCTGTTAGGGCATTGTGTTGAGAGCAGTATAAGAACTGAACCTGCTCTCGGGGCGTTTGCTCAGTTGTTTGCCCCTAGGGGGCTTGTCGTTCCTTCTCCTCTTACTACATTTGTTGTAGCTGACTCTTCCTTTAATCGTTTTTCCCTGGCCGAGCCTCCTTTATTTCGAACAGCTTTTCCGAAGGTTTGTGTTTTCCTCGGCGTGAGAGTATTTTTGAGCCCTGTTCAACAGATCGGCCATTTTGGTCGGGGGGTTCTTATCAAGTGAGAAGAGGAACCTGCCCTCTCTGAGACCTCCCATGAGCGCATCGGGGGCGATCTCTTCTGAGTGTCCCTGTACTTGTATGGTTTCCAAGTTGAAACGCTTAATGTAATCCTTCAGTAGTTCGTCGTCTCCTTGGACGATATTTAGGAGATGGGAGGCTAGTTCAAGGCTCTCTTTACCCCCTACAAAGTTCATGATGAACGCTTTCGTGTGCTGTCGGAAAGAACCGATTGACCGCGGCTTTAACTGCCGAAACCACTTTAGGGTCGTTCCAGTCAGAGTTAGGGAGAACGCTCGACACATGACTGCGGTTGATGTTCCATGGAGTTCCATTCATGCTTTAAAGGAATCCAGTGCTTAGACGGGTTAACGGTCCCTGAGTATGGGGTGATATGGGGCATGCGGAATCCGGGCGGTAACTGCGCATGCATGATGTTAGTTGTGAATGGTGGCTTGGCTTCCTTTGATACTGCTTCATTCGAGGACGGAGTCGCTGGTTGATAAGTTCGACGGATATCGCTGATCTGATCTAGCAGGTCTTTGAGCTCGACTTCCCAAGGGACTTCACTTTCGGCCATTGCTTCGGTCACTTTTTCTGGATCCTTGTCGCATCTCTTTTTGTCTAGTTCATGATGTAGATTAGTTGCTGCTAACACGACAGTGCCCGAGACGTGAGAGTGCGTTGGTTTCGAAGTCCCGATCTGTTTGCTTTTTTGGGAGGCAGCGGGTGCCTCTGGTAGGCCCGGAGTTGGGTTTGGAGCTTGCTCAGTGGTCTAGGCGGAACGAGGTCGTAACTACTCCAGTATTTGCCTCATTGAATTCATGTTGTTGTTCAACATCTCAACCTGTTGCTCAAGCGTCACTAGACGTCCCTCTCGATTCCGGGAGTGTTGCGTCAGTCTTGAGGGCACAAAGTTTGCCTGGAGTTCGAAAGACATGTCACGACGACTATCAGGCTACTCCGGTGGTACAAGATCGGGCGCGGCTGAGGAAGTGTGGGCTTTCTTCTTCCCTTTCGCCATTGCTAAGCTTGAATGTTTACATGAGAACGGCTTCAGACGTCGTTCTCACAGACGATGCCAAACTGTTGATGCAGAAATCCGGTCGCTCCTTCTCCTGGCTCCTAAACCTACACGAAGAGCGGACAAAGAAGACCCTGGCTCGTATGCCGGGGACTCTCCGATGGCAAAGTTAGGAAACTGGGCTTAGTTGGATAGGCCCCTAGAGATTGTGCGTACCACTTCCTTTGAGGACCTTCTCACGCTGATTTTTACTTTGTGGTCCATTTGATTAGATCTGTCTTATTTTTCGGTTCAAGCATTATTACAATCTCACCAAGTGTATGGACAGTTTGGATATAACTCATAACTCATGATGGGACCCACATAACTTGGTGATGTTAACACACCAACCACATTGGCAGTGTGTGGTACACTCGCCAATCCGCTTCTGTTCACTTCGGACGAGGATTTCCTGAGAAAGCGTTCAACAATAAGTTCTAGCGCTGTGAACATACATGGGGCCCACCTTGATGTTTTTGAGAAATCTACCTCGTTCATCCATTTTGTGTGATGATTTTAGTGCATTAGGTTAAAAACAAGCCGTATCCAATACTCAAGCGTGCCGAAAAAAGTTAAAATTGAACATTCACAATTGAAATATTTGTGGGCCAAATAAGTTTTGAATCATGATAATGTTTGTGTTTTAATTTCATCCCAATAGGAATGACGTTATGAACGGTATGGATAGAACGTAAACATCAATATCGACCCAAGGGAAGTTTCAATGGTGGGAACTTTCCTTGCCAACTTTTCCTTTATTGTGGCCCACTTGAATCTTGTATACTTCTCACTTCTCATCTCGAGTTCTTAAATGATCTCAAAAAACAGATGAACGGGGTTGATTTCTCAAAAACACCACGGTGGGCCCACGTAGGTTTTCAATGCGTGAACTTCCCGTGAAAGGCGGCAGGAAATCCGCGTCCGTTCACTTCGACAGAGGATAAGGTGAGAATGGTAATTTTTTAGTATAAACCTGACATACCACCCACCTTTTTTTATTCGACCCGAAGAAAACCTACCTAACCAAACTAGACCTCTACCCATACGAACGAACCCTTAAAGACGAAAATACTCATACTTTTTCCAGTTGCTTTACCCTAAAAACCAAGGGTATTTTTGTCCAAAACCCTCTTTCCGTACCGTAAAAATCTACTTTGGTAGCATAAGTTTTCGGCCGTCGAAAACAAAAAAAGCATACAACAAAGGAGTCTACTGTGCTAATTTTTTCGGTGAGAACCCATCCTCACCCAAGACGGTGTGGCCCTTACTGTGGGCCCACCTTAATGTATTTATTCTATATCCATGCTCTCCATCTGTCTATCTTAATCATGGTAGAGCATAATCCAAAAAAAGCTAAGCAGATCCAACTATAACGTGGACCTATACCATAGGAGAGTGGTGATTAAACTTCCTATTGTTAAAAACTTGTCAGGGAGCACTTTATTATTTCTATGGTGTTTATTTTCCATCTAATCTGTTGATAATGTCACATGGCCTGGATAAAGGGAAATGACAAAATTCAGTTTGATCTAAAACTTTTGTCACCCATCAATGATCAATCAAAACGGTTTCCTATGGTATGGTCCACTTGATAATTGGATCTGTTTAATTTTTGGGATAATGCCCTAGAAGTATTTGGAAAATCTGATGGACGGTGTGCCTATAGAATAAATACATCAAGGTAGGCCCCACTGCAAGGGACACACCATGTAGGATGAGTCCGGGTATCACCTAATTCGCTCCCACTTCGGTAGAGTTCTCGAAATAAATCCTAACCCATCATCTCCCAATTTCAACTTTCATCCAAATGTTAGGGTCCTCCCCCGCGGTGAAAACCTGAAGCCCCCCACATAAGACATGACGTGACGTGGAGCAGTGCCTATCCTTGAGAGCCCCCAGTTCCCAATGACAGATCTCAGAAGAGAGAGAGAGAGAGAGAGAGAGAGAGAGAGAGAGAGAGAGAGAGAGAGAGAGAGAGAGGGAGGCGTTCTAGGAAGGGGACGGCGGAGACGACATCTACAAGAGCCTCCGGATCCAGATCTGATTTGAAAGGCGTGCTTGCTATTAATTTTTATAACGATTACTCTTGAAAATTACCCTTTTTTCTTGCAAAGATTGCATCTTTACATGAGATTTTCGTGTATTTGCTGGTAAAGATCTCATCTTTACGTGAGAAAACTTGGATTATTGCAGATTAATCATAAAGCTCGTATCTTTTTATGATAATCATTGTGAAAATTGCATCTGTACCTTGAAAAGCGATGAACTCTTTCACATCAGGCATTAAATCTGCCACAGAAGACCGATCCGGCCATCTCTGTTTGTACTTGTCAGATTTTATCAAATACACGGCTTCAGATCCACCGAGGTGGTTGGCTCTTTGACTGTTTGGGCCTACCTTGATGTACATACCTTACATCTACGCCGTCCATTCGTTTTGACAGTCCAGGGACTATTAAGAAAATGTAGATCTGAAGATTGGTGGACCAAACCATAGGAAACAGTGGTGATTGAATACCCACCATTAAAAAATTCTTGGGGACCACCAGAATATTTATTTGCCATCCAAGCTGTTAATAAATTCTCAAGGACGTGGATGAAGGGGACCACACAAATATCAGCTTGATCCAAAACTTGTGTGGCCCAAGTTTTTAATGGTCAATCACCCCTGATTCCTATGGTGTTGTCCACCTGAGAATAAGGAAAGGATCTGTTACATTTTTGGGATCTTGCCCTAAAATAAGCCATCAAAAGGGATGGACGGCATGGATGTAAGGCACATACATCATGGTGGGCCACACAATCAAGGATACACCGAAGCTACGCCCATTGAAATTGGATTGCATACAGAATTACTCAATACGCTTTATCGTACTCTGGGCAAACTTGTTGAGCCCACTATTATTGTACGTGGTTTATCCATGCCGTCCATCCATTTTTTCCATCTCATTTTAGGGGTCGAGATCAAAATTGAAGCAAATCCAAAGCTATAGTGGACCACACCACAGGAAACAATGTAGAATAATAATTTCTACTGTTGTAACCTTTCTAGGGCTCACAGTGATTTTTATTTATCATCCAACCTCTTTGTAATTTACACTGACATGGATAGAGGGAAAATACAAATATCAGGTTGATCCAAAACTTGTGTTGCCCCATGTATTTTCAATGGTAGACGTTTAATTAACACTGTTTCCTGTTGTGTGGTCCACTTGGATAATTTTAGGGGTAAAATGGATGGATAGAGTTGGATAAAATACAGAAATCACAATGTTCACTCATTACACAATCTAATTTAGTGGGTCTCTATTTATAATCTATCCAATGATTCATGTGATTTGTTGCACCGTAGTGTCACCAGAGATTGGGCCTAGTTTTAGATTCTATCCAGTGATTCATGGGGCGTGTTACACGGTAGTGTCCAAGTTTTGCTGGCTTAAACATGTAATTTAAGTTTTGATGTATGAAAATTAATTAATTAGCCAACAACTCAAGAATCAATGGAATAGGTCAGCCTAGACTTATTTCATTAGAAATTGTAACAAATCCCTCTTCATGCTTTGCTGGCTTAGAAAAAAAGATTGTTTTGATCGCCCTAATATTATAAACTTTCCCTTTCAGCATGTTTGGATGTGCAGATGGTAAAAATCTAAGTTTATTGTTTGTTAGACCTTTTTATTTATTTATAAAATTAGTCAGAATTATTGAAAAATGGATGAATTGATTTTTCTGCCAATCTAAGAAAAGCATTTTCTTACTATAAAGGAAAATGAATTTCTCAAAAAATAAACACGTGCCACTCTCCCTTTCCAACGCCTCACACGTGTCACATATGTGACATTGCCCCTCCAATCGCCTCACATGTGTTTCATATGTGAATGATCTACCGCTCATCTTCTATTCTGGGTCCAAATTTCTAGATATTATGTACTCAGGTTCCACCATTTCCTTTGCCTCTTTTCTTGCTTCTTGACCTTTCTTATCCTTCCTCTTCTAAAGATTTGAAGGACAACCAGATCTCCTCAGCCATCCGTTTCAATATATATCAGCTTCCATCATTCATGATTTAATAGGTTATTTTTCTTCTGATTATAGATGGCTTTTTAATGTTGTATCAACAATCTTCCGAGTATCAGGTGCAATAACGCACGACAATGACTTTACACCTTACACCTTCAGAGTAGTTTTCTAGAAAAGATTAAGTGGGTTATTCTTCACACTTGCAGTATCCCAACTCTGACAATTTCAAAATCACCTCTTGTGGTTGGACATGTTGTGGACTGATTTGAGGAAGAATTGGGAAATAATAGATGGCGGGTTAACTAGCATTAGCATGGGATGGTCTGGGGGGTTTGAGGGGTTAATTAAGTGAAGGTTTTGGGGAAAAGGGCTGGCTTAGGGGACATATTTGGGACTGATCTAGAGCTAGAAATTGGGCAGTTATACTGTCAAAGGCTAGAAATGTTTGAATCCTAACCTTGGACTTATGGCTAGATGTTGATCAATCCCAGAGGGATTTAAGCAATCAGCAAGAGCAGAAGATTCATTAGGGAATGTGTTGACCATCCTCTGAAGGATATGAGCAGTCAATCGTGACCATAGATACATGAAGGAGACACTAAGATTTGGACCCAGAAGCATTCCAATAATCCACATATAGAAACAAAAATCTTCAATATATCATGATATGTAACTTGACGCTGCAGATCAGAGAACAATCACAAAAGCATCACAACCGAGGGTATGCTAGCCGAGGCTTCCTTTACAAAAATCCCAAACAAATGACTAAAGGGTATGCTAGACGAGGCTTCCTTTACAAAAACCGCCCAATTCTTAACTAACGTAATAACCCTAGAAATCACCTCATTTACGATGTTATCTAGTTACATGGCTATGCTAGAACTTTTAAGACTTATATCCATCAATAGTCTATTGTGTATTAATTTCTAGCTATGAGTACAAAGGAAATATCATGTGGTGTGTATGGGTCTGAGAGTGTGTATTTAGCATTAAAAAACCCCCACAAATATGACAATTAAAATCTTAATTGGAAAACTACAATTTAACTTAGGCAGCAAACATATTATCTTATAGAAATCTAAGCAATCCAAGCATTGATTGAATCTGAAGCATTAAACTGTTAATCAAAGATAGGTGTGTAGCGGATAGAGAAAATCCGGCAATAAATGATCTTAGAGAGCATTATTGAAGTGGATGGGGGCGGATAGTGATCACTGCAACCTTGGATGGGGGACGGTGATCACTGCAACCATCTCTTACCCACTGGCCACCCACCGCCGCATCCATCTCTTACTAACTGTCTTCATTTAGCTGCTGCTGGCGACGAATCTCTTCCTTGATTCTTGCTTTTTCCTTGTCACGGCATGTATCTACATGTTCCCTCCATTGCTGGAGCCTTGTATACGTCTTCGTAGATTTGCAGACTGGGCATTCATGGTAGGCGATCGTCACCTCAGTTTTCTCTTTATTCGGATCCTTATCCTTGCTAATTTTCGGTTTAGTCATCTTCGGCTAGGTGAACCTTGGATGGGGGACGACGATCACTGCAACCATATCTCACCCAGCGGCCACCCACCGCTATATGTATCTCTTACTGACCATCTTCATTTAGCTGCTGTTGGCGACGAATTTTTTCCTTGATTCTTGCTTTTTTCCTTGTCACGACATGCATCTACATGTTCCCTCCATTGCTAGAGCCTTGCATACGTCTTCGTAGATTTGCAGACTGGGCATTCCTGTTAGGCGATCGTCGCCCCAGTTTTCTCTTTATTCAGATCATTATCCTTGCGCATTTTCGGTTTAGTCATCTTCGGCTAGGTGAACAGGTATCTTAGGGCTGCAGAAGACGATGAACGAGGGTTTATTTGAGTAAGAATACCAAATGAATCGGGCCGGTTTGTTTGAGGAAGAATGCCAAATGAATCGGGTCGGGTTTATTTGAGTAAGAATGCCAAATGAATCGGGTCGGGTCGAAGGACGCAGTTTGGCTAGTAAATGCCACTACTAGCCATGATGCTTTGTGTGCCCTACCATGATATGTGTGCGTTTTATCCACGCCGTCCATCTATTTTTTCAAATCATTTTAAAGCACAAAATTAAAATAGATCTAAATGTCAAGCGGAAAACACCACATGAAAACAATACTATTAAAAATCTATCGTTAAAAACCTCTTAGAGCTCATTTCAATTTGATGGGGCACCATTTTTATCCTATCTTGGGTTGGCAAAACTCGAAAATGATGTATGTGGCAAGTGTATTCTTGACCAAAAGAAGACATAAATCAGAAAATGGGGATTTTACTGCTAGGTTGGACAATCACAAAGAGGAGAGAAGAAATTCGAAAATTAGGGTTTTACTGCTAGGGTGGACAATCACAAAGAGGAGAGAAGAAATTAGAAAATGAAGGTTTTACTGCTAGGGTGGACAATCACAAAGAGGATAGAAGAAATCAGAAAATGAGAGTTTTACTGCTAGGGTGGACAATCACAATAGGAGAGAAGAAATCAGAATAAGGGGATTTTACTGCTAGGGTTAAACTGTGTGAGGGAACAACAACTTTCAAAAATTGTGTTTATGATAAAGCAGAGACATTTTGGTCCGATAAAAAGTCGCCCGTACAGAGGGTAATAGTTTGGTGAAGTTCGGATTGGCAGAGAAATATTGGTGGCCTAAAAGTGAGGTCCCAACCACTAAAACACATACATCATGATGGGGCAACAGAGCTTTGATGTTGGACTTGGATTGGCTAGTGGCCTATGCTTCTTGGGCTCGCCATACCATTCATCCAGTTTTTCAGATTATTTTAAAATATGAGCCTTAAAATGAGGTAGATCCAACTGTTAAGTGGACCACATTACAGGAAATAATGTTAATTGAATGCCCACCATTGAAAACTTCATGGGGCCACAAAAGTTTTGGATCATGACATTTGTTTTTTCCCTTCATCTAGGTCCGTATGACCTACTAAACAGGTTAGATGTCAAATTAAAATGAGCTCTAAGAGGTTTTTAACGGTGGACTTTTAATAGTATTGTTTTCCTGTGGTGTGTTCCACTTGAGATTTAGATCTGTTTCAATTTTAGGATCAAGCTCTAAAATGATCTGAAAAAATAGATGGACTATGTGGATAAACCGCACGCATATCATGGTAGGGCCCTCAGAGCACCGTGGCTAGTGGTGGCATTTAATAGCCAAACCATGTCGTTCGACCCGACCCGATTCAGTTGGCATTCTTACTTAAACAAACCCGACCCGATTCATTTGACATTCTTTCTCAAACAAACCCGACCCGATTCATTTGACATTCTTCCTCAAACAAACCCTCGATTTATCATCTCCTGTAACCCTAAGATACCTGTTCACCTAGCCAAAGATGACTAAATCGAAAATGCGCAAGGATAATGATCTAAATAAAGAGAAAACTGGGGTGACGATCGCCTAACAGGAATGCCCAGTCTGCAAATCTACGAAGACGTATACAAGGCTCTAGCAATGGAGGGAACATGTAGATGCATGCTGTGACAAGGAAAAGGCACAAATCAATGAAGAGTTTCATCTCCACCAGCAGCTAAATGAAGACGGTCAGTAAGAGATGCATGCAGCGGTGGGTGGCCAGTGGGTGAGAGATGGTTGCAGTGATCATCATCCGCCATCCAAGGTTCACCTGGTTGAAGATGACTAAACCGAAAATGGCTAAGAAAGGATCAGAATAAAGAGAAAACTGAGGTGACAATCGCCTACCAGGAATGCCCAGTCTGCAAATCTATGAAGATGTATGCAAGGCTTCAACAATTGAGAGAACACGTAGATGCATGCCGTGATAAGGAAAAAGCAAGAATCAAGGAAGAGATTCATCGCCAGCAGCAGCTAAATGAAGACAGTCAGTAAGAGATGCATGCAGTGGTGGGTGGCCAGTGGGTGAGAGATAGTTATAGTGATCACCGTCCCCCATCCAAGGTTGCGGTGATCACTATCCGCCCCATCCACTTCAATAACGCACTCTAAGATCGTTTATTGCAGGATTTTCTCTATCTGCTACACACCTATCTTTGATTAATAGTTTTATGCTTCAGATTTAATCAATGCTTGGATTGCTTGGATTTCTATAAGATAATATGTTTGTTGCCTAAGTTAAATTATAGTTTTCCAATTAGGATTTTAATTGTTATATTTGTGGGGGTTTTTTTAATGCTAAATACACACTCGCAGACCCACACACACTACATGATATTTCCTTTGTACTCATAGCTAGCAATCAACACACAATAGACTATTGATGGATATAAGTCTTAACAGTTCTAACATAGCCATGCAATTAGATAACATCATAAATGAGGTGATTTCTAGGGTTATTACGTTAGTCAAGAATTGGACGGTTTTTGTAAAGGAAGCCTCTGCTGGCATACCCTTTAGTCATTTGTTTGGGGTTTTTGTAAAGGAAGCCTCGGCTGACATACTCTCGGTTGTGATGCTTTTGTGACTGTTCTCTGATTTGCAGCGTCGAGTTACATATCATGATATATTGAAGATTTCTGTTTCTGCATGTGGATTATTGGAATGCTTCTGGGTCCAAATCTTAGTGTCCCCTTCATGTATCTATGGCCATGATTGACTGCTCATATCCTTCAGAGGATGGTCAACACATTCCCTAATGAATCTTTTGCTCTTGCTAATTGCTTAAATCCCTCTGGGAATGATCAACATCTAGCCATAAGTCCAAGGTTGGGATTCAAACATTTCCAGCCTTTGACAGTATAACTGCCCAATTTCTAGCTCTAGATCAGTCCCAAATATGTCCCCTAAGCCAGCCCTTTTCCCCAAAACCTTCACTTAATTAACCCCTCAAACCCCCCAGACCATCCCATGCTAATGCTAGTTAACCCGCCATCTATTATTTCCCAATTCTTCCTCAAATCAGTGCACAACATGTCCAACCACAAGAGGTGATTTTGAAATTGTCAGAGTTGGGATACTGCAAGTGTGAAGAATAAACCACTTAATCTTTTCTAGAAAACTACTCTGAATGTGTAAGGTGTAAAGTCATTGTCGTGCGTTATTGCACCTGATACTCGGAAGATTGTTGATACAACATCAAAAAGCCATCTGTGATCAGAAGAAAAATAACTTATAAAATCATGAATGATGGAAGCTCTTGCGTGTGCTCTTGCGTCCGATTGACAATACGGATGGACAACAGATTTCTCACGAACATCGCCATGGGACCCACACATACAGTGCGTGTGCAAGGTGATCTTGCGTCCGATTGACGGTTCGTGATTGTGGGCCCCACCGAGCATCCCTATGTCAGATCTGAACCGTTCATTGCATCCATAGGGGGGAAAGACCCTCGCCTAGCTCTCTTTTTTGGCCCATGCATGTGTACGCACGTGGATCGTCAGAAAACGCAGGATGAACGACGAGTTGAGTTGGTACAGTGGGCAACGCCAGAACCTACTAAAACTACCCCTTCCCGACTGGTTTTTACCAGGAATCTAATGGACGGGGTGGATTTCTCTGATGATGTCGATCATGGCCCCATTGACGCCACAAAATCATATTTTCGCAGGCTTTAAGCACGAATGTGCGTCCGGAGGCTGTTGCATGCTGTGGGCCATTATGCGTCCATGGTGGTGATCAGGATCCATGATCTAAGCAGTCCACAAGCTTCAGAGGGTGGACACGACCCATCCCATGAAGTCAGAATGGACGGTGTGGATACTCCCTTCGGCAAAACTCATCCAAACGCAAGTTGGCTTGCGGTTTCACTGGTCACGTGGCTCTTGCTGCGTAAAATTCCAGCAACCGACCTCCTTGCCTATAAAAGGAGAGAAGAGAGAGAGCATGAGGCATTCAATTTTCCAGAGGTGGAAACAGTGGAGCATCTTCTTTGGCGTGAAGAGAGCAAGGGAGAGAGAGAGAAAGAGAAGGGTGGACGGCTCGGGCTCGGGTTCTTTCTTCCTTTTGTTTTTTCTTTGTGTTTATGTCTTTCCTTTTCAGAGATGTTAGCATGACTATGTCAGGCTAAACCTCTTAGCTAGGGCTAAGAGGTGAAGCTTGTAGCGTGATGGGAGAACTATTTGCTTGTGCCTTTTGTTTAGACTGAACTGATGTTGATTTTAATTTAATTAAGGGAATGTTTTTAGTTTTTAATGGTTTGTTGTGACTAAAATTACAATGGGTCTGTGATAGCTTTAAGCATGTTCCTTTCCTTTTTTATGTTTATGACGTCAGGAAGCCCTGTTGTTCACCATCGTCTCTTGGGCATGGTCGGATGACAGCATACATCTTATGATTGGTTGTTAAGTAGTTTAATTCTGTTGTTTGCTTTGTCTCCTGGGCATGGTTTGGTGATGGAATCAATTTTAATTCATATACCTTTCATCTATTAAAAATAGATCAAAGGAAGTTCTGTTTTGATTTCCATGGTTACACCCTTCAACTGGATGAAGATGGGACTCTAAGTCCAGTTGAGTTCTTGAAATAGGCATGAGATCTCCCTGATCTCTGCATGTGGATCCTCTGAATCCTTAGTTTCCTACCTCTGATTTTTGTAAGTTTTAGATTAATATTTCACCATTATTCCCTCAGATTCATTGATTTAGATTTCATCTTAGTCTAGTTGTAGTTCTACTTAATTTCAGATTACGTACAGGTTCCAGTCCCTTGGGATTCGACCTCGGTCTCACCGAGTTTATTACTACATCACAACCCTATAATTAGTTTTGGGATTAGTTTAAGATTAGGATTTTCTAACCTTTGATTTTAGGTTTAGTTTTCCTGATTTTTAGAAACTAACCTGTTTTTCCTGTTTTGTAGGATTCTGACATATACTTTCTAAATTGGTAATCTCTTTCTAATTTTCTAGTTTTTATAACTTTCTATTTCTTGATTAGGTTTTATTCTAAGAATTTTCCTAATTTATTTCACCTGTCCTTTCTTTTACTTTTAAAAATTAGTTTATTTTCTAGTTTAAATTTTAGGAACTATTTATTTTTAGAAACTAATTTCTTTTGTTTTCTCTTATAGGATCTTAAAATAGGCACTCCAACCTGGTAACTTCCTTCTAACTTCTCCTCCTTTTACTTTCCATACTGCTGTAGGATCTTTTCTTTAATTTTTTAGGATTAGATTTAGAATTAAGGTTTCACCATGAACTAACAAGAGTGGCTAGAGTGGGCACGTGAGTATGATAATTTATTTCTACAAAACAAGAGGTTCCGTGAGAACGTGTTAAATGCTTATGCTTGGAAACAACCTATATCTCAAAATTTTTTTGAAACCATGATTGAGAGCCAACCGGAATATAATTCTCCACCGATTAAGAAGTCTATACGCGATCATATGAGGGAGAATAATTACACCCCACCGATTAAGAAAACAGTATGTGATTATTGGGGTCATCGTGATTATTGGGGTGATAATGTGTACCAACAACCATCAAACTCTCCCGCCTATGACCCGTATTACTATGATCAATTGGAAACATCAAAATTGGGAAAATGAACCAACAACATATTATAATGATTATTCTCTTGGATCTCCTACCTTTGAGATCCAACAAAAAATGATCCAAGAGGATTCATTTCAGCATAACATGGCCTGTTTTGTGGAAATTAGAAAATTGTTGGAAGCGCTTAATTCGCGCCTTGATAAGGTAGAGGAGGCTCGTTCATCCTAGCCACAATTCATTCCAGAAATACAATGCGAGGAAAGTAATCCTAACTCACTTTTAAAGAACTCTGGAATTACGAATGAGGAGTTAAAGTCCATTAATGAGCATATGGTTCAATTTCCTGATGAGTCAATCTTAATGATGGTCCAAAGGAATGGTCAAGAGACGTGGGTGTCTTTCAAATATAATGATAGTGACACACTGCACTCACATGACACATAAGATTTCAATAATGAGGTATAGGTTAATTTATTTGAACCTCAACCGAATTTAGGAATAGAATGTGAGGAAAGCGATCTCATCCCTAGTGTGTACTGCACTAAATTGGAAGCTGAGAAGTATTGGGATAAGATTCATGAGGGCACAACCCAAATTTCACTAGAATCAACTTCAATTATGGTCCAGGAAGGTGATCACGAGGCACAAGAAGTTCTACTCCACCTATCTGACATGACCAATTTAAATGTGGAGGATGAACCACTTTCACCTAAACCTTCCAACCTTTGTGAGGCATGTTTAGACCACTCCCCTGAATTGAATGATGATATGGTTCGGGAGATGGACGAGCCGCTTGATATGACTCTAAAAGTTGAAACCACCCAATTGAGGCCACCATCTGAGTTATACACTTTTGACGATTCAATGCCTCTTCTGAGTAGTATTAATGAACAGATTCCTCACATCAATACTTCGTTTACTGACCCCTCAATTTGTTTGTGCAGGGCTGGAGCAAGAGAGCATACCTCTATCTACTTTTAAGGGCGATGGAGTCCTTGAGCATCTCATTACAAACTTCAATGAGGAAAACGAGTCACTCTCAGCTGAAATTCCCAACTCTTTGGATGATTGCTTGGCACATTTTTCAGATTCAAACGATCCTATGATTAAAGAAATAGTGGATGCCTCATAAGAGAATATCTCGGTAGTTGTTACTAATTAAGAGAACCCTTATTCTGAAGCCTCTTCTTCCCCAGATCCTAAATGTCTACCATTAAAGGAGGAAGAGCTGACAATGGAACCGAAGTCTGGAACTTTGAAATATGTTGAGAGTATATTACTTCTTGAGAAGTTTTCTGAACTTTATGTACTTGTAGTCTCTGATTCACCATGGGATACTAACGTTGAAACTTCTTCTGTTACAGGTGAATCATATATACTTTGGATACCTCAAGCAATTCAACGAAATTTTTTTTATGAGGTACATAAGTTTCTCTGGAAAGTCATGCTCCAGGGTGTTCAAGCCTATTGCAAAAATGACTTTTGGATGATCTTGTTGAGGAACTTACTGAGAAACTTATCAAGATACTAGTCAGAAGAGGAACCTTGCAGCATGATCGAGTAGTTTTTCCCTGTTTTCATAGGACTAAGGTAGTTTGCTTTATGCTGTTCTAGGTTATATGGTTTTATGCCATTAGGTTGGTTTGCTTCTTACATTATTTTAGGATAGTTTGAGTTAGTTGTTTTCACTCTCGTGCTAACCCGCTCTCATGCTGAGATCTCTATGGAAAAGTCTCTCTTAATTCGTCATCAAAGTACTATCTTCCCATCACTTCTCATTTACTTTCGTTGTCCCATGTGCATTGCAAGCTTATTTCTTTTACATTGAGGACAATGTAAATTTTAGGTTGGGGGTGGGAGATTAGGTTACCTAATCAGTGTTTTTTTGGTCTTGAGCAAAAAATTGTGAAAATTTTAAATTTTTCTGGAATTTCTTGTGAATTCGAAGTGATCTTGACGACTATCTTGGATTTAGAATTACAAGATAAGTGATGTTGGTAATTTATGACTCTTGGATTCAGTTATCTGTTAGATTTCACAGTTAAGTTTGAACTGTTAATCCATGATTAAAAGTTTTAAACATTGATTGAGTCATGATTTCACAAGACACATCTCGCTTGCACATTAAGGCTTCAGTTCAATATTGAATTGTAACTTGGTGATCATTAAGCATGAAAGGAACCAACCTAGGGAATTTGTCCATCATGTTCAATAAGAAGAATATATAAAAGGAAAAAGAAGTTTTTGAAAAAAAAAAAAGAAGAAGAAAGAAAAAATGAAAGTAAAAAAGAATACCCAGCAAAAAAAAAATAAAAAAAAATAGTTGTCATAAAAAAAGGGTTGAGTGTACGATCTTCACCATAGGTTTGCTCCCTACAAGTGCAGATTCAATTCCCCTCCCCCTCGACGAAAAAAAAATCAAAAGATGGAAGAATGAAAAGAAGAACTGTAAGGCAAGTTCTGGTTTAGGTTTTGGTTGTCCTGAATGTTCTTGGGATCATCAATGTTATCATGGAAATTGACAATTAGATCTCTTAATGATGGTAAGCCGGGATTACACTATACACCCATGGAACTCAATGTTTATTGATGGATTAATACTTCAAACTAGACTATGGAATTTACTGTGCGCTTGAGTCCATGAGAAAGTAATGCCCAACATTCATAAACCTTAGAATTCTGGGATCTGGATAGTTTTTCAAAAATCACTCGATAAATTCACCTGTAAGTCTCAACTTATTTTTCGCATATACTTTGCTCGGGACTAGCAAGATGCTGGTTGGGGGTTGTGTTGAGGGTCAAATATTGCATATTAAACCCCAGTTATTGCTTGGATTTATGAACATGGTACTGTTTATCGACCCAATTTAATTGTGTTTATGCTGCAAGGTGTGTTTAGGAGCTTGAACTGAAACAGGGTGCTAAAAGCATGAATTTAACACTCCAGAATTCACCAAGGCAAGGGACGGACTCTAGGGGACCAAGATCGACGGATTTGCACGCCAGAGATCCAAGAAAATCGAGAAACTGAAGATCAAGTGGCCCGAAATTGGTCTAGAATGCAAGATCACAGGGTTCCCACCATCCGTTCGGCTTAAAACTTCATATATGGCCTGAGGACCATAAATTAACCGTACACATCGAATTTTAACCACTGGATCTTCGTGGAATTAGCCCAACTGACAAATCAGCCACTGAATCCTTGATTTGGGGCCCACTTGATATCTGGATAGGCTTCAAATTTGGTCTCAACGCGTTAAATGAGCTAACAATACGGATGGACAGCAGATTTCTCACGAATATCGCCATAGGACCTACACATACAGTGCGTGTGCAAGGTGCTCTTGCGTCCGATTGACGGTTCGTGATTATGGGCCCCACCGAGCATCCCTTTGGCAGATCTGAACCGTTCATTGCGTCCATAGGGGGGAAAGACCCTCGCCTAGCTCTCTTTTTTGGCCCATGCATGTGTACGCATGTGTATCGTCAGAAAATGCAAGATGAATGGTGAGTTGAGTTGGTACAGTGGGCCATACCAGAACCTACCAAAACTACCCCTTCCTGACTGATTTTTCGCCAGGAATCTAATGGACGGGGTGGATTTCTCTGATGATGTCGATCATGGCCCCACTGACGCCACAAAATCATATTTTCGTAGGCTTTACGCACGAACGTGCGTTCGGAGGCCGTTGCATGCTGTGGGCCATTATGCGTCCATGGTGGTGATCGGATCCACTATCTAAGCCGTCCACAAGCTTGAGAGGGTGGACACGACCCATCCCATAAAGTCAGAATGGACGGTGTGGATACTTCCTTTGCCAAAACTCATCTAAACGCAAGTTGGCTTGCGGTTTCACTGTGCACATGGCTCTTGCTGCGTAAAATTCCAGCAACCGACCTCCTTGCCTATAAAAGGAGAGAAGAGAGAGAGCATGAGGCATTCAATTTTCCAGAGGTGGAAACAGTGGAGCATCTTCTTGGACGTGAAGAGAGCAAGGGAGAGAGAGAGAAGGGTGGACAGCTCGGGCTCGGGTTCTTTCTTCCTTTTGTTCTTTCTTTATGTGTTTATGTCTTTCCTTTTCAGAGATGTTAGCATGACTATGTTAGACTAAACCTCTTAGCTAGGGCTAAGAGGTGAAGCTTGTAGCGTGATGGGAGAACTATTTGCTTGTGCCTTTTGTTTGGACTGAACTGAAAAAAAAAAAAAAAGAAAAAAAAAAAGCTTTTCCCAGATCTATTTGAATAGTATCGACCCATAGGCAACAATAATAGCATTTATACATAATCTCATAAATAATCTAGGCCGTCTGTGTAGAGCAATACATCATGTTGCTATGGTGAGCATTTTAAATTTTTGACCTTTTTTTTTTTTTTTTTTTTTTTTTTTTTTTTTTTTTTTTTTTTTTTCATGTTTTGCATGAAAAATCATGGATTTGGAGCTTCAATTTAGAGATTTGGTTGAAAACGACCAAGTTGTGAAAAATTGAAAAAAAAAAAAAAAAAATCAAAAATTTCCCAATTTGCAGCAAATCGGTTGCAATCTTTTTGTCCAGACATAAAATCAGACATGTAACCTAATCTAGTGATTCTTCTTTTTCTTTTGAATGTATTGCTTGTATTTTCACACATCTTCTTACATTTATAAATTATATGAATAAACTTTGAATATACTTGCATCAATTCAGTTAGACAATGTATAGATTAGAACCTCATACAAAGAAACCTATCATGTGCACTTATTTTTTGTAATGTTTTGATTTGTATGTATTGATGTCTTTTTTAACAATCATTGAAATTTCGTTGAAAAATTCAACCAATTTCCAATGTTTTCCCCATGTTTCCAACAACAAAGATACATTACGCGATATAACCGGCATATCCCATGCAATAACCAATATGCATTTGTATCCCAAGGGTGCGATACGTGACGCGATACCGATATTTTGAACATTGCCCAAACCCAATAGATGTCTGATGTGCTGTAAAGAATAGGAATTTTTGAATCATCCGCTGTTTGGCTGTGAGGTTAGAAGAGAAATATGGATGGCTACTGTGCTCAGTCTTGCTGCGGGGTGTTGGCTGCTTGGGGTGATGTCGGTGGAATGCTTTGGAAGATAGGCCATGTGAATCTTTGGACATCTGGTCAGGAAAAATAATAATAGAACATTCAAAGGCAAAGAAGGCATCAGTTGGGGCTATTATGAACCAGATTTTCAGACTCCTGAAGTCATGGGCCAAAGCAAAAGATAGCTTAAGGATAATTCCAACTGTGATAATGGTCTCCAAATGGGAGGAAGTTCTTTGACACCGGAAGAAACCCAATAAAGCAATAATTAGGTGGAAGGCTCCCCTGCTGGCTACATCAAAATAAACTTTGATGTTTACTAGTTTGGCAACTGTAGCCCAGCAGGCATAGGGTGCTGTTCCTAATCATAATGGTGATGCCTTGGTCAAATTCTCAGTCCCAAGTGGTATTAAAGATTCAAATTCTGCAGAGGCCGTGAGTCTTCTGCGAGAAATTAAGCTCATGTCAGAGATTATGGACTGGGTTGGCAAGTTAGGCCGAATTTAGAGAATCATGGGGTGGGATGTATGAGCAGGTTAAGGCTGTAAGTGGACAGTTCATTTGGGTCTGTTTAGTTTGTTATAGGCTATAAAGTTGCACTGATTTGGATGCCTAATATGGGACAGGTTTTGGAAGGAGATATTGGTTGGAGGAGAAAGTTACAGTACAGAAAAAAAGATTGAGTTAGAGATGTCGGTTTCTAAATTGGAGAAAGTTAAACTTATGTCAGAAGCCTCAAGCCTAACTGCTAATTAAATGGTTTGCTGCCTTGCTGTTTGCTGTTACTGATTATGAACAATAGGATGTTATATTCATGCTTGAAGCCTGTATTGTTGAACTTCCCAGAAAGATTTGTTGCTGAAAATTTCAACAATAGAAGGGAAGATGGAGGAGATTGAAGCTCTTGAAAAAGAGATTGCAAAACAAGAGCAACATGTTGATTCTCTGGAGAACCAAGTCATCCAGCTGTGTGAAATTCTAGATCTAAAGGAACGTCTTCATATGCAATTTGAGAAGCAGAAGCTGTTTGAGGAGAAAAGAGCAGAGGTTAAAAAATAACTTATAACTAATTGATTCTTCTTCTTCTTCTTCTTCTTCTTCTTCTTCTTCTTCTTCTAGTTACTAGTATTCACTGAATTTTTGCTCAACTATTGGACCTGTCTTCAGATTCAGGCATCACTTGCCATGGTTGAAAACACAGTACAGAAGCAAGAAAACAATACAATTTAATGATAGAAGGAAAGCTGTTGGAGTTGACGAAGCATTTAAAGGCAATTCTCAGCGGAATGATCACGTACCAATTTTTCCATTTCCCCCACATTTTATTTGCTTACGGCAGATTTGTTCTAGTTTGGGAACTCAATGAATTTGATTAGGCAATTAATGACATAAGATGAAAGTATGAGGTGGAGACGCTAGAGCTTGTTAATACTGAGAAAGAAAAGGTCTGCTCCATTTTTAAATTGCTCAGTTGATCTTCATGTACTTTGGATTATCATTCAATTTTCTATATTATTTGAACCAAAATAGGCTGACACACTTATCGGGGAAATAGAAAGAAAATATGATTAAAAAAAAAATTGCAGAAAATAAAGATGAAGCATGTTGATGCTTACTGCGTGTTCAGGAGGAACATGGTGCATTGTTAAGTAGTGAAGGCTAGTGTTGTAAATTTTGCATATCATACTTCATTATCCCAGACATTCTAAAAAATGCACCAAGATGTACTTTTTGAAATTGTGTCTCACAAGCCAACATGCTTTGGACTCTGCAGGCACTGCTTTCAACACTAGTCCATGAGTAGACTAGTGTTCGTCATTCTTAATTTGGACTCTTCTATCCTGCATTTTGCCCATGAATCAACATGGTAATGGGGAGTTTCCGCACTGGCCATGCACACAATGTGGACCTGCACAAGATGCGTATCTAAATTTTTTGATTTGGATGTTGTAAACTCATCCATTCAGAGTTGCTCGAGGCTTAACACTCTTGCTTGTTGCACATTTCGTGATAAACCTGACTAGGGGTTAAATTCATGTTACTGCACGTGGCAAACACAAAAGATTTAAACCATTCATCCACTTGGCTTTATTTGGTGGTGAAAGTATCAAAATTTTATTGGATTGGGCATAGGTGCTAAATTTAGTGGCATGGCAAGAACAGGTTCGTCTTATACTCTTCGAAGAATAGAAATTGAGAAAATAGGGGCAAATATGACAAATTGCTAAATTTTAGACGTTTGTGGTTTCTGTTTACCAAACAAGTTTTTGTGAAAAAAAATGCTTATTTAAAAAATATATATATATATGACTTTTTTTCAGACAAATTAAAATTCATTCAACGCTTTAATTAATTTTTAGAACTAGTTTACCGAATGACACCTTCTTGAGGGAAGGAGGGAGGGTTCTGAGCATACTTCTTGGAGCCAGTACTTTAAAACACTCATGGAATCTCCTCCAATTAACAGGACCGAAAAACTCTTTCACAAATAATCATTTTTATTCTCTCAATGCCAAAGCCTCTGCTTTTGACTCATTGCACTCACGGGCTGTTAAGAGTAAAGCCTCAGCTCTTGACACATTGCGCATGCTAATGGGTCTGAAGAAAGCGATAGCAGCCATACTCTCGTTGTCTCTAATCATACCAACGTCTATGCGTAAACTTCATAATTCTTGGTTCTCTGGAATATTGCATGACTAACTAACAGTTGGCCGGGCTCCTTTAGGACCATACCAGCAGCACAGCTAGCAGCATATATTGCATCTACAACTTTTTATCCAATGTCCGCTTCTTTAAAGCCGGTGCGTCAATGTCATTGCGCAAAGATACTTTTCTTGAAATATCTTATACATTTTATGAGACAAGGAAATATAATTAGGCATGATCCAGCACTAGATTGCATAGTTCTTCATTCTCGGAAATGTACTGCAGCTAGTTTGAATAACATTAATGTTAACGCTTAAACCAGGCTCCATTAACGCCTGTGCATCATTAACACCCACTCTCCAATCTTTCCATAGACCTGTTTTTATGAAGGATTTTCACAATCTCGTACTTATGTTTTGAGCAGTCAAGATAATGACAATCAGGAAAGAAGAGCATAAAAACAAACTTATTCGTAGCAATACATGTTTCTTTTCTTGTCAAATGAATTTTCAGTAATCACCGATCAATTCACTGTAAATTACAAATATTCCAATCCTAAGCAACATCAAAACTAACTGATGTTTTATTTAAACCAACCTGATTTAAATTGGTTTTAAACTCGCAAGTATACGAATCAGGTGTAAACACAGTACGTATTACGATATCGTTCCTACAAGGACTGGTTGTCACAATTCGAATTTTATGATTCTTCTTAACTAATCCAACAAATAGTTTAGCTAGTTATTAAGTAAATAACAAAAATCAATGAAAAATAACTGAAAACAGGAAGGAAAATTCACTCAAGGAGAACAACAGAACTTTTGAATCCACCCCTAATTATCCTAACCCTTGTTTTACCTGTTGATTCACCCTAATTCAGATTGATGTAAATTTAATAAATAAAGCACAATCTGTGTCCTTGTTCAGGCAACAGGATGTATAATTCTCTTGAAGCACAAGTAACTTTTCCCTTAACATCAATTATCCCTAATGCATGCACATCAATTATCATGTATATACAAACATTAAGAATCAATCGAACCACTTAAATCCACATCCACCATCTAATATCTTGATTATGAATCACATAAGATGAATTTGGGAAAAAATCTCAAGGATCACATCTTTCCATTTATGTTTAGGCATGAATAGATGTAAATTTCTATTTCTTTCTCTATAAGAAAACCTGTTCATGGTCAGACCCAAGCACACCTAGAATAAGATTCCAAACAACATCCACTTCTAGACTTTGTGTAAGCTCATAGATTGGAGAGGTATGGAGTTTTCATTTAATCATAATAGAGAAAGAAATAAACCAATCGATTTCGAATGAAATCAACAAATAACAAGAAGCATTCAAATTAGGGGCTTCATCTCAGCCCTAGCTAAGAAGTTTAGCCTGACCTAAACATGATTAAGCTAAAAAAACATAAGACAAAAGGAAGAAAAAAAACTCTATTAAGAAAGCTGCTCCACGTTCCAGCTCCAGATTGAATGCCTCACTCTCTCTCTCTCTCTGTTCTCGTTCTTTTATAGGCAGGGAGGTTGGTGGAGAGGAGTCGGTGCGTTTACAGACTCCCCTGCATAGAGTTTTTGCGCAGCCAAGATGGTAGCGTTCAAACTCTCCTCTTCCTTACTTTCTTTTCAAAAAGAATAACGTCCCCTGGGACATCGTGGGCCACAACAACCCGCAAAACTCAGACAGTGTCCGGACACGAAAACAGGGCTGAACCTTGCTACGTTGCTTGGCGGGCCCCTGATCAGCTTTAAAAGTCAGATCTACTACGTCTATTGTACTCGTGGCGAGATTTAGGTGCGGGATAGTCGGTTTTGGCTGTCCTTTGATGCGGCCCAAGGAAGTAAATCATACTGCACTGATTTAAACGTTGCAAAATAGTCTTTTTGTGATTTCTGTGATTGGCACGTGCGTGTGTATGGCTGAAACAGTCAGCAAGGTTTTGACTAGTTCGATCCCCTCTATATGAAGGGCGGATTGGATTATTCGCATGGGTCAAGATGGAGGCCCACTACAGATCAAACGGCGCCCCTGTTTCACGCCGGAAGAAACTGAAGTTTCTGTTTCTGAAGGAGCGGGTCAAAGTCGGTTTGACCCGACTTTGGTTGCAGTGCACGGCGCACACACCACTCAGGTGGGGTCCACTGTGATGGTTATGAGAAATCCAATCCATTCATCCGTTCTTCCAGCTAATTTAATGGGTCGATCCTATGTTTGAAGCATATCCAGTGATCAGGTGGGTACAAAATCAACTGTTTATGGTATGATCTGTCCGTTGGGCTACTTTCACAATGATCGGAGAGCTGAAATTTGACGTGTACGGTTAATTTATGGCCCTCAGGTCATATATAAAGTTTGGAGCTGATCAGATGGTGGGAACCCTGTGATCTTGCATTATGTACATCTTTCAGGCCTGTTTAAGGTGAGTTGCTGGAATTTCTTTGATCTCCGGCGTGTAAATCCTCGATCTTGGTCCCATGGAGTCTGGTCTAATGCCTTGGTGATGCCTGAGCGTTAAATCCATGCTTTCAGCATCCTTTTCTGTAAGACCCGTACCCTAGTCCGTACCGTTTCGTAGGCTTCCGCGATCCTACCGGTCGAATTTCGACAATCCTCGACCCATTTCCAACGTTGTGCGCGATCCTAAGCCGAGTCCTGCATTCCAAAGTCGGCTCGATCCGAAACTTGTATCCTAGCGATCGCGCCGTCGCCGCGGTTCCAACGCCGCGACTCACGCATCGAACCGATACCTAGGTGGGAAGATGTCAGTCAGCGTTCGGTTCGAAGAAACGTCGCACGTTGCGAATCTCGAGGGAATCTCTACGAGATGTCCCATCAATCAAGTCAAGTACACCACCATACCTCCATGTCACCTCACCCAACAACAAATACTCATGGCCATTCCCTCTTTTCTCCCAAGTCAACTCTTCTCTCCCTTCACCATACCTCTTTTCACAAATTTCAAACCTAACCTCACCTCCCCATTACCTCTTCATTAAACCACCATACCACCTCATTCCTTTTTACCATTACTCCTCTCTCATTCCATTCCTCATCTCCCAAAACACCCACACGTCCAACTTCCTCTCCATCCCAAACACCAAGTGTGGCCTACTTTCCCCCACTCTCACATCTCTCATCTCAACCGTTGGATCATCATCAACCACCATTGAAAGTGGAGGCTAGGAGCTAAGGAGTGCAAGGAAGCAAGGAGGGTTACAAGAGGTGGGTGATCCACCGTTGATTCCATTTAAGGGCCCACAAGTGATGGGATCCACTTTGATGTATGTAGTTGTGATTGAAGAGGGGCCCATAGTGGCGGGGTCCCTCCACTCCATCGCCGTGTCTCTCTCTATTTCTCTCTTTTTCTATTCCTTAGAATGAAGTTGGCCCCACCAATATGTTAAATCTACTCCATCCATCAAATAGGGTGGCCCACCTCATTTTAGGAGAGATCCACCCCCTATTTAGAGTAAATAAGATATTATAATATTTTATTAATATTTAAATATTATGGTAGGCCATGATCATGTGGGACCTACCTTGATTAACGTGGGCCACTCACGTGTGGAACCCACCATGAGGCAGTGTTTATCCAAACCGTCCAGCGTCCAGAGACGCTGGACGTAGGCGTACTAACACAAAAAAAAAGAAGAAAAAAGTAACTTTTTTAGTGGGCTGCTCATGCAGGCCCCACCTTGATGTATGTATGTGATCCACGTCGTCCAATCTATTCTCTAGTCCACTATAGGCGTTGAGCCAAAATTTTAAAGTGATCTGATCATCAGGTGGGCCATACCATCTAAAACCATGTGAGCACATGACTAAACATATAAAAGTACTTGGTGGGATCCACCTGAGGTTTGGACGCAGCTGAGACTCGGTCTGGACGGCCAGACTAGTGGGGCACACAGATTGGGCGGTCTGGATTCGTCCAAAATGGACCCCACTTACCACAAAAAAAAAAGCATCACTGCTGCTGCTGCCAACGCAGGCAGCAGCGCCTGCGGGCGTGAATGAGGCAGGGACCCACGGCTCCCTGCCGTGGGCCCCACATGATGTGTGAGTTTCATCCATGTCGTCCATCTATTTGATGAGATCATTTTAAGGCACGAGCCCAAAAATGAGGTAAATCCCAATCTCAAGTGGACCACGTTACAGGAAGCAGTGTTCATGGGGCTGGCCCCCATGAACAGTTTGGACAGCAAATAAATATTACGGTGGGACCCACCTGAAATTTGGTGCGGCTGAAACTTGGTCTGAACCCTCTTTCAAGTGGGACACACATAATGGCTCGGCTGGATTTGCAAACCACATCTCGGTGGGCCCTACCCCAGGTCACGTGTGACCTTATGAATAGGTTGGTGGCAAACAAACATTACAGTGGCCCCTGGTCTGCCTGACCATGTGACCTTATCAACAGGTCGGTTGGCAAATAAACATTATGGTGGGCCATGGTCCACATGACCTAATGAACAGATTGGAGGCAAATAAGCATTTCAATGGGCCCTACCCAAGGCCCATGAGACCTCATGAATAGGTTGGATTGAAAATAAATATTACAGTGGGCCCTAGACCCATGTGACCTTAAAAATAGTTTAAATGGAAAACAAACATTTTTGGTGACCCGTTGTTGAGGTCCACCTTGATGTGTATAGGCCCATTGTTGAGGCCTATCTTGATGTATTGGTGTCCCGTTGTTGAGGCCCACTTGGGTTTGTATAAGGCCTATGCTGTGAGGCCCATTGTGGTGAATGCAAGGCCCATGGGTGATGGGCCATTGCATTGTACCTAAGGCCCATTGATGAGGCTCATTGAGGTGGCCCACTTGATGAACGTAAGGCCCATGTGATATGGCCCATTTGATGTATTTAGGGCCCAATGGGATGTACCTAAGGTCCATTGCAATGTGTGATCCCTCCATAATTTATTGAATGGTATTTAAGACGAGCCGAGCCTTGGGGACAATATTGGTTTGACGTCCACATTGTACGAGTAATGTTGGTTAGATGTCCACAGTATAACTCTCCCTAAGGCCACTGATAGGCCGTATCTGTTTCATGTAGGCCATATAGGCCCATCTTCATTGAGAGGATAATTTATTGCTTTATAACATGTTAGCACAGCCCATGATTCATGATCATACGCATCATATGTATGCTTGAGATGAGGAGTGTTTGATCATAGCATATGCCTTCGGACAAACTGTTTACGGGCTCCCTGATAGGCGGAGTTACCCTTCATGAGCGCGTGCTTCACGCAGGATGGTTGCATGATTGGTAGTGTGGTTCATGCATTTGCATCTGTGTGATTGTGATATGCCCTAGCGACATCAGGGCCATAGCCTCCACAGATATATCGTGGGTGGCTGGTTGGATACCGGAAAAATCTTGTTCTAAGCAATTGGAGCGCCATAGATGTCCCTAGGTGAGAGTCCCTGAACCCGATGGTACCAGAGGATGACTCCAACGTCGAGACTGAGTGGATATATGAGCGCACGAGGGTCGAATACCATGAGGCCGCGTCTCCCACTGTGTCGTGGTCGGTTGGAAAGGGGTGTAGCCTTACTCGCCCGAGAGCAGGGGGCATTACTAGGCTGAGTTTGACCAGCTCGAAAATGGGTTCACTATCGACATGCCGGATAGGTATTGGCTGACTATTGGCCAGGCAGATAGTGAGGTTTCTTACGCTCACTTGGACTGTGCTGCTTGGAGAGAGACAGTGCCATTTGGAGTGTACTGAACCCCGGTGATTATCCAGACTGAGAACCGTACTGATTTGATGCTCTAGTGAGGAGTTGCATTGGTATGAGGATTGACATGCTTGACTTACATATTGCATCGCATGGCCTTGGTATGGCCGATAGCATTCACATCTTGTACTACATAGCCTTGGTACGGCTGGTTGCATTTACGTACTCATCAGCATGATTTCGCATTACTCCGGCATTGCATTCTGAGCACGTTCGCACACACTTACACCGCCCTCTAACCTTTCTATAAGCTTATGCACGATTGATGCGTGCAGGTGACGTCAGGACGCAGCGGTAGTCTCACCGCAGTTGGAGCGTGCCGCCGAGCTTTTGGAGTTTTTGTTATTTGCACTATCTTGTATTTCCCTTTATACGCACTGTATTCAAAGTTTTTGTTCATAGTGGATTTTGTGATGGTGTTCTTGTGGTTATTGTTCGTGGGTTATGCTGTGGTTATGCTCATTACGAATCAAATTGATATAAGAAATCCTCCTTGTAGTATCCCAGGATCGGAACCTGGTATATGGGTGCCGGGAGCCGAGAATGGGGTACTACGGAGGCTGTCGGCGCCGGATTCGGCGATCGGGAATTTTGTGAGCCCGGTCTCCGAGTTCGGGGCGTGACATTTCAGTCCACGCTCCTAGATTCACCTTGCATCACAAACACGATTAAAATAAACCGTTAAGTAGTGTCATGTTCATAAATCCATGTAGTAATTGAGGTCTAATATGCAATATTCGACCTTCAACACAACCCCCAACCAACATCTTGCTAGTCTCGATCAAAGTATGCAAAAAATAATTTCAGAAATACAAGATAATTCATGTAAACCCGAGTGCCTTGTGAAAAAAATAGTCAAGATGCGAGAATTCTAAGATTCATGAATGGTGAACAGTATTTTCTCCTGGAATCAAGCTCACAGTAAACTTCATAATCAAGTTCAAAATATTAATCCATTAATTACAACAATTCTAAACATTGAGTTCCATGAGTATACAGTGTATTTCGGCTTATCACTATTAAAAGATCCAATTGTCAATTTCATGATATCATTAGTTACCAACAAAGGAATTCATGACAACCAAAACCTAAACCAACACTTACCTTACAGATCAACTTTTCATTCTACCAGCCTTTGATTTTTCCATGAACAGTAACACCAATGAGGGGAATCAAATCCTCAACTATAGGGGCAAACCTATGGTGAAAACTAGTCGCCTAACTCTTTTCAAATGTCAACCATGGGGAATCAAATCCTCACCTATAGGGAGCAAACCTATGGTGAAGTTCGATTGCCCAACCCTTGCCGCAGGCATCTATCTTGTAGCTGGGTATTTCCTTTTTCTTTCATTCTTCTTATTGAACACGATGGACAAATTCCTCAGGTTGGTTCCTTTCATGCTTAATGATCACCAAGTTACAATTCAATATTGAACTGAAACCTTAATGTGTAAGTGAGATATGTCCTATGAAATCATGACTCCATCAATGTTTAAAACTTCTAATCATGGGTTAACAATTCAAACTTAACTGTGATATCTAACAAATGGCTGAATCCAAGAGTCATAAATTACCAACATTCTGTATCTTGTAATTCTAAAATCACGACTATCCATCAAAATCACTTCGAATTCACAAGAAATTCCAGAAAAAACTTTAAATTATTAAAAATTTTCACAATTTTTGCTCAAGATCAAGAAAATACTGATTAGGTAACCTAATCTCCCACCCCCAACCTAAAATCTACATTGTCCTCAATGTAAAAGATATAAGCATGCAATGCACATGAGATAATGAAATTGAAAGAGAAGTTTAGCTAGTCCTCAAGCGAAACAAAAATAACAAAAAAAAATCCTACATACACCACTTTCGCAAGTGTTCTCGATTGCATTTAGCATATGCAACAAGCCTTTAAACCCCTAGGTTGCCCCTAATGGACGAGTTGTAGTCTCGTGAGGGTTTGTAGCAATGTTACCCACAAACATTGAAGTAACTAACTAGGAAAAAGAAATGAAATGAAATGAAAGGTTGGGTTGCCTCCTAGGAGCGCTAAGTTTAACGTCTTCAGCCAGACAAGCAATGAAAGCATCCATTGACCATGAATTAATCAATCTTGATAACCTAGGTCCTCCAAATAAATTTCCTCAACATCTTGATTAACCAAATCCTCTAAATATGGTTTCAGTCGTTGACCATTTACTTTGAAAATATTCCCGTCCTTTAGATTTTAAATCTCAACTGCTCCATGAGGAAATACTTTCACTACCTGATAAGGATCATACCATCGCGAACGTAGTTTTTTAGGAAAGAGGCGTAACCTGGAATTATACAATAATACTTTCTGGTCCAGTTCAAATGTCTTGCGAAGAATTGATTTGTCATGAAAAATTTTTGTCCGTTCTTTATAAATTTTTGCATTCTCATATGCCTCATTTTGAATTTCTTCTAACTCATTGAGTTGAAGTTTACGGTGTGATCCAGCCTTTTTTAAGTCAAAATTAAAGGTTTTGATGGCCTAATAAGCATGATGGTCTAATTCCATAGGCAAGTGACATACTTTCCCAAAGACAAGCCTCTAGGGGGACATTCCAATTGGGGTTTTGAAAGTCATACGATATACCCACAAAGCATCATTCAAACGTTGAGACCAATCCTTACGATCAGGGCGAACTGTTTTCTCTAAAATTTATTTAATCTCCCGATTCGAAACCTCTACTTGACCACTTGTTTGTGGATGGTATGACATTGCAACTTTATGGGTGATGGAATATTTCTTCATTAAAGATTCAAACGGTTTATTGCAAAAATGAGTACCCCCATCACTTATAATTGCTCGAGGAGTACTAAAACGAGAAAAAATATTTTCTTTTAAGAAACGGACCACAACTTTATGATCATTCGTTTTACATGGAACTGCTTCAATCCACTTAGAGACATAGTCAATGGCCACAAGGATATACATATAATCGAATGACGGGGAAAATGGACCCATGAAGTCAATACCCCAAACATCAAATATCTCAACAATGAGAATATTGGTAAGTGGCATCATGTTCCTGCGGAAAATATTACCCGTACGTTGGCATCTATCACATGTAGAACAAAAGGCATGGGTGTCTCAAAAAAGTGTAGGCCAATAAATTCCACTTTGTAAAACTTTTGCAGCTATTTTCTTTGAACCAAAATGACCACCACATGCATGGTCAGGATAAAAGGAGATTATACTATGAAACCCATTCTTAGGCACACATCTCTTAATAACCTGGTCAAGACAAAGTTTGAATAAGTATGGGTCATCCCAAAAGAAATATTTAACCTTAGCAAGAAATTTGGATTTATCCTGTTTAGTCCAATGAGAAGGAAATTGACTTGTAACAAGATAATTTACAATATCTGCATACCAAGGTAATCGAGAAATAACTAAAAGTTGTTCATTAGGGAAAGACTCGTTCATTGGCAAAGGATCCACTGTGGACTCTAAGACAACTCTAGACTAGTGGTCTTGGCTACCACATTTTCGGAACTCTTTTTATCCCGAATTTCAATGTCAAATTCTTGTAGCAAGAGAATCCAACGAATCAATCGAGGTTTAGCATCTTTTTTAGAAAGAAGATATTTCAATGCGGCATGATCTGAGAACACTATAACCTTTGATCCTATGAGATACGACCTGAATTTGTCTAGAGCAAATACCACTGCCAAGAATTCTTTTTCAGTGGTAGAGTAGTTAAGTTGAGCATCATTTAGGGTCCTACTAGCATAATAAATGACATGAGGCATTTTGTTCAATTTTTGTCCTAAGACAGCTCCAACTGCATAATCCGAAGCATCACACATAAGCTCAAAAGGTAAACTCCAATTAGGTGGTTGGATGATTGGAGCAGAAGTTAATAAATACTTTAACTTATTAAAAGCTTTCCGACAATCATCATTAAGGACAAATGCAACATAAGGGTTGAGAAATTTTGCTAAAATCCTTAATGAATCTCATGTAGAATCCCGCATACCTTAAGAACGATCTAATCTCCTTCACCGTTCTGGGTGGAGGAAGACTTCAATGCCTTTACTTGAAAAAACATGCCCGAGTACAATCCCTTTTTGAACCATAAAATGACACTTTTCCCAATTCAATACCAGGTTCATTTTTTTACATCTTTCCAAGACGAGATAGATGGTATAAACATTCATCAAATGAAGAGTCAAAAATTGAAAAATCATCCATGAAAATCTCAAGGAAACGCTCAACCATGTCTGAAAAAATACTCATCATGCAATGTTGAAAGGTAGCAGGCGCATTACACAACCCAAATGGCATATGCCGATAGGCATATGTACCAAAAGGACATGTAAATGTGGTTTTCTCTTGATCCTTTGGAGCAATGGGAATCTGATTATACCTGGAATAAACATCCAGGAAACAATAGTAGATATGCCCTGCCAATCTCTCAAGCATCTGGTCTTTGAAAGGAAGAGGAAAGTGATCCTTCCTTGTGACTAGGTTCAGTTTACGGTAATCAATAAAAACTCGCCAACCCGTAGTCATGCGGGTTGGCACTAACTCATTATCATCATTGTTTTTCACCGTAATCCCAGACTTTTTGGGAACAACTTGAATTGGGCTGACCCATGTGCTATCTGAAATGGGGTAAACGATACCAACATCTAACAATTTAAGCACCTCTGCGCGAATGACCTCTTTCATATTAGGGTTAAGCCTCTTTTACATTTCATGTGACGTTTTTGCATTTTCTTCAAGATGAATATGATGCATACACACAGTGGGGCTTATTCCCTTTATGTCCGATATTGTCCACCCAATAGCTGCCTTATATTCTCTAAGAACATTAAGCAACTTACCCTCCTGTTCCTTATCAAGGTCAGAAGCTATGATGACAGGCAGGGTCTCAGAAGGACCTAAAAATGCATACTTGAGAGTTTCAGGTAACTGTTTAAGGTCAAGTTCGGGTCAATAAACGGGACAAGTTTAGACTCAGATAGTGAAAGAAGTACTTCCACTTTAGCTTTCCATTTTGTAGTATCCATTATAGGATTAGAGTCAAGCAATGCATTGACTTTTTGAATGGAACTTCCTATGTCAAAATCTATGCCAAAATGTGTTAAACAAGTCTCAGGAGCATCTTCGGAAGATTTAAGGAAAGAGTCATGCACTAGACTCTCAATCATGTTCACTTCAAATAAATCATCTAAGTCTGACGGTTGTTGTCCAGCATTGAAAACATTGAGTTTAATCTTCATGTTACCAAAAGACAACTTCATAACTCCATTCCTGCAATTTATGATAGCATTGGATGTGGCTAAGAATGGACGTCCCAGGATAATCGGGATTTGACTAGTAGGATTCTGGACAGGCTGAGTATCTAGAACGATGAAATCCACTAGAAAATAAAACTTATCAACCTGGATTCGAACATCCTCAATAACACCACGGGGCACTTTGACAGATCTATCAACTAGTTGTAGTGTTATTTTGGTAGATTTCAGCTCACCAAGTCCTAGTTGCTCATATACAGAATATGACAACAAATTAACGCTTGCCCCTAAATCAACCAATGCCTTCTCAATCTTATGATCTCCTATGACACAAGAAATGGTGGGAGCTCCTGGATCCCTAAATTTAGGAGGGGTGTTGTGTTGAATCATGGAGCTGAGTTGCCCCACAAGGAAGACCTTCTTGTGAACATCCAGCTTACGCTTTTGAGTGCATAAATCTTTAAGAAACTTGGTGTAAGCAGGGACTTGCTTGATAGCATCGAGCAATGGAATGTTAATTTGCACTTGCTTAAACGTGTCCAATATATCATTAAAGTTGTTTCCTTTCTTAACTGGTGCCAGACGTTGAAGAAAAGGTGCTTTAGGCACATAGGAGGACACATGAGTGGTTCCTGGAGAGTCAGAGTGCTTTTGGACTTTGGATGTATTAGTATGTCTCTCCGCTTCATTTTGGTCTTCCGATTTGGAATTTGATTCTTCCCTAGGCATCTCTACTTTGTTCTCGATCTATTTATCAGACCTAAGGGTAATGATTGATTTGGTTTGCTCATGATATTGTTCTTGGTTTGAATTAGAGTCAATCTCATACTGTCCTTTTGGATTTGCCACAGGTTGGCTAGGGAACCTTCCCTTCTCTCTCTCACTCAATGTGGTAGCAAGTTGACCCAACTGTACTTCCATCTTGGCAATGGATTGCGCATTTGCATGTAAGCTTTGTTGGTTAACTTGTAAAGTTTGTTGGGTGTCTTTTTGAAATTGAAGAGAACTCTGCATAAAAAGATTGAGTGTATCTTCAAGAGATGGTTTCCTTGATTGTAAAGGAAGTTGTTGATATTGCAAAAACTGTAGAAGTTGTTGACTACCAACTTGGGGGTAAGGTTGCATAGGAGGATTTTCAGATGGTCCTCCTTGTTAATGTCCTTTTGCCCAAGAAAAATTTGGATGTCTAGCCCAACCTGGGTTGTAGGTGTCTGAGTAAGGATCATTCACTGTTCTCTGAAAAGTGTTCATAGCATGCACTTGTTCAGAGAGAAATTCTGGAAATGCTACACCAGATGGACAAGACTGCGTAGGATGGGCTGGACTAAAACATATGACACATGACTCGATTTGAGTTGTTTTTGGAGGTCCATTATAACATCAAAGCATCAACTTTCTTTGTCAGGCTATCAATCTTAGCATAAAGATCTGGCGTGACTCCTATCTCATATATACCACCTTTCTTCTGTGGTTGGGGACTTCTTTCACCTCTATTTGAATAGTCCCATTGTTGGAAATTTTCACACGAGGTTTCAAAGAAATTCCAAGCTTCGATATCACTTTTGGTCATGAATGACCCTCCACTGGTGGCATCAACCATGCAACGATTTTGGGGTGTCAAACCGTGATAAAAGTATTGAACTTGTTGCCACTTCTCAAAACCATGGTGTGGACATTTAAGAAGCAAGTCCTTCTATCTTTCCCAACATTCATGAAAGTGCTTACCCTCTTTTTGTATGAAATTAGTAATTTCTCTACAGAGTGCATTAGTTTCGTGAATAGGGAAGAACTTGTTTAAGAACTTCTTAGACAGTTGGTCCCATGTAGTAATAGACCCAACTTATAGAGAATTCAACCATGCTTTCACCTTATCTTTCAAAGAAAAAGGAAGAAGGCGCAAACGGATCAAATCATCTGAAAAGTTTTGGAACCTAAAGGTAGAGCAAATGTCTAGAAATTCTTTCACATGATGATATGGATCCTCCTTATCTAAACCATAGAAGGAGGGCAACAATTGTATGACCCCATGTTTAAGTTCAAAGTGTGTTGCCGTGGTGGCTGGCAACACTATGCATGAAGGTGCATTAAATTGGACAGGAGCCGAATAATCTCTAAGAGCTTTAATTCCATTCTCGTCTGCCATTTCAAATGGAATGTTTCTCAATCTTCTACGAAATGTTCTTTCTATTTCAGGATCAAAAGGTGCTAGTTTTATGTTCAGAGATCTACGTCCTAGCATAAACTGAGTTATTGCAATGTAGGAAAGAAAGTTAAACTAAGATGTAACCTAAGAGAAATAAAACTAGAGCTAAAAAATCATGAATTCCTAAAAACAAGATGAAACTATGTAAACAAGAATTGGAAGAAAGAACCCGGATTGATTTTCGAAGAATTGGGAGCTCCTCCTTCACTTTGAAGAATTTTTTTTTTTTTTTTTTTTTCAGCTTCCTTCCTCAATTCGTATAGAAAATAAAGACAAAAATAAATTAAGTTTCCTAAAATTTGTGAAATGATGCGAGAAAAATCCTAGGGCTATGAATTATGATAAGAGAGAATCCTAAATCCAAATGGACCGAAACAGTCCCTGACAACGACGCCAAAAACTTGATGTTTTATTTAAACCAACCTGATTTAAATTGACTTTAAACTCGCAAGTATACGAATCAGGTGTAGACACGGTACGTATTACGAGATCGTTCCCACGAGGATTGATTTTCATAATTCGAATTTTATGATTCTTCTTAACTAATCCAACAAATAGTTTAGCTAGTTATTAAGTAAATAACAAAAATCAATGAAAAATAACTGAGAACAGGAAGGAAAATTCACTCAAGGAGAACACTAGGACTTTTAAATCCACACATAATTATCCTAACCCATGTTTTACCTGTTGATTCACCTTAATTCAGATTGATGTAAATTTAATAAATAAAGCACAATCTGTGTCCTTGTTCAGGCACACAAGATGCATAATTCCCTTGAAGCACAAGTGATTTTTTCCTTAACATCAATTGTCCCAATTCATGCACATCAATTATCATGTATATACAAACATTAAGAATTAGCCTAACCACTTAAATCCACATCCACCATCTAATATCTTGATTATGAATCACAGAAGATGAATTTGGGAAAAAATCTCAAGGATCACATCTTTCCATCCATGTTTAGGCATGAATAGATGTAAATTCTTATTTCTTTCTCTGTAGGAGAACTTGTTCATAGTCAGACACAAGCACACCTAGAATAAGATTCCAAACAACATCCACTTCTAGACTTTGGGTAAGCTATAGATTGGAGAGGTATAAAGTTTTCATTTAATCATAATAGAGAAAGAAATAAATCAATCAATTCCGGATGAAATTAACAACTAACAAGAATCATTCAAATTAGGGGCTTCATCTCAGCCCTAGCTAAGAAGTTTAGCCTGACCTAAACATGATTAAGCTAAAAAAACATAAGACAAAAGGAAGAAATAAAAAACTCTATTAAGAAAGTTGTTCCACGTTCTAGCTCCAGATTGAATGCCTCACTCTCTCTCTGTTCTCGTTCTTTTACAGGTAGGGAGGTCGATGGAGAGGAGTCGGTGCGTTTACGCACTCCCTTGCGTAGAGTTTTTGTGCAGCCAAGATGGGAACGTTCAAACTCTCCTCTTCCTTGCTTTCTTTCCAAAAAGAACAACGTCCTGTGGGATGTTGTGGGCAGGCCTACATGATGGACAGTCCGGATTTTGCAATCGGACTTGCTTGGTAGGCCACAACAGCCTGCAAAACTCGGATAGCGTACGGACGTGAAAACAGGGCTGAACCTTGCTGCGTTGCTTGGCGGGCCCCTGATCAGCGTCTAAAGTGAGATTTACTCAGTCCATTGTACTCCTGGCGAGATTTAGGTGCGGGATAGTTGGTTTTGGCTGTCCTTTGATGCGGCCCAAGGAAGTAAATCATACTACACTGATTTAAATGTGGCAAAATAGTCTTTTTTGTGATTTCTGTGACTGGCATGTGCGCGTGTATGGCTGAAAACAACATGATTTTGACTAGTTCGATCCCCTCTGTATGATGGACTGCTTGGATTATTCGCCTGGGTCATGATGGAGGCCCACTGCAGATCCAACAACGCCCCTGTTTCACGGCAGAAGAAAAGGAAGTTTCCGTTTCTAAAGAAGGAGTGGGTCAAAGTCGGTTTGACCCAACTTTAGTTGCAGTGCACGGCGCGTGCACTTGTGCACGGTGCACACACCACTTAGGTGGGGTCCACTGTGATGGTTATGAGAAATCCAATCCATTCATCCATTCTTCCAGCTAATTTAATGGGTCAAGCCTAAGTTTGAAGCATATCCAGAGATCAGGTGGGCACAAAATCAATGGTTTATGGGCTGATTTGTCCGTTGGAATACTTTCACTATGATCTGAGGGCTGAAATTTGACGTGTACGGTTAATTTATGACCCTCAGGCCATATATAAAGTTTGGAGCCGATTAGATGGTGGGAACCCTGTGATCTTGCATTATGGACGTCTTTCAAGCCTGTTTAAGGTGAGTGGCTGGAATTTCTCTGATCTCCGGCGTATAAATCCTCGATCTTGGTCCCATGGAGTCCCGTCCAATACCTTGGTGATGCCTGAACATTAAATCCACGCTTTTAACATCCTTTCCAGTTTACGCTCCTAGATTCACCTTGCATCACAAACACGATTAGAATAAACCGTTAAGCAGTGTCATGTTCGTAAATCCAGGTAGTAATTGGGGTCTAATATGCAACATTCGACCCTCAACACCAACTTATTAGTAGAAATACAAATGTTTAGCTGTAAAAAGTTATAATGTGTTATTGTATATGACAATGGGTTGACTGCTGCAAACTAGTAAAGGTTGCTTCTGTGACTAGTACATTCAAGAGTATAAGGAAGAGCTATCAACATTAGAAAATTTGGGTTTTTCGATAGGAATTCCAATGCCCAAGGGCTCTCCAATGTTCTTATCTTCTTCTTCTTCTTTTTTCCTTCTTTTTTTTTTTTTTTCGTAATATAGCAACACCATGTTAGTAGGAGCACTTAGTAGGAAAAGGAAAAAAATAAAAAATAAAAAAAGGATTGGGGGCACCTACAATAGTTCACCATTTAAGAAATGGTGGCGAGTCATCATTTTCACCTATTGCACCCAATGTTTGAAATATTGCTACCATGCAATGTATCGCACCATTGGGATACAAATATGTATCGGTTTTCATGGGGGATATATCGCTTGTATCGCATAATTTATTGCACTTTTTAAGAAACAAGGGGAAACATTGGGAAAATGGTTGAATTTTTCAATGAAACTTCAGGGATTGTTAAAAAACACCTTAATACACACTTTTAAATCATAACATCTCAAAAGAAAAAAGTGCACACAATAGGTTTTCTTTGTATAGCATCCTAAGTCATCCTCTGTCTGATTGAACTAAGGCAACTATATTAAAATATAAAACATAACATTTATAAATGTATCAAAACATGTATGGAAACACAACCAATACATTCAAAAGCAAAGATATAGTAGAAATTGAAAAACATTCCTATAAACGATGTGACTGGCTATGGACTAGACTAACATAAAGTTACGCGGTGGCTCCTAATCATCGTCTCCATCTCGATGGGGCAGGGAAGAATGCTGATCCTTCACAAATCGACAATATTGTGCCCAAGTCATAGTAGAATGGTACCGATTAAGATACTCCTTGACATAACATTAGTACTCATCCTCTCTAAACTAGAACCAGGAGTGCTCACAAAAAGATGAACTCCAATGCCACATCTAAACCACTCGAACTTCTTCACATGGATCTCATCGGACCAACTAGAACGGAGAGTCGAGGTGGCAAGAAGTATATTCTCGTCATTGTAGATGACTTTACCAGGTATGCTTAGGTAGTCTTCTTAAGAGAGAAATCAGAAACTCTCGACGAAGTAAAAATGGTACTTGAACGTATCTAAATTGAAAAAGAATAACAAGTCACTAGGATCCATAGTGATCATGGTTCTAAGTTTGAAAATAGCAGTGTTGAGAAATTTTACAGTGACCAGGGAATATCACATGAATATTCTGCGCCCAAAACACCACAACAAAATGGGGTAATGGTAAGGAAAAATAGAGTGCTTCAAGAAATGGCAAATGTAATGCTAAATAGTATGAAGCTTCCTAAAAATCTTTGGGCTGAAGCCGTAAATACTGTTTATTATATAATTAACCGCGTTTATACTAGAAAATCTAATAGTAAAATGGCTTATCAAATGTGGTTTGATAAGAAGCCTACTGTTAAATACTTTCAAGTTTTCAGCAGTAAGTGCTACATCTTGTGTGACCGAGAAAATCTGGGTAAATTTGACACCAAAAGTGACGAAAGGATATTTTTAGGGTATGCTCTGAATAGTCGAGCGTATCGGGTTCTTAACAAGAGACTGGTGTAATTCAAGAGTCCATTAATGTGATTATAGATGATCTGTCATGCCCCAAACTCGAAAAACGGGCTCATAAAATTTTCGATCGCCGAATCCTGTGCCGACAGCCTCCGTAGTACCCCATTCTCGGCTCCCAGTGCCCATTCGCCAGGTTCCGATCCTGGGATGCTACAAGGATGATTTTTAATATACATTTGTTTCATAACAAGCATAACCACAAGTTTACCCAAATCACAAGAACAACATCATTACCACATATCGACCAATATAATCATTCGAGTACAATGATAAAATGGAAATACAATATAAAGGTATCAAAGAAAACTCTAAAAGCTCCACCGCACGCTCGTGCCTCAGATCGGCTGCAACCTGCACGCATCTATTGTGTATAAGCTTACAAAAGCTTAGAGGGTGGTGTAAGTGTGTGTGCAAGGCAAGCACCAAGTGTACAATATCAAAGTAATGCGAAAATATGCGGTAAGTCCATGAATGCTATCAGTTATACCAAAGCTATGTGATATAAGGCATAATGCTATCGGCCATACCAAGGCCATGCGATGCGAGGCCTATGTAGCCAAATTCATATGTGAAATGTAAAGCAAGCATGCCAGTACTCATCAAGTACACATATCAGTACAGTTCCTCTCTGGATATCACCAGGGTCTAATACACTCCACATTGACTGCCTCCTCCCTAGCTGCACAACCAAGCAAGCGAAATAGACCTCACTATCCGCCTGACCAATAGTCTGCCAATACCTACCCGGCTCGTCGATAGCGGACTCATTTGCGAGCTGGTCAAACTCAGCCTAGCTTATAGCCCCCTCACTCGGGCGGATAAGGCCACACCCCCTTCCAACCGACCACGACACAGTGAGAGACGCGGCCTACTGGTATTCGGCACTCGGGCGCTCGTGTATCCACTCGGTCTAGAAGTTGTAGCATCTCTTAGTACCAAAAAAGGTTCTGCGATTTTCACCTAAGGACATCCTAAGTGCCCACAATGCTAGAGCCAATATTTTCGGTATCCGATACGACCATCCACGATGTGCCTGTGGAGGCCACGACCTTGATGTCGCTTGGGCGTGCAGTGATCACGACACAAAATATGAAATGCATGAGTCACACCATCAGTCATGCAGCAATCTCGCGCGTACCATGCGCTCATGTGGGTAACTCCTATCAATGAGTCCCATAAGTAATCTGCCCAATGGCATATGTTATGATCAGTCACTACTCATATCAAGCATACATATGATGCGTATGGCATGAGGCATGAAATTATACTAAGCATGTTATAAAGTGATGAACTATCCTCACAACGAAGATGGCCCTAGACGACCTATACGTAACAAGTATGGGCATATCAATGGGCCCTAGGGAGTCGAAATGCGGACATTTAACTAACATTATACTGACAATGTGGGTATCAAACCATCATTGCTCCCAAGGCATAGCCCGCCATAAAGGTCAACACATAAACCACAGTGGAATCACATTCAATGGGCCTTATGTACATCCCATTGGGCCTCGACCCACGGGCCTCCAATACATCACAATGGGCCTCATAACATGGCCTCATGTATATCAAGGTGGACGTCGACGGATGGGCCATAACAACATCAAGATGGGCCTTATATTCGTCAAGTGGGCCGCACCAATGGGCCTTATGTACATTACGATGGGCCATAATCCATGGGCCTTGAATACATCGCAATGGGCCCTCATAAATATCAAGGTGGGCCTCAACAACAGGCTACAAATACATCAAGGTGGGCCTCCTCAAATGGGCCTCATGTGTATATCAAGGTGGGGTCAATGGACGGCCACAACATATGAAGTGGAAACACATCACAATGGGCTTTGCCAAATGGGTCGGAAATACATCACAATGGGCCTCAACCCATGGGCCTTAAATACATAACAGGTGGGCCCTGCACCTAGGCCTCAAAAATACATCCTGACGAGTCACATGTATATCAAAGTGGGCCCCTCAATTGGGCCACAAAAATACATCAAAGTGGGCCTGACGGATGGGCCACAAAACACATCAAAGTGGGCCTTAATGGATGATCATATCACAGAGTGACCCGCCGTGATGTGTTTGAGATCCAACCAGTTCATAAGTTAACATAGAGCTAGATGAAGTGAAAGCACAATATAAGCTCCATTGGAAGCTAATGTGGCTCCTAAGAAGTTTGAACGGTGGATGTCACTGTCTCCACTATTTTCAATGGTAGGGGGTCCACTTGAACCTTAGATCTGACTCATTCTTAGTCTCAAGCCTAAGATGGGCTTGCCAATTGGATGGACAGTTTGGATACAATACATACATCAAGGAGGGTCCCACACATGTCGCTAAGGTGGGCTCCACATAACCTGCCACATCACAGCAGCCATATGGCTAGTGTGTGGCACACCTACCAATCCAATTCCATCAGAGGCGGGTCCCACGTGGGGCCCACCATAATATTTATTTCCCATCCAAACTGTAGATAAGGTCACACAGACCCAATAAAAATAAATAAATAAATTTTATATTGATCTAAAACCTTCTATGACTAGAGGGTTTCAATGGTACATGTTCAATCATCACTATTTCTTTGCTAGGTGGTCCACTTGATCTTAGACCTATCTTATTTTTAGTCTGACGCCTAAAAAAATGAGCTTTCAAAATGGTTGGGCATATGGATACAACAAATGCATCATGGTGGACCCCACTGTCCAAACAGTGGACGATGTGGTGTACATCATCATTAGGTGGGTCCTACCGTCCAGTGTTGTGGACGGTGTGGACAGAGCACATACACCATGGTGGTTTCCACCATCCACAGCCGTGGACGGTGTGAGTAAAACACATACATCAATGGTGGGTTCCACGTGGGGCCCACCATAACGTTTGTTTGCCATTCAATCTGTCGATAAGACCTAGATGAATAGGAAAAATAAATTTAATAACGATCCAAAATTTCTGGACCACAAAAGGGTTTCAATGGCAAGCGTTAAATCCCATTGTTTCCTGTGATGTGGGCCACCTGAGCCGTGGATATGGCTGATTTTTTTGGAGGGGCCACAGACCTAAGGGGCCCCTTCAAAATACATGGTGTTGATGTTTGCCACACATCATGGTGGGGCCCACGTTTGGGGATCCACAGTCGGCCAGGATCGTCCCAGCGCAGAGGACGCTGTGCCGTCCTTTGTTTGCCATTATTTTTATTTTTTTGAAAAAAATGAATTTTCGTGGTTTTTCATATGTGGAGCCCGCCTTAGGTGAATCCACTCCAGCCATTGGATTACAGGGCTCAAGACAGACCCATCAAGCCCAATATCCGATATATTTCGATGTATAGAAACGTCAGGGGGTATTTCAACGGTACAAATGTTATTTGCTATGCTATGGCCCACCAGAAAATCAGATCAGCTTCATTTTTTGGCTCAACGCCTAAAATGAGTTGGGGAAAAGGGTGGACGGCTTGGATTGAATCCATATGTCAATGTGGGGCCTACACAAGTGGCCCATCCAAAAGCTTGTGAATCAAGCTAATATTTGTGTTTTCCCAGTTCATGTCCAGCATCCCTGGATGCTGGACGGTTTGGGCATGATACATACATTTGAACTGGGCCCCACCTATGGACATGGGTCACCAAAAGAAAGGGTTGGATGGCATGAGTAATACGTTCATCAACGTGGGGTCCATCCTAGTTATCCACACAACTATATCATCACAAAGAAAAGGGAAAAGAGAGAGAGGGGGAGAGAGAGACGGGACACGTGTGATGGAGGGCTCTGCCACTATGAACCCTCATTCAGTCATACATCAAGTGGGTCCCAATACATGTGGACCCACCAAATCAAAGATCAACGGTGGAGGTTCCTTCTCCACCCAAAATGGACGGTCTAGATGACCTCTTTTTATGCAAGAAAAATAAACATCATGATGGGGTCCATGGAGAATAGCCCCATCATGGAATGATCATGAGGATTAAGGTGGGCCATCAGCCACACCTAGGGTCCAAAGTGAGATCCATACCATCAATCGGTAGGCCTCACTTGGCCCATCATTAACACATGCAAAAATCTAGTCTAATAAGCACCCACCGTTCGATCTTCTTGGTCCGTTGGAAAGCCGATCTCCTTGTGGTTCTCTTTGATGGTGGAAGCTGAGAATTGAATGGCTAGGATGAAAGTTTTTTGGGAGAGGAAGTGGGCCACACACAACTCTCTCTCTCTCTCTCCTTAGAAATGCATGGACGTGTACTCCTTTTGGTTGCTTGGAATTTTGTGTTGAGAAAGAGAAAGAGAAAGAGAGAGAGAGAGAGAGAGAGAGAAGGGGTTGTAAGGGAGAGGGAGTGATGGGTGATGGATGTGAGGTGAGTGATGGATGTGAGGTGAGTGATGGGTGAGGTGAGAGACTTGTTGACTTTTGGAGTTTGCTTGACTTGTGGAGAAAGAAAGCATTGATTGATTGATTGATGAGAAATGTAGAGATTCTCTTGAGATTGTAAATGCGCGGTGTTTTCTCGAAATAAACGCCGGTTCACATCTCTTAGTCAGGGTATCGAATCGGTGCGCGAGTCGTGGCGACGTGCAGTCGCAATGGTATAAGTCTCAGATTAAGCTGACTCAAATCTACAGGATACAACTTAGGGTTGCACGTAAACATCGATTACAGGTCGCGGATTACCGAACTTCGACGGGAAGGATCGCGGGAGTCGACAGAACAGTACGGACTAGGATACGAGCCTTATATGATCACTTGAATACACCTGTCTCAAGTTCAGAAGATGATGAATTCCTTTTGTTTGATAAACTAGACTCTTCATCTAGTCAAAATAGCACTGAACTACAGACAGTTAAAGACCATTCATCTGATCAAATCCTTAGAAACCCTCTCACTGGTGTGCGCACTCGTAAACAACTAGAAGATATGTGCAACTACGTGTGCTTTACATCTCAAATACAACCGGCTAACGTAAAAGAGGCCCTTACTAACGAAAACTTGATTGTAATAATGGAAGAAGAGCTCAATCAGTTTGTTAGAAATAATGTTTGGTACTTAGTTCCAAGACCAAAAGATAAACACATTAGCGGAACAAAATAGATTTTCAAAAATAAGTTTGATGAACTTGGTAATATTATTAGAAATAAGGTTAGGCTGGTTGTACAAGGGTATACTCAAATTGAAAGCATTGATTATTATGAGACCTTTGCTCCAGTAGCTCGTCTTGAATCGATCAGACTATTTATATCCATTGCGTGCTTTAAAAAATTCAAAATATATTAAATGGATGTAAAGAGTGCGTTCTTAAATGGTGATTTGCATGAAGAAGTGTACATTGAACAACCAAAGGGTTTTGAAGACCCTAAGCATGCTAATTATGTCTATCGCCTGAAAAAGACACTCTATGGTTTGAAACAGGCTCCCATGGCATGGTACGAGAAATTGACTAAATTCTTATTAAGTCATTACTTTGTTTTGGGAGTGTAAATTAAACATTATTTATTAAGAACCATAATGATCATATACTAATAGTACAAATCTATGTTGATGACATTATCTATGGATCTACCTGTACTAACATGACTGTTGAGTTTGCAGATCTTATAAAATCTAAATTTGAAATGAGCATGGTTAGAGAAGTAAACTATTTCCTAGGGTTGCAAGTCAAACAGCTCCCTGATGGATTTTCTATCTCTCATACCAAATATGCTCTGAACTTAGTTAAAAAGTTAGGATTTGAGAGTGGAAAAAATTTTGATACTCTAATGAGTACTACTCGAAAACTCTCTAAGGATTCAACAGGTAAGAGTGTGGATTCGAAGTTGTATCGTAGTATGATAGGTAGTTTACTTTTTTTAACTGCGAGCTGACCTGATATTGCTTTTAGTGTAGGAATTTGTGCTAGATATCAATCGGACCTTAAAGAGTCCCACTTGATTGTTGTTAAGCACATTTTGCGATATGTTGTTAGTTCAACTAATCTTGGTCTCTGGTATCCACATGATACTAGTGTGTAATTAGCTGGTTACACGGATGTTGATTGGGCTGGTAACATTGATGATCGTAAATTTACCAGCGGTGGTTGTTTCTATGTAGGGAACTGTTTGGTTTCTTGGCTAAGTAAGAAACAAAGTTCCGTATCGCTCTCCACAGTTGAGGCTGAATATATTGCTGTTGGTAATGCATGCACTCAGCTTGTGTGGATGAAGAGAATGCTAAGCGATTATGGAATTGCACAAGAATCTATGGTTTTATATTGTGACAATTCAAGCGCATTTAACATTTCTAAAAATTCAATTTAGCATTTAGAAACCAAGCATATTGACATTAGATATCATTATATTCGTGAATTGGTGGAAGACAAGATAATTTCATTGGAATATATTCAGACCGAGAATCAACTTGCAGACATATTCACAAAACCGATCGACAAAAATAGGTTTGTAAAATTGAAATTTGATCTTGGTATGTGCAATATGAACTGATGATTTGTGCCTATTTGTATCATAATATATATATTTATTATTTTGAAAATTTTAAAATTCAAATAGATACAAAATTATAAATTTCCAGTGGTGCACGACCAGTCGAGTACACACTCGACCAGTCATCGCTCGACTTGTCGAGTATGTACACGACCAGCGTGGAACTCGGGTTTTGCCTTTTATTTGAAAAAAACACATTTTTCTTCACTTTGTTCTTCTTCTCCAACAAGCCTTACCACGACCGATCGAACCCATCTTCGATTCCTTTTCGGTTAGTGCTTCATTTTCAACTTCCTTTGTTTTGTGTTCATTGATTTTCTTTTAACTTGATTTTACAACTTGTTTCAAATTTTATGGTGGTTTGAAAGGGTTTTTACCCAAAAATTTGATTTCCTTGGAATCCTTTCTCTCTTTTTTGCAATCCTTATTTTCCTTGAGTTGTTATTGTTATGGAAGGGAGAAATAGGAAGAGAACCGTTTGTGGTCCCTCTTCATCTCGTTCCACACCCATTTTAGTGCGTCATCTTCGGTCACCCCAAGAGGACCCCGAGTATGCGCAGGATATCCGACATAGGAATGTTATTGTCATTGTTGAGCATGTTGTTAATGTTGATCATATTGAACACTTCAACATCATCCCCCTCCAAGCTGTAGGATGGGAGAACATATTATCTTGGGGCGGTTCGGCATACCGGTCCATTGCGTAGGCTATGTATGCTTGTATTATTGACTTTTCTCAAGAGAATTTGACATTTACTGTGTCAACTAGAGAAGGTCCGATCGAAGTAGACCGTCATTTGATTTCTTCTATCATGAATATACCTGTTGTTAACGATGGAGTTCTCATATCTACTTTGACCTCCAGACCTTCTGAAAATGCAAAACATTTGATTACAAGAATTCTTTGCTGCGGAGTGGAATGACGGTATTGCGCTCAGTTCCAAATTTATTTTACCTAGATATAGGGTCCTTCATCGTATTTTTATTTCAAATGTGTATCCTTGCTTAGGTAACAAGACTGAGTTGACTTCTTTCATGGCCCATATTATGCATTATGTTGTGTCTGGTATCCATATATGTCTTCCTTCTCTTATCTGTCATCTTATCATTCAGTTTCATCTCCATCCCGGTCATAGCTATATTCCTTTTGCTTATCTTATGACTTCCCTAGCTACCCATGCTTTGGTAGCTATGCCTGTTGGAGAAGGTTCCATTAATCTCCGTCCCTTCAACAATTCAAATATCAACAAGATGAACCTGGTACCTAGTCAAGTTGTTGGGGATGTTGGAGGAGGTGAAGAAGCTGAAGAAGGTGATGCTTTGCCATAAGAAGATGTAAACATGGATGATTTTTTAAATGAGCTAGATTCAAATTCTAAGGCTGATTCTGATTATCAGCCTTCTGATTTTGATGAGAGACTGCGTTGTCTTGAGGAACAAGTGGCTCAGATTCATGTAACCTAACAATCGCATTTCACATATATGCGCAAATATATGAGGCCCATCAATAGGGGTTTACATAAGAATGATCCATCTATTCTTGCTCCTTCATCAGGATCTGACTAGTTGTTCTATTTGCTTTGGTTCTGTATTAATTTCTTTTGACTCTCTTTACCGTCTGTGAGTTTGGATGATAACTACTTGAACTACTTTCCTCTTGTGACATGATACTTGATGGTTATCTGATATTAATTTTTTTATCATGTTCTTTTCTATCTTATTTACTCTCTTATTATCTACATTTATCATTTATCATCTATTTCTTTCATTTGTCATGTTGTGACAAAAAGGGGGAGAATATTATGGGGAATAAACTTGATTTGATATGATGATGTGGATGAGGAGTTTAATTGCAATTTTTTTCTACAATTAGCTTCTCTTAGTTTAAAGGGAGTAATGGATTAAGGGGGAGAGTTGCATGGCGTGCACAGATGGTGCATGATTCTTTATGGATCATATGTTATTGAGCAATTGTTGACTAAATGGTGCATGATTCTTTATTGAGCATGTGTTCTTACTGAATATCTATTGCATGTCTCGTATTTTTGTTTTGTCACAAATTTGACAAAGGGGGAGATTGAAATTGCTATGTTGGAAACCTTAAGTTTAGTCAAATTTTGGTGTGCCAAACCAATTCAAGTTTGTATCATGCTTATGTATCAAGCTTGTGCTTTGATTTGCTTTGAATCTTTGACAGTCGTGCTAAATCAATCTTGTCGATATCTACGATGAACTTGCCGAGATCTTCACGCTGAAGAAAGTGTATGAGTTTCAAGTGTTGGTTGAAGACTCAACTTTCAAGAACCCAATCGCAATATTGCAGTTCAAGTTTTGTAACCGAAAATGTTCAAGAACTCAAGTCCTAATTGAAGACTAAGTTCGATACGTTGAGTTCAAGCTTCGAATATCGCAAGAATTAAAGTTGTCGATGTGATCGATAGTTTGATGGTTCACACGTTCTATCTCACAAGTATGAATGACCTAGATTGACCTTAGGGCATGTTACGTTCATTTCATACTTGGTATCGGTCATTTTATAGGTTAATAGGTTGTTTTTTCGACTAGCCGTAGCATTGGCTCAACCAGTCCTAGAATTTTCTCGACCAGTCTAGGATTTGTTACAATTTTTCAGAATTTTTCTGTTGGTCCTCAACTAGTCCTAGAAACTACTCAACCAGTCGAGTGAACAGTGCTCAACCGGTCGTGAAGGGCTCAACTCAAATTACAGCAAGCATTCTGGCCCCACTCGACTAGTCGTGTGTAGTCCACGACCAGTCGAGCAGGCCACTCGACCAGTCGTGGGACCCACAAGGGCAGTCGAGCACTTGCCAAATCTTATCGCGCTGGAATTTTTGAAAATCTGTTGGACCTAAGGCCAGTCGAAACGAACCTAAGGCCAGTCGAGTGAACGGATTTTTCACCTATAAATAGCACTCGAATTTCAGAGTTTTCAATTCAGTTCAAATTATTTTTAAGCAATCACTTTGAGATCATTTTGTGTTCATTCTAAGCTATTTTGTACATATTTTAGATTCTTTATAAGTAGCTCTTGTTATTTGATTTTAGATCTCTATTCCAATCTGATTTTGAAAAGGGACATTTGATTTACTCTTTCTTGAGATCGAAATCAAATCAAGCTAGCCCATGTTGATTTAAATTAAAAATCATCTAGACCTAGAACCCTATACACTTGTGGGATTGAACGTTGAACATCTACGTCGTTATCAAGTTGGTTTTAACGGGCTACTTCAGAATCTTCATACAGATAATTGTTTCCTTTTCTGTAATTCCATTTTGTTTGGTTTATGAGTTAAGCCAGAAAATCTCATTTAGTTTTTTCTAAGTTCAGCCAGAAAATCTCGGAGTGTGGGGTTGTGATTGTGTGAGCCCACTTAAAATACAATTGTGAAGGTTTTAGGTGAACCTTGAAAAACCTATTTGATTTGTGAACACTAATATCCCGAGGGAGTGGATATTAGGAGTGGAGTAGTTGTGTGGCTGTTTTCAAATAGTTGGTATACACACATGAACCACTATAATTCTCTGGCGCTTGGTGGATGTTTGATTTATTTCTTTATCATTTTGTGGTTTAAGATCGTGGGATGTATTTGTTGTCTACTCTATATGGCCTAGATTTATATGGGGCCTCAACAAAACCTAGAAAAAATGGCTAACTAAACTTAACAAAATATATCCCCTTAGCAGAGTCGGTACGCGGGTAAAGTTCTACAATTTTTTACAATTTTAGTTAAGGGGTTCTTTAGAAAATTTTCACCAAAAAGAGGGATTGTCAATAAACTGACCTACGTTAAAATCTAGGCTCTGATACCAAAAACTGATTTAGGGACATGTAATGGCCTAACTCTATATGCATGTATAATCTAGATGATGAGATTCAAATAAATAAATTAATCAACCAACTATTTTCAATCAAAGGGATTAGGCAAATTTCAACACAGAGATGAGATCATTCTGTCAGGATCATGCTCCTTAGCATAAGATCACATAAATAATAAAAATGGAGGACCTAAGGATATGAGGATATCCTAGATTTAAATCAGTCCAAGGTCAAATTTTGATATGATTCTACTGGCTAGTCATCCCTCTTTTTTGTTTAAACCAAAAGGGAATGTCCAGAGGAACGAAATGTATAAAAATAAGGGGGGTTCAAGATGAAGAAAGTACATATCCTTTGTCATCAAAATAAAAGAAGGATGATCCTTACCTTTTCTTGCACCTCAAAGAAACGGGAAGAAGGAAACCTGAAATTAAGGTGGAATCCTCAACACCCAAGGGCTAATCCTGAAACCCTAATCTCTTTGATATAAGAGAAAAAAACATATAAAATTCTTATTCATTCTATATTTGTATTGCATTGGTATCATTGTTCTTACCCCTTCCTACACATAGATCTAGGACCATTCACTTGTCATTCCTGGTGTATGCCTACACGCTCTAGTTGTGGATTTAGTCTCCATTACACCATAGATTTTGATCAATTTTCCAATGCTATGGAGGGCCTAACTAAGATAATAGATCAACAATTTCGAAACTTGAGGGATGATATCGTGTAGAAGTTTGCGCATCAGGATGATAGGTTCACGTGTCTAGAGGAGAGAGTTACAAATTTAGAGGCTGATATTTCAATTGCCACTATAGGTGGTGCCCGGCAACCCCCGACACTGGGGTTGTCGATCAGTCCCAAGTTGTGGGCTGTGATCCGCTTACGAATAGTTTGGGTGTAGGCCAGCCCAAGACACGATGGGGTATATCCATTACTACCCACACATAATCGTGATCAAGTTCTTCTCGCCCAATGGCAGGGCCATGGTGGGATGCATCCTCAGCAACCTCAGAGATACCATGGGCACGAGGACGATGCCGCTAAGGTCATGAAAGGCATCAAGGTTGATGCCCCCATTTTTTATGGGAGATCAGATCTAAAAGTTTTTTTTTCCGAATGGTTAGCAGACATGGACCACTTCTTTGAGTAGCACAATCTGCCAGACCCACACAGGTCAGGTTCACCAAGATGAAATTGGTGGGCTAGGCAAAACCATATTGGGGAAATGTGGAGCGTCGTCGTGAGTGATCTAGAGAGGGGCCAGTTTTTTTTTTAGATTGAGATGAAAGAGTTATTGTGAGAGAAGTATGTTCTCCTTTTTTACAAGCAAAGGTTGTTGGATCAATGACACACTTTGCACCAAGGATCCATGATGGTGACAGAATATAGCACAAAGTTCGATGAATATATGATGATGTGTGATGTGGATGAGGACACTGCTGTGATTCTCTCTCATTTCCCTATGGGCCTCATGCCTGAGCTTTAGAGGGAGCTCACACTTCACATGGTTACCAGTTTGGAACATGCTTACCAACTAGTGTGGGAACTGTAGCACTGTGTGCGCCAGTCCAATGTGAGGAGGATTCTATTTGGATCGTTCATGAACTCTATCTGGATCGTCCATTTAGGAACATCCTAACTGTAGAGGATTCGTTTTTAAGGATGGAAACCCTAATCAGTAGAGGGGATAGCCGCTCTTCTCCATTTCTTGTGGCGTCAAGAGAAAATGCCCGAGACTCTTGCAAGCTCGAAACCACCGTGTAAATGCTCTCCAATCTTCAAAAACCTATGTCAGGAAGCTTCATAGAGACGTTTTAAAGAGTCCATGAAGATCGGATCGTGGAGCAGCACCACCGTTTGAAAGTTGCCATTAGAGCTCTATCATCTTCCTCGCCAAACCTTCCTACCCAATTTGAGCCAATGTCTGGTCGAACTAGGTGATATGGTTGGGCATGTTGTAACAGAGGAGCTGAGAAAGAAGAAAGAGTCAAAAGGGAGAGAGATGAAGAGAAACGAAAGGGAGAGTGTGCTCAACCAAGGGCTGCGGTCGAGTCGATTGGACTTAACTTGCTGGGTCAAGCTTCGGTTTGGTAAGCTTTGCTGAAACTAAGAGGAAGAAGGAAAACAACAAGAGAAAGAAAGAGAGAGAGTGTGAGGAAGAAAGGAAGAAAAAGATTAGAAAGTGAGGAAGATGGAAAAAACTAAGTCGAATTAAGTCGGTGACTCGTTGTAGACTCGGGTTCGACTCAGGGCCAAGTTAGGGTCTGATTTGAGTCCACACATTGCTGGTTGGGCTGAGAGAGAAGAAAGATAGGAAGGAAAAGGAGAGAAGAAGAGAAGAGAAGAGAAGAAAGATAAGAAGTTAGTATGTGTTGACTCAGCTGAGTTGACTCGCTGAGTCAGTGAGTTAGGGCTGAGTTTGAGTATGGGGATGTTAGGCTTCGGTTAGAAAACCTCTGGTATGGATTGATCATGCAACAAGAGTCGTTGGAGCGTCTAAAGTTCAACCGAGTCGGGTATGAGCACCATCGGGTCAATCGTGTTGATTCTGTTCGAGCTCAGGTTCGATATTGATATATGAAATATGATTTTTGTATAAATCTAAATTCTAATTAGGGTTTGTTTATCTTTATTTATTTTTTAAATTAGGAATTAAAAATCCCATAAAACATAACCCTGGATTTAGTTGGGAAAGCCAATGCACTTTAGTTTCATGATCAAATCATAATGTTGATTCTAATCATGCAATTTTTGGTAAATTAGGTTAAGACTCTATCCTAAGGTGCTTGCAATTGTTCTATCAACACTAGAACACAATCCAAACCAAGAGGTGAGGATTCACCCTTCAAGCTTACTTTCATTATAATAGCTAATTTAGTTTTATTTTGATTTATTTGCCTAAGAATGTTTATGACTAGTTTACTTGACTGATTAGATAATTAATTGAGTTATGAATCGTTAATCCTCATTTTAAGATGATTCATATTTATATATGAACGTTCTTTTATAATTAGGAATCATATGAGTACGTCTCTTGATTTACAGATATTAATGTACTAAATCCTAAAGAGTTATGATTTGTTCGACTGCGAAATAATTAATTGGTCTAGGCTAGTTTCGATGAGTACTTACATAAGTATTTGCTTGAAGACGTAAATTGAATTGATTGTAGATGAGTTTGACACTTGATGATGTATATTGAATTGATTATAGTTTGGTTTAATATTGGATTGTGTTAAGTTGTAGTTGGAATTTAATGTTAGATGTTAGTGCATATGTATATTAGAGTTTTCTCGAGCTAGTGGTCGGTCGTGAATGAATTAAATATTATATGGTCATAGACTTACCATCTCATGGATTATTTGTATTTATGTGATTTGTGGATTATATTATTTGGTGGTGTCCTTGAAGGACTTGGTGCTAATGTGGCTTATTGGGAGGACTCTTATTGTTGGAAGTATATCTGGACTTGTGATGGTAATGTCTACGTGTCGAATCATGAGTGACCACTAGTTATAGAGATTCTTGTAAATGAAATGTCTTGGATTCTTTATCTTACCATCACTACTTATAATTATTTGAGTACGTTAGAATCTTACTTGTTTAATTCTCATGAGCTGGGGATGGTGGAATAAGACACTATGCTCGAGCTGTCGGCCTATGCAGGGTTGCACGGCCCCCCATAGTGATCTTTGAGCTTCTTTGATATTTTGTTTGTAAATTGTACTAATAATGGTTGGGCTAATCATGCATACATGACACGTGGGCGTTGTCGGGTGCCTGGTCGACTGTTTGAAAGACCAGTGTACTGTTCGAACGACCCTTTTTGCATTTTGAATGGGTAGTCTGTTTGAAAGACCCGATATCTTGTATGAATGGACCGACTGTTTGAAAGGTCCATTCATTTGTTCAGCTGGATGTGCATCCCCAGGCTGATTGCATTCATTCATTAACTAAGAATAAGTTGGCAATTGAATATTGTGTGCGAAGTGGATTGTATCTCCTTATGTTATACATTAAATTGTAATTTGGATGTTATAACTGTTTGTGTTATATTTGTGGGGAATGGATTGTATTTCTTCATGTCATACTATGAATTTAGGGTGGATATGTAATTGGTGTTGTACTTGCCAGTGTTGAATTGTAATTTAGACATTATATTTTCTTAAATTTGTACTTGAAAATGTGAGTTGTATTTTCTTCTGAATTACAGGTGGTATCATCCTAAATGACACTTAGGAAACATAAATTGTATATTTTTGTATTCAACTTGTGAAGTTTATATTGGATATTGTATTCTCCTGAGTTATTGGAATTCCGTTCTTGATTATTGTGATGCTTGGTAATCTTGGAGGGTATACCTCACTGGGATAGCCATTGAAGCTATTAAACCGTACTCAGTTAGTGTAGGTTATGTAAATCACGTACAGGTTAATATTAATGTGGAGCATAAAGAACTGGATAATCTTGCAATTCTTGATTCTACATTTTTTACTTTTCTTAAGATATTTCATTTGACTATTGTGAGTCATCAGTCTGTATAAGCCCTATGGACAACCATTTGTATAAGTTGAGATATATTTTAGACACTTCCTCCATGGTGGTTTGTTTGCTTCCGTTATGATGCTCACTTATAAAAGAAATATATATATATATATATATATATATATATATATATATATATATATATATATATATATATATATATATATATATATATATATTACTATGAAATGTGGGCTATCCTTGTAGGTTAACTCTCGGAATTTCGGAAAACGAGTACAAAACTCAGGTTACGAAATCTGGGGCATTACATCATACAAATCCGGACATGCCTTAAAGATCAGATAAGCTTGGTTGAAGCTCGGAAATGTATGGTGTCGAGGCTTAGGCTCAGGAGATCGGCTCCTACTCTTCCTCAGAACGATCTTTGTCAGTCATTTAGGAGCTCTTCGGTCTAGAAGTGTGTGTCTGTAAGTCCGAGTTGACCCCATGAGTGGTTAGATCACTTTTACCTATAACAATAGTGTTGAAACTTCATTGGAGGCAAAGATATTGATGAATTAGAGCACGTCACAGAGAATGAAAAAGATTAGGCAAATTGAGTTCTGCAGGATCATGGTGAGTTGCACCTCGTGAGGTGAGTATTATATGCAACGAGGAAGGAGGTACACCCACAGTGACACAACATCCTTTGAACTAGGTGTACGGGAAATCGAAAGGTTTGCAATGTAATTATGACAGTGAGACAACGAGAACATCATTTTCAAGGTCATGGTGGAGAAATTAAAGCTAAAAATGGAGCGTCATCCCTCCTCATACATGATAGGCTACACCATGGCTACGGGATTTGGCCAACAATTAAATTTTTCTATGATGGACTGAATCCAAATATGCTTCAATTAGTAGAAATGATGTGCAATGGCAACTTCATGAGCAAGGAACCGGAAGATGTCTGGGATTACTTTGACACGCTAGCCGAAAATGCCCAATCATGGGATATTTCTAACCAAGCTAGTAATCCCAAGGTAGTGCCAAGAGAGAGGGTAGTACACGTGTTGAGGGTCAAATATTGCATATTATCCCACATTTATATCTTGGTTTTATGAACAATAATGCTTAATGTACTATTTTACTCATGTTTGTGTTATAAGGTGAATTTAAGAGCTTCAATTGAAAAGGGTGCTAAAAGCATGGATTTGATGCTCAAGAATCACCAAGGCAAGGGATGGATCTTAGGAGACCAAGATTGAAGAATTTACATGCCAAAAATTCAGAAAAATCAAGTGAGGAATGAAGAAAATCAAAGATTTGAAGTGAAGAAAAGGAATCCCTAGGATGCTCTTAGGCATCTTCTACGGTTTGAGGAGTGAAGCAAAAGGGTGGAGAAGCCATCGCCAACAGTTTTTCTTCTTCTTCCTTATTTGTTTTCATGTTTTTCTTAAGAGAATTTGGTCCAATCATGTCTATGGTTGGCTAAACCTCTTAGCTAGGGCTAAAAGGTGAAGCTTGTAGCATGATGAGATGTTTCTATTGCTTTGATTTATGTTTATGTTGAACTCTATGGATTCTCATTTGATATTTAAGGAATACTTTCAGTTTTTAATGGTTTATTGTGACTCAAATTAAGTAGATCTACAATAACTTCAAGTATCTTCTTTTCCCAATTTGAGCTTGTGAAATTAGTAAGTCCCGTTGTTCACCATCGTCCCTTGGGCATGGTAGGGTGATGGAATCCTTACTAATCTTCACAATTCTCCTACTTTAAGATTATGGAATTGGTAAATATTGTTGTTTGTCATTGTCTCCTGGGCATGGTTTGGTGATGGAATCCCTGCCAATTATCATAGTTCTCCTTCATTGAGAAATAGGTCAATGGAAGTTTATATTTGGTTTTATTAATATATTTTCCAATTGGATAGGATATGACTCCAATTCTAATTGTGTTACTTGAATCAAGTAAGATGGCTCCTTGGCACCCTAGTTCCCACCTTTAAATTCTTAGTTTTAATTACTCTATTCACAATTACTCTCTCAAATACTTAGAATTAGTTTCACATCTCCTTCTAGTTCTACTTATAGTTAATTTCATAAACATACAAGTTTCAGTCCTTGTGGATTCAACCTCGGTCTTACCGAGATTATTACTACCTCGCGACCCTACACTTGGTGTTGTGAACAAGTTTTAGGCGCCGTTGCCGGGGATTGATGGTTGCATTTTCTGAATTTGATTAGTTTTGAAATTAGGTTAAGATTAAGATTATTTACTTTCTATTTTAGGTTAGGGTTCTTTCTAATTTGTTTCTAGAAACTAACTTTTCTTTCTATTTCTAGATTTAGAAACTTTCCTAATGTGTTTTTAGAAACTAACTTTTCTTTCTATTTTTAGATTTAGAAACTTTCCTAATTTATTTTTAGAAACTAACTTTTCTTTCTATTTCTTGATTTAGAAACTTTCTTAATTTGTTTTTAGAAACTAACTTTTCTTTTTATTTCTACTTTAGAAACTTTCCTAATTTATTTTTAGAAACTAATTTATTTTTAGGACTAACTTTTTGTTTTGTTTTTAGGACTAACCTTTTGTTTTGTTTTTAGGTTAGGATTTTTCTGATTTATTTTTAGAAACTAACTGAGTTTTCTATTTTATAGGATCTTAACATAGAAATCTCCAATCTGGTAACCTCTTTCTAATTTCCTCTCTATTTCTTATTGCTTTAGTTTTCTTTCTTCTTAGTTTAGGTTAGATTAGAAACTGAGGGTTATGAGTGTTTATGCTTAAGTGGGTCGTGATAACACTCAACGTCTCTTGAGTGAAGGAGGACTAGTTGAAGGATTGCCTATCCATCACAGGATTAGACATCCTTTGAGATCCTCTAAGTCAGTAGAAATTATGGTTGCAAATCCTCCTCAACTTCGAGTTGAGGAAGCTCAGGATGAGAATGAAGTGCATCATGCACCCCCGCCTCATACTCTACGAGATTATTTACAACCAGCGGGAGCGATCACACCATCCTACATGATTTTTCCACAGAATGCAGGACATATGAATATCAAGCCGGGAGTGATCCAACTACTTCCAAATTTTCATGGACTTAAATCTGAAACACTTGAAAGAGTTTGATGAGATAATAGCCACTCTATACTTTCCTAATGTGTCTGAGGACACGGTCAGGCGGAAACTCTTTTCCTTCTCCTTAAAAGAAAAGGCTAAGACATGGTTGCACTCTCTACGTCCACGATCGATTGGTAGATGGAATGACATGATAAGGGAGTTCACTAAGAAATTTTTTCCATATCATAAAACGAACACCCTCAGAAAGTCAATCATGAACTTCGCCCAAAAGGAAGATGAAACATTCTTCCCCCACAACACGGTTTTGAAATATGGCGCATCACAAATTTCTTCTACGATGGACTGACATCTTCCATGCACCAATTGGTCAAGACGATGTGCAATGGAGATTTCATGAACAAAGATGTCAATGATGTGTGGGATTATTTAGACAGATTTGCTGAAAACGTATGATCATGGGACATCTCTCCAAAACCCACCACTTCTAATCCTACTTAATCAAAGGAAAGGGGAGGAATGTATGCTTTAAAAGAAGAAGATGACTTGAGTGCAAGGGTGTCCAATCTCACAAGAAGAGTCGAGGCCATGGAAGTTCAGAAGGATAAGATTAAGGAAGTAGTTTGCGGTATTTACACTTGCAACATACATACAACTAAAAGTTGTCCAACAATACTTGTTTTCCAAGAAATTCTGAATGAGTAGTCAAATGTCGTAAACAACTACCAAAGACCTTTCAGTAGACCCACCTCAAATACATACAATTCCAGCTGGAGGAATGGACAAACTGCTAGTCCCCAAGAATTCCCTAACCAATTCCTGAATCAAGGGAACCTTCAAGAGGATCCGGTCTTAAAACACCTTCAAAATCAAGAGATTTTCAATCAGAGTATATTTCAAGCCATTCAAGACCTTTTAAAGGCCATACAAGGGTGTGAGACAAAAATTTCGATTGGGGAGAAAGGGATCTTTCCGGCCCAACCTCTCCCCAACCTTAAATCGCAATACAAAATTAGTGACATAAGTTCTTCAAATCAATATATGGAACAATCTAAGTCTATTACCACTCTTAGGAGTGGTAAAACAATTAACAAAGATATTCCGGTAAAGAATGAAAATTCTAAGGACCTGGAAGAAGACACAGATGATATACCTAGCATTGCCCCACATGGGTTAGAATCGGAACCTCAACGAAGGCCGATTGCTCCATTCCCTTAACGATTGATTGCACCAAAACCTCTATCAAACTCTTAGGATATTCTAGAGGTGCTTAAACAAGTGAAGGCCAACATCCCTCTATTGGATGTCGTTAAACAAATCGTTTTATACACCAAATTTTTAAAAGATCTATGCACTACCAAGAGACGACAGATTATTCAACAGAGAATTTTTCTAACAGAAAAAGTGAGTGCCATCCTTACGCAAGATGTGCCACAAAAGTACAAAGACCACGATAGCCTAACCATCACTTGTGTAATTGGGAACTATCAAATCGATCACGCACTTCTTGACTTGAGGGTGAGTGTTAATTTGATTCCTTACTCGGTTTAAGAACAACGGGCCTAAAACCCACCTAGACCACATTACAACTTACCGATCGATCAATTCGTGTACTGAGAGGGATCATTAAGGATGTGTTGGTCCAGGTTGACAAATTCTACTATCCAGTAGATTTTATTGTCCTGGATACTCAACCCATCATGGACATGAGCACTCAGATTCCTGTCATTCCTGGCCGCCCATTCCTTGATACATCAAATGCGATCATTAATTGCAGGAATGGAGTTATGAGTTTATCTTTTAGAAATATGACATTAGAGCTTAATACCTTTTTCGGTATGAGCAAACAGGCAGAGGATGATGACGAGGCCCACGATATTAACATGATTGACTCGTTCGGGGAAGATAGAGCACTCCTGAGTCTATACTCCGACCCTCTTGAGACGTGTTTGGCCCATTCCCCTTATTTGGATGATGACATGATTAGGGAGATGGATGTCATGCTTAAAACTACGTCGGTACTTGAAGTTAACCGGTGGAGGCCACGATTTGAAGATTTACCCAAAACCGATGTAATGCCTCTACCGTCTAGCTTCAAGATACCAAAACTTGACCGAAAACCTTTGCTTGCTGATCTTGAACAGGTTTATTTAGGTCAAGAAGAGACATACCCGGTGGTGATTTCATCCCACCTTGAGAAAAAAACAGGAGAGTATGCTCATTTCTACTCTTGAAAAAGATAAAGGAGTTATTGGGCAAATCATCACAGATCTCAATGTGGTGAATGAACTCCTTTTAACTGAATGTTTCGACTTGCTAGAAGATTGCTTAGCATAGTTTATAGATTCAAATGATCCCATGATAAAAGAAATAATGGATGTCTTACGAAACAATACCTCGGTGGTTGTTACTAACCAAGAGAACCCTTATTCTGAAGCCCCTCCTTCCACAAATCTTGAATGTTTACCATTAAGAGAGGAAGAAAGGAAAGTTGAACTGAAGCCTAAAACTTTGAAATATTATGAGACTACATTACCTACTGAGAATTTCTCTGAATTTTATGCACTTGTAGTCTCTGATTCACCATGTTGCGCTAACTCTAAAACTTTCTGTCTTAGGTGAATCATATGTACTTTGGACACCTTAGGAGATTAAAAGAAAACTTCATGCCAAGGTCTACAAATTTCTTTGAAAAATCATGCTCTAAGGCATCCAAGCCTATTCTAAAAAGGGCTTTTGGATGATCTTGTTGAGAAACCTACTGAGAAAATTTTCAAGATACTGGCTGGAGGAGGAACCTTGCGGCATGACTGAGTAGCTTTCCCCTGTTTTCCTAGTTAGGTTTACTGGTTTCCGCTGTTTAGGATAGTTTTCTTTCTACTGTTTAGAATAGTTTGTTTTCCCCTATTTTAGGATAGTTTGCTTATCGTCTGTTTGAGTCTTTTGTGCTAACCCATTTTTCACACTGAGATCATTAAAAAAGCCTCAAAATTCCTTTTTCAGGTACTACCTTTCCATCACTTCTCTTTTCTTTTCGTTGCCTCATTTGCATTGAATGCTTATCTCTTTTACATTGAAGGCAATGTAGATTTTAGGTTGGGGGTGTAGATTAGGCAAACTAATCAGTTGTTTTCTTAGTCTTTGGGCGAAATTGTGAAAATTTGAGAAAATTTTCTAAAATTTTTGCAAATTTAAGTGATCTCGAAGTTAATCCATGAATTAGAATTATAAGATACTTAATGTTGATGCCTTATTTCTCTTGGATTTTAGTCACTTGAGAGATCTCAAAATTAAGTCAAGTCATTAATCCTCGATTAGAAGTTTTAAACATTGATGGAGTCATGATCTCACATTTCACATCTAGCTTACATAGTAAAGTGTCAGTTTGATATTGAATTGTTAACTTGATGATTATTACGCATGGAAGGAACCAACCTGGGGAATTTGTCCATCATGTTCAATGGGAAGAATTAAAAAGAAAGAAAAAGAAAATACTCATCTAAAAAATAGTTGTCTTTGAAAAGGGCTACTTATTAAAGATCTTTAAAAAGGTTGACACAGTGTGAAAGCCATCAATGAAAAAATCAAAAGCTGGAGGAATAAAAGAGGGAACTAAAAGATGAACTGTAAGGCAAGTTTCGGTTTAGGTTTTGGTTGTCCTAAATGCTCTTTTAATTATCAATGTTATCATGAAAGTGATGAATTGAACCTTTGATTGTGATAAGTCTACACTTCATTATATACCTATGGAACTCAATGTTTGGAAATGCTCTAATTGGAGAATTAATGCTTTGAACTTGATTATGAAACTTACCAAATGTTAGAGTTTAGGAGAAGGTAATGCATAACATTGATGTATTTTAGAATTCTACTATCTGGATTATTTTTTTAAAACCACTTGAGCTTATAAAAGTTATCCTGTGGTTTTGGAAATATTTTTCGCATACTTTGCTCGGGACTAGCAAAATGCTAGTTGGGGATTATGTTGAGGGTCAAATATTACATATTATCCCTCATTTATATCTTGGTTTTATGAACATGATAATGTTTAATGTTCTATTTTACTCATGTTTGTGTTACAAGGTGAATTTAAGGGTTTGGATTGAAAATGGTGCTAAAAGCATGGACTTGATGCTCAAGAATCACCAAGGCAAGGGATAGATCTTAAGAGACCAAGATTGAAGAATTCACATGCCAAAGATCCAAGAAAACCAAGTGAGGAATGAAGACAATCAAAGATTTGAAGTAAAAAAAAAAAATCTTAAAATCGTCCTGAAAAAGCATATTCTAAAACTCTGGATCATTTTGAAAAATTGCGCAGAGCGAAGTGTATTTTAACAAATTACGTAAATTTGGGGCAGTTACAAGAGTTTTCCAACTAGGTGCGAAAGTTGGAGTTCCACAACTATAAATAGGAGTCCCTAGGATGCTCTTAGGCATCTTCTACGGTTTGAGGAGTGGAGCAAAAGGGTGGAGAAGTCGTCACCAATAGCTTTTCTTCTTCTTCCTTAGTTGTTTTCATGTTTTTCTTAAGAGACTTTGGTCCAATCATGTCTATAGTTGGCTAAACCTCTTAGCTAGGGCTAAGAGGTAAAGCTTATAGCATGATGGGATGTTTTTATTGCTTTGATTCATGTTTATGTTGAACTCCATGGATTTTAATTTGATATCTAAGAATACTTTCAGTTTTTAATGGTTTATTGTGACTCAAATTACAGTAGATCTACAATAGTTTTGAGTATCTTCTTTTCCTGATTTGAGATTGTGAAATTAGTAAGTCCTGTTGTTCATCATCGTCCCTTGGGCATGGTAGGGTGATGAAACAATTCTCATGCTTTGAGATTATGGGATTAGTAAATCCTTTTATTTGTCATCGTCTCCTGGGCATGGTTTGGTGATGGAATCCCTGCCAATAATCATAGTTCTCCTTCATTGAGAATTAGGTCAATGGAAGTTCAGATTTGGTTTTATTGATATATTTTCCAATTGGATAGGATAGGACTCCAATTTTAATTGTGTTACTTGAATCAAGTAAGAGGGCTCCCTGATCACTACAAGTGGATCCTTAGCACCATAGTTCCCACCTTTAAATTCTTAGTTTTAATTACTCTATTCATAATTACTCTCTCAAATACTTCAGAATTAGTTTCATATCTTCTCCTAGTTTTACTTCTAGTTAATTTAAAAAACGTACAAGTTTCAGTCCCTGTGGATTCGACCTCGGTCTTACCGAGATTATTATTAAATCATGACCCTACACTTGGGGTTGTGAACAACACGCACTCAAGCAAGAGGAAGATGTTAATGTTAAGTTGGCAGATCTTAAAAGGAAGATTGAGGTCTTGGAATCTACAAAGGAAGTGATCTGACCCAAAACACCGATTAAAATCGTACGTGGTATTTATGAAAGCGATGTTCACCTAACAAAGGATTGTCCTACAATCCCCTCATTCCAAGAGGTGTTGCATGTTGAAGTAAATGCTACAAACATGTATCACTCTCTTTTAGTATACCAAATTCCAACAAATACACTCCCGATTGGCGAAATCATCCGTATTTTAGTTAGAAGAATGGATCGATTGCGAATGAAACTAATAATCCCCTAAGGCCATCTAATGGACCCACATTCAGGAGAAATCTTGAGGATACGTTGAATCCATTCATGCGAGGGCAACTGCAGGCTATAAATGAACTCAGAACTTCGGTTTCAAGAATTGAGACACAACTAAATATTATGGAGAAATGGACCTTTCTGGCCCAACCTTAACCTAACCCTGAGGGACAATTTAAGATAAGTGATCCCAACTCTTCAACCCTACATGTGGAACATGTTAAATCCATCACCACCTTAAAAAGTGGTAAATATATTGACAATGAGATTCCTAAAAAGGTTGAGAAAGCTGATGAGTCCAAAGACTTGAAAGACGGTGAATCTAGCAGTGCTTCACATGACATATAGTTAGTATAAGAATTCAAGCCTATGACGCTTTTTCCCCAATGTCTCACTGCATCAAAATGGCCAACTGAAAATCAGGATATTTTAGAGGTTTTTCAGTAAGTCAAGATTGACATCTCCTTGTTGGATGCAATTAAACAGTTCCCATCTTATGTCATATTATTAAGGGATCTACGTGCGGTAAAGCGCAAGCTGAATGTACATAAGAAAACTTTCTTAACTGAATGGGTGAATGCCATTATAAATCAAAACACTCCCCCAAAATACAAGGATCCCAAAAGTCCTACGATCTGATGTGTAATAAGAAACTTTCTAGTTGATAAAACACTTTTGGACCTTGGAGGAAGTGTTAATCTGATATCATACTCGGTATACGAGCAATTGGTCCTTGGTGAGTTGAAACCACCAAGACAATGTTACAATTGGCCGCTTAACTAGGATATTGAGAGGTGTGGTAGAAGATGTGTTGGTCTAAGTTGATAGATTCTACTACCCAGTAGACTTCATTATTTTGGATACACACCTAATTATAAATGTGAGTACTTAAATCCCTATCATATTAGGCTGACCATTCTTAGCTATTGTTACTGTTATAATCAATTGTCGGAATGGGATTATAAAAATATCTTTTGGGAATATGACCTTAAAACCGAATGTGTTTAATTTGCACAAACCACAAGAGGATGAGGATGCGATTCATGAGGTAAAATTGATTGATATATTTGAAGATGATGAGCCTCTTTCGACTGAAATTTTCAAACCTCTAGAAGTATGTTTGGCACACTTTGCAGATTCAAACGATCATATGATTAGAGATATAGTGAACGCCTTGTGGGATTGTGTCCCGGTGCCTGACATTGACTGAGAAGATAATTGTTTTGAAAACCCTCATTCCACCAATGCTGAATGTTTATCATTAAGGCTGGAGGAGCTGAATTCTAAACTAAAATTTGACACTTCAAATTTTATGGAGAATACGCTGGTTAAAAACTTCTCTGATATTCAACTATTTGTAGTCTCTTATTCACCATTATATAATATTGAAAATTTTTCTTTCACAGGTAAATCATACATTCATTAGGTGCCTCATGATAATAAGAAGGAAATATTTGATGAGGTGCACAGATTTCTCTAGACGGTCATGGTTCAAGACATGCAAACTTACTCTAAAGTAGGTTTAAGGATGATCTTGTAAAAAAGTTTGCTGAGAAATCATTAGGATTAGTTTGATTTATGTTACTAATCCTAAAGTAGGTTTAAGGATGATCTTGTAAAAAAGTTTGCTGAGAAATCATTAGGACAGATTTCTCTAGACGGTCATGGTTCAAGACATGCAAACTTACTCTAAAGAACTGATGCTTCTGGACGATTAATAGTTAGGATTACGAATTTATTACTTTCTTAGGATTAGTTTGATTTATATTACTTTAGTTTAGTTGCTGAAACGTCTTTTGATAGGAAGTTCGCAGTAGCCTATTTTGTTTATCGCCTTCCAGGTACTCTTCATATATTCCGATTTATTTTTGCTGATCTCTAGCTGCTCATATTGCATATGTTTATATATTTAGGACAATGTAAAATTTAGATTGGGGGGTAGGTTTCCTTCAAAAATTCTTTGGATTTGCGCTGAATTGTGAAATCTATGAGCTATAATTTTATTATTTTTTTGGAAATTTTTATGAATTTAAATAATTTTGAAGATAATCTAAATATTAGAATGATAAGAAATTTAATGTTAAGGATTTTTGAAATCTAAATTTTAGTTATTTGATAATTTCAAAATTAAGTTTAAAGTTTGTAATGTTTTAATTTGAAGTTTTAAATATTGATTGAGTCATGTAATTGATATATCACATCAAGATTACACATTAAAGTTTAACTTTGATATTGAATAATTAACTTGATGATCATTGAGAATGATAGGAACCAAACCTAGGGAATTTGTTCATCATGTTCAATGAAAAGAATTAAGAGAGAGAGAGAGAAGTAATACTCAGCTAAAAAATATTTTTCATCGAAAAGGGTTACCTATCGAAGTTCCTTAAAAGTACTATTGTGAAAAATTAAAAGAAGAAAAAAGTGAAAATTATGTGAAAGTTGTCGATGGAAAAATCAAAAGTTGGATGTGTAGAAGGTTGAATTGTAAGGCAAGTTTTGGTTATCCTGAATGTTCTTTTGATTATCAATGTTATCATGAAAGTAGAAAACAGAACTTTTGGTTGTAACAAGTCTAGACTTCACCGTGCACCCATGGAACTCAATGTTTAGAATTTTTCTAATTATAGGATTAATGCTTTGAATTTAATTAGGACATTTACTAAGTGCTAGATTTTAAGAGAAAGTAGTAATCGATATTAATGTATTTTAGATATTTATAATCCGGATTGTTTTAGAACCTCTTGAACTTATGAAAATTATTCATTTGGGTTCGAAATATCTTTCGCATGTTTTGCTCGAGACTAGCAAAATGCTAGTTGGGGTGTGTATTGAGACTCAAATATTGTGTATTATCCTCTATTTTGCATTGCTTGTATCATATGCATCAAATTAATTAGTCCTAATTATGTGCATTTCTTTTGCAAAGAGAGACTTGAACTCCAAGACCAAATTTGAGTTAAATGTGAGGATTTAAAGCCCAAAGATAATTAAGAGTGGAGCGATTAAATATTTAAAAACTCAAGGGATGAAGATTAAATATATTTGAGCATGTTGACCAAACGAGATCAAGAGGAAGTTGAATGATGCTTGAAAACAAATGAATAAACCAAGGAAAATGAGTCATGAAAATTTAGGGCCAAGAAAATCAAATTCTAAAATTTCAGGGCCAGAAAGAAAAAATCTTCAAAACTATAGAAATGACCATTCAATGCCATCGAAGCTAAGTTCGATCCCATCGAGAAAATCATGAATTTTCTAATTTAGTTGCTGGATGCATTCTTCGATGCCATCAATAGAGATTTGATGCCATCAAAGGTGCACATGACTATGTAAGTTCAAAGTTGGTTTACGATTTTTCCAAGGCGGTGCTAAAGATAGAGGTCCAAAACTATTTAAAGGGATCCTTAGGATGTCCCAAATCATCTTCTAGGGTTTAGAGAAGGAGAGAAGGCTTAGGCGAAGTGCCAATAACATTCTTCCGCTTTAATTTCTTCACGGGTTCTAGTAGATGTTTTAGTTTTTCTTTTGTTTTTGAGTTAGCTATGATTAGTCAATCCTTTAGCTAAGGCCAAGGGATAAAGCTTGTAGTTTAATTTCATTATTTAGTTTATTTGATTCAATAACATTATTTTGAATGATGATATTAGATTTATTTGATTTGGATTTACTTTAAAGTCTTTAAGTTGTTTATGTCTGGATTTGTTGTGCTCTCTGAGTACAATGAATGTTGTAATTTAACAATTGTTTAGCTTGAATTAGAGAATGATTCAATCTGTATAAATAATTGATTTAATGTCGCCTATGGGTACTTTAGATATTTTTTATTTCCCGTGATGGAGATCCGAATACTTCATAAGATAATCGATCAATTGAAATTATATTCTTATTAATGTTTATGAATGTTTTAACTAAATTATCTTGTAATTGGATATGATATGATTTCGAATCCAATTGAGATATACATTGAATCAATAAATTGAATAGTGTGATTACTATGAGTGGATTACTGGATTCTTAGTCTTTTATTTATTTATTTTTAAATTCTTTTTACCTCACTAGATTAAAAACCTAGACCAACTTATTAGACTTAGATTAGTTATAGGCCTTGTTCTCCATTACATGTGGATTCAACTTCGATCTCACCAAGTTATTACTACATTGCATCCCTGCACTTGAGGTTGTCTGAACACCCACCGGGCATTCCAAAAATGTTGGAAGCTCAATTGTTTTCTGTCACGTGTAGTGTACGGACGTGCCAGAATTAATATAACGGCTCAATTTAAATTGATCAACTTGAACCCCAAGCGTCGAAATAAGTAGATATGTCCAATATGAACATATATGATTAAATTCTGAGAAGATTCGCCGCTTACTTAGTCACTTGTAAAATTGTATAATGATCAGGCGATAATCAGATGGTGGGGTTCTTCCTCCAAAGATATGTTACTTTGTGCCTTCCACAAGAAAGGACTTTCAGAATACCAGTGCAAATCAAACAAAAGTAAAAAACTCACAATTGATTATTAGGAGCAACTACAAAAATGCATATCTTAAAAGAAATGCGCGATACTGGATAGAACACAAATCTAGCGTATAAGCGTAAATTTAAATTATAACTAAGAATTATCGCTACTCCTAAAATAAGTTAAGATAATGTAAAATGATAGCCATGATTGGTTATTTTTTATTATTGTTTTAGGTTGTGTTGTTCTCCATCACATTCTTCTGCTATTTATAGAGTTTTGTTGCAGATTGTTCTTCCATATCCTTCTTTTATTATTGTAACATTTACAGTAGCCAATTTATTATTTATTATTTATCTATCTCCTTTTCTTATCTAAATTCTTCTTTGGTTGTGTTTATTTTTATAAATACTCCTCTTTTGTTGGCAAAGACTTTGCTCCTTTCAATTGCCTTTTGCATCTTGAATTACTTGACTATATTTCTTTCTTAGCTTGTAACTTGACCATACCACTCCGCCAACCATCCACTTGTTTATAAAACTAAATTTACGCCCACTATAATCCAAGGAAAAGCGTTCCAAATATCTTTAAAAACCTTTTCATCCACTTTTTATTTCTCATGCATCAAATATCACTTTCATGTTGGTTTTCCCATGATGGCCAAAAATAGAATAAAATACATACAACTCTTTGTAATCTCTCAACCTAAAAGGAGGTGACCTAGAAGCCTTTTATAACCTTGGAATGGTCCCTTAATATATATTTTTTCAAAAGATCTTATATCGTCGCTAAAATACGCAGAGCCATCGCAAGCTGTGAAGTGTTTATTCAAACAACCGATATAATCTCTTAACATGTAAACCGTTTTAATCTCTTTACATGCAAACCCAGATTTTACCTGCATCGAAAAGACTGTCCCCTTATTAGCTTACGGGGATGACACAAGTGTCAGCAATCCTGCTGTTTTCTATGGTGTGGCCCACTTGAGTTGGCGTCATTTGCGGGCTCTCGTCATGACATGAGTTGGCGTCCTAACACGATGCAACACATGGTCCGACACAGTCGACATCAAGGTGGGCCCCACAGCCACTTGGTTACACGAACTCGTAATCGTGATTGCACGATCAGAAGAGGACAGGCAAACGATATGATCAGTTGGATGAACGATCCATATCTCGCGCACGTGTGCCAAGGAAAGAATAAAATTGAGAGAGTAAAACCCCAATTATTGAAGAAAAAAGCCCTTCTTTTTCATTTATTATTAGGTAATAGTTAAGAACAGAAAGGGGCAAAAAAGGAAAAAAATAAAGAAGAACGAAAAAGCTATCTTTCCTTGTTTACATCACAACAGCAGCTACTCCGAACTCTGAGTTTCAGAGCCGTGGGATAAAATTACCAAAATGCCCTTCTCAAATCCCTTGCTTGCTCCCCGCCTGTCCTTCTTCCTCGTCTCCCTCCCTCTTCTCCCCGTGAAACCCTAACCCTAACCCTAATCCAATTCCATCGCAATCCGTCCCATCGATCAGCCCGAGATTGAACGATCCGAACTTGGGCGTCGACCCGATCTGGCCGCCGCTCACGATCTTCGTGTCGAACGAGAACGAGAACCCCCGATTTGACGATAGGGATTTCTCCAGAGCCGCTGGACACTTCTTCCTTCGTTTTGACTGATGGAAGATCTCAGAATCTTCTTCTTCCTTCTCTCCTTCTTCTTCTTCTTCCTTCTCTTCTTTTTCTTCTTTCTTTTCTTCTTCTTGTTGCCGGAAAATTCCGGGATCTTCGTCGGGCGTCGGAGGATCTGACGGATCTTGGCCGGAATCTGACTTCTCGCCGGAAACGGATGGTGAGATCGCCGGAGTTTCTTCTTCTCCCTTCTCTGCCATTTCTGAACGTTGAAGCGCTGAAACGGACAGAGGGGGAGAGAGATGCGCCTGTGCTCGGGTGGAGGTTTTATTCGGGAAAATTACTAGCATGCCCTTATCGTTTCAGAAATTTATCAGGATAACCTCATCCTCGGCCTGAGGATGTAGGTCGCGTACTCGACTTTCCAGCCATATTGTCCGGCAATCCAGACCGTTGGTTCTGTTGTGCCATGCGGTAGTTGGTCATTCTGTTATACCTTCTTGATGGGTGTCATCTTGACCATTCAATTTATATCCTACAAATAGACGGTTAAGAAGAGACATGATGTACACAGGTCCGCATCCAATTGCAAGTTGCCCATGACTTCTGGTCAGGATCCTTTTAGCCAGTGCGCGGGTTCGGTTGGGTTGCATTGAAACAAAGGTCTTCTTTATTGAACCAAGGGCCAACTGAAAACCAAAGCATATGGCATGTGTAAAATCCACTCCATCCATTGGTTCATGTCGATTATTAGATCCTGGGGCAAAAAATCCACAACTCAGGTGGGCCACACCACAGGGAACAACGTGGATGGAATGCCAACCATAGGTATGTCTGTGGGGCCACCATGGTGTATATGTTTCATCAAACCCGTTTGGTGTAACTCATCAGTGTAAAGTGAAATTAAAAAATCAGTCTGGTCCAAATATCAGACGGTGTGGCCCGCCTGGACTTAGTGGTTATAGGACCAGTTTTAGATTGTTCCAATCGTTGTGGGTCATCATGATATTTTACTAGACTGATATTTTTCATGTACGGTTCAAATAATGGTTCTCACCTGATGAACAGAATGGATGTACGTATAAAACATGTGGCCTTACAGAACTTGGGTGTTTTACGCAGCTGCCTAACAGAGGTGCACGAGGAATCAGTCACCTGCGGCATCTACGTAGGAGCTGTACACGAGTCGAACCGAGTCGGGCTTGGCACACCTTCACTCGCCCACTAACTAACCCTAGTTTGAACTTGGCTCGGTCCTTGAGCCTGGCTGGCCAACTCGGTTCGGATCCGTCAGTGGCTCGGCTGCTTCAAGCTGGATTGAGCATGTGCAGTATTTTCTCAAACACATGAAATGCACTTTCAATTTTTCCCAGGTTGCAAAACAGCAATAACAATTTATATGTATTTCATCAGTACGCAACATCAAAAATCAAGATATAATGGTAATTTTATTATGTAATATTTATTTATTTATAGTGATTTATTTCACATATATATATATATATATATATATACCTTTCTCACCACTGGAGATCCATCAGAGAATGTAATCACCCCAAACAACACTTCATTGTTTTCATTTCATTGAAACCTTGGAGAGCAACATCAATATTAGGGGTGCACATGGTTCGGATCCGGTTCCAAAAGGGATGAGAACTAAAGGTGGCCTCCTTCACATTAACGGTCATATCGGCAGCTGGCAGGACTAATTCATCTACATCCTTAGCTATTCAGTCCAGTTTCAAAACTGAAACCGAACCGTGTGCACTCCTGATCAATATCAAAATAACAAGGTGACTGAACTAGTTCCATTTGAGTTCGATTTAAGTTGAGGTTTGGTTCGAGTCAATTGGAGGTTCGAAATTTTTTTAAACTTAGTTTCAAAAAGGGTCAAATCGTGCTTTTTTCAGTCGGGTCGGGCGAGTTAACCAAGCCAACTCAATTGTATAAAGCTCTAGCAGCGTACGAGGTTTTCAGTCTGACAAGTGGCAGAGGAATGCAGACCGTTCAATCCATCCGTATCTACAACTTGGATGATCAAGATTGTCCCATGAAGGACATTCACAGGGCACAATCAATCCACGACGTTACCAACAGATCCACGGTCTGGATTAACAGACGCATGGCCCCACTTGTCAGAATTGGAAACCCGCGTCATGTAAAATTCTCCATCTTCAAATGCATTTGAATTGAGGATGGACATCCATCTAAAGCGGGTCCCATCCGGAAATCATGTGGCTCGTTTGTATAAACTGAAAATCTAAGTTGGGAAGATCCTTCACTTATACACGAGGATATGTACGGTATCCTCCGGTAGTCAGCTTATACAAGTGGGCCCATGATCCAATCAGACAAACATCCGTATAACTGGTCTGATGCCACCCGTTATGCAGATGGACGAATCCCCCCTTCTCTTGAGCCATTTTCTTCGTACCCAGATTGGGGAGTGGCTGCTCCACTAGCCAAGTTAGTTAGTGGTGGAAAAGCTATGTAGGCCCTTCAAAATATATTTGTTTTATCAGCACTAATTCAAGAACATGAGTCCAATAAAAAAAAAAAAAGTAAATTTAAAACTCAAGTGAGCTATGGTCTATTATTAAAAAATCATGAGGATTTAAGGCTTGCTATTGAAAACTTCCAAAGTCCACCGCAATATTTACCTGCAATCCAATTTATTCATATACCCACATAGATCTAAATAAAGAGAAAACCCAAATATCAGCTTGATTTAAAGCTTCTATAGCCCCAATAAGTTTTTAAAGTTTTTAATGGTAGGCATCTAATCTCCATTATTTTTCACAGTGCAGTGTACGCAAGCTTTGGATCCACCTCATTTTTTAATTCATGCCCTAAAATGCACAATATGAATGGACAACATTAATAAAACACATACATCATGACAGGCCCACATAACTTTTCGCTACCCACTTGGGCAGCAGAGGGATCACTATACAATCCTAGTCCATTTTCTTCAATTGAAGATCTTCTCATTTGTTAAGCCACACAGGAGTTATTTGTATGCATGACTATAAACGGGTTTAGATATTGCAAAATATCTATCTGGTCCACTTAGAAATTGGACAATTTGGTGATCCCACCTGAAATTTTCCAGTTGGATTGGATAAGATATGTTTGATATTTTTGTCTTTATGGGCTAGGAGAGCGTGTCCGGGTTGGACCGATTAGCTTGGCCATGGTCCAGGCATGCATGGTCGTGGGTTGAGCTTAGGCTCAAACCATTTTAAACATACATCATATATGCATGTGTCATCGTACAAATATTCCAATCCAGTCCTTAGGCATCAAATGCAGATTAAATGTCGACCATTGGTTTCTTGCTCTAAATGTCTATTATTTGTGCACACATTAGTAGGAATCAAGGACTGGGTCTAAGAAAAAAAATTAAATGACCCATATTTTTAAGACCCAAAGATGACTCATTTATCACATTGGTCGCATTTGGGTCAGATCTGATCGGGTCCTCACCTCAAAATCAGACCCATTGAGATGTCTTAAAGCCTGACCGATGGACGTTTTCATTTCCACCGTCTATTAAATGACCGTCAATCACCTAGTTAGAAAATCGACTCAGTACCAGTTTTGGTTTATAATCCATCCAAATGAGGTCCCACCATTTGAACGGTTCAATTTGAGTTATTTTATGCCAGGCCTACAACTTGTATCAGCCACCACACCCGGCCAGATTAGGAAAGTTCTTCTCTTAAAAATATTACTCTCACTTGTTGAGAAGCTATTTTGGGTAAGTCAACGGGAGACATTGCTTGATGGCAGCGGATTAGATGTGGCCCCGGCCTCACCCAATACGATGCCACCCTTACTGTAGGCCCACCTTGATATATGTATTCTGTATCCACACCGTCCATCTGATTTTCCAGATCATTTTATGGCATGATCTCAAAAAAGAAGTAGATCCAAATCTCAGGTAAGCCATATTATAGGAAACAGTGATTATTGAACATCCCTTCGTTAAAAATTTTCTAAGTCCCACTGTAATGTTTTTTAGCCATCTAACTTATTAATAACATCACACAAACTCATTAGATAAAAATAAAAAAAACAAATATTAACCCAATCGAAAACTTTTGTGGGCCATTATAAATTTTTAATGTTGGCTCACCACTTTCTTATTTTATGACCAATCTAAGATTTGAATCTCCTTTCTTTTTATGATCATGCTGTAAAATGATCCCGAAAAACGGATAAACAACGTAAATATAGAACAAATACAGACAGCATAAATATAGAACAAATACATCAAGGCGGACCCCTGCACCATCTTGGCCTGAGGCGAGGCTGCACCTAATCTGCTTCCTTGCTTGACATCTCATATTTGCTTCTTTTTTCATATTTTATTAATTAAATAATTTAGAAAAATATAAAATAATTATTTCACCAAATAATAAAATAGCCTAAGGGGTCATTTGGCACTATGGATTTGGGGGATTTCAATCCCAAATGCCTATCACGATAAAGTAAGGGATTTGAAACCCTCAAAGAGGAGGTTTGAAATCTATGATTTTAGTAATTAAAATTCAAGCCCATATAAATATATCATGCATAGCTATTTTTGGGATTAAAGTTGATTTTCAATTAGGTGCCAAACACGATAGGAAGATTTTAGATCCAAGAGGTTCCGAATCCAAGGATTACAAAACCACGCTCCCAAACAAGCCCTAAGAAATTCTCTACAAGTTATAGAGCTCATAGTTGCATTTGGACACTTAGGTAATCCAATTGATTGATCTAGACCATCCAAATATTACACCAATATGACAGTGATAAAACCTTTATCATTGCCCTTTAATATGGATGCTTAAGATCATCCTTACAAAAATAGGCCCACTCTACCATTTGAGTAATCTTCCATTCAACCCATTCATCATATAAGCCTTATTAGGATGAAGGCAAAATAAAAAAATAAAAATAAAAATAAAAATAAAGGAGAAGAAGAAGAAGAAGAAGATGTAGTGAAACTTAGGTGGGCCATAGTTTGTGAACTAAAGGTTTTAGCCTTATTAGTAGGGGTGTACATCGAGTCGAACCGAGTTGAGTTGGCCTTAGCTCGACTTAGCGACCACCAGCTAACCCTAGCTCGAACTCGGCTCGGCTTGGTCCTTGAGCCTGATTGGTCATCTTGGCTTAGTTCAGTCAACAGCTTATGCGAGTTCGAGCCAAGTTCGCCTGTTCAGCATTTTCACAAATGCATTGACCGCACCTTTAAAATCTCACTATATGTAAAACATTAGCAGTGCTTTTACAGGTATTTTACTATTTTATCAAACACCTTCTAAGCAACATAAAAATCAAGAAAAAAAAAAAAAAAAAGTTTTTTGTTTCATATACATACCTTCCTTACCAACAGCCACACTTTGTTGAGTCATTTCATCATACACTTGGTGATCAAAGTAACCAAGTCACCGAATTAGTTCAATCCGATTTCAATTCGAGTTGGGTTCAATCTAAGTCGAGTTGAACTGGGCCAGGTTGAACTCAATTTCGAGCTCAAAAAATCAGCTCAACTCCCGAACTCAACTTCGAACCGAGTCGAATCAAGCTTTTTCGAGTAGAGTCGAGTGAGCTAACCAAGCTAGCTCGGTTCATATACACCACTACTTATTAGGGATGGATTTTATTTTCTTTCATTGCAGTAAACATGATTAATGGAATGGATCGTGGGATCCACGTTACAGTGGAGCCCACAAAGGACGGAGTTGTACAGCCGGGCTGATAAAACCATGTGTGTCCTCGCATCACGCGGTTCCCTGCTACTAAAATATATTAGAATTTGAATCTACAGCCGGGCATTGTCAACGCCAGGATGTGGGTGCCTGGTTTGTGCATGTACGGAAATGTCAGAACCATTGATACGGTGGACCCCACCCGGATAAACACTACTACAAGAAAAAAATCTCCCAGATCGAAAATTCCTAGCCATCCAATCATGGTCCATATGACTCGTAAGATCAGCACCCGGGACACTAGACAATGGCCCCACTTGTACTATCGATGGACCCAAGGATACGGACGCGGATTTCCTGCTGAAGCCTATCACATTAAGTTCATGCGTTGGGATGCCAGGTGGGGCTGACTGTGATTTTTGTTAGAAATCCACCCGGTCCATCCGTTTTGTGAGGTCATTTTAGGTCAAAAGATAAAAAATGAGGTAGATCGAAAACTCAAGTCAGCCACCCCAGAGAAAAAATTGGGGATTCAGTGATCACCATTGAAACTTATTTATGACGGTAGAAGTTACCTATTAGGATAAGTTTTTCGTGTTTTCACTGCATCCCAGTGGGAATTACCTCTTTGGAAGATCGACGAACATCAAGATGGAGCCGAGAAAGTTTTCAATGGTATGAAAATCTTTCCCCAGGTTTTCCTCTCGTATGTCCCACTTGAGTTTTGGATCCACCTCATTTTCTGTCACATCTCCTAAAATGACCTTGCAAAACAGATGGACGGGGTGGATTTCTAACAAACATCACAATGGGCCCCACCTGGCATCGCAGAGCATGAAGTTACTGTAAAAGGCTTTGGCAGGAAATCCGCGTCCCAGGATACTCCCCCAATCTTCAAGTCGGGAATTACATCATCCTCACTAGAAGACATGAGTGTGCTCAGGGTTTCATTTTGTACAAGTGAAGAATGTGGTTCAATGGTCTAGATCATTGGCTTGGTGGGCCCTATTGATCGAAATTTAACAAGCATATGTCCATCTATGGTAGAAGAGGATCACCCAATGGATACGATTTTGAGGTTTGATCTTCATCCATCCAAAACGGACCGGCGATTTATAAGGTCTGATTTTATACACGCATTTATGCGACATTTACCTTAGTGCATGCAACGTGAGGATTTTCTCACGGATATGATATAATATTGGGTTTGGGCAGGACTTTTGGACGGTTAAGATTAAACAATCTAAACCTTGGATCCTAATTTGATGGCTTGTAAATAAAAAATTACAGAACTTATATTTCTCAATGGTCTGATTTTTCAAAAGATAGTGGACAATTGAAATGAAAATAAATATCAACGTTCCCATTAATCAGAAACTACAATTTTTCAATTAATCTGAATTATGGAAGATAAGATATCTAGAATGGGTCCCACAATTTGGACGGTTTAATTTTAGTTACGGTAATCCATGTGCACAATTTTTGAGCGCCAGAGTATCAACCCTCACAGTCCGCCAGTATCAAATAACTCCCTATGATAGTGAAGGTTACTTTCGTCATTTTATAGCTCATGTAGCACCGCCACTGACACTTCCACTCCAAGATTCCCGCGCAATGACGACTCTACCCCTGCTTTTCCTCGAATTAATATGCTGTCAATGGAATTATCGGATCCTCGACCCGAGGCTACGTGGTCTCTCCTAGACCTGTTTTTACGTAAGTGGAGCCTTTCTTTTGTGATCTTGATCATCGATCTGATGAGACCCACGGATGACGAACCCAACCCACAAGGAGAGCGGATTAGGTGAGACCGCGGATACACTAAGGTGGGTGGGACCCCTGACTATATGGCTCATTGTGATGTATGTGCCTTAAATCCACACCGTCCAACCATTTCGAAAGCTCATCTCAGGACATGATCCGAAAAATGAAGCTGACTCAAATCTTAGATGGACCACAACCACGGAAACGGTCATGATTGAATCCTCACCATTAAAAACTTCATGGATTCCACCGTAATATTTATTTGCCATCCCGTTGATAAGGTCACAAACACCTAGATAAAGAGACCACATAAATATCATCTTGATCCAAAGCTTTTGTAGCGCACAAGAAGCTTCTGATGACTAATCACCATTGTTTCATGTATTATAGTTCATCTGGAATTTGGAATTATTTTAGGGCTCATTTGGACGGGCGGAATCGCTCGTATTAAGAGGGAGTGGACGGGATTGGATGGTCAAATCCGGCTGTCCCCGTAGGATAGCCTGTTTGGGCGGCTATCTTTGTCAGGTGGATAGGTTATGGCGCTAGATTGAGGTGATGAGACGAGGGATTCGCAAATCCCACCCTGTTTTTCTCTCTGCAGGCGATATTTTCTCGAGCCACTCCCAGGATTGTCCGCAGTCCACCGTACGGACCAGGGATGGGATTACATATCATCACTGGCTGGCGGGAGTCATGGCGGGAGGAGGGTTTTCTGCTGAAATCCTCTTATAAGTTCGGTTCTTTCAGGTAAGCCTATGGCCATACTCATCTACCGGTCGAGACCATCGCGATCTAACAAATGGGACGAAATCTGAGGTATGTCGTCTTCCTCGCCCCGGGCATGAAAACGGTCACCTGTGGCTATTGACTTGTTCTGTATTATTGTATTCCCGTCGTAAGACTGTAGGGCAAATAGGGGTTTTTCATGCCCGTGAGGTAACCCCTATTATCCCTGGGCTTAGTCCCTCCAAGATGCATCTGTGCTGTCTGGGAAGATGCCATGGCTTCCAGATATTAATCAAATAGGCCTGCATGTTGGATCTCTGTATCACACATCATATATACTGTCTCTTTTCTTCTCCATATGCTTTAATCCTTCTGTAGGCCACTGGTCGGTAGTGTTTTCTGATATTTCGCATTATTGTTTCACATATTTGAGGGTTTTCCGATTTTGGATTTACATCTTACGCCATATCAGCAAATTGGGGGTTTTACGTAACCTCAATAAATTTGTGCATTTTGGCCATTTCGGTTTTCTGCGAACTGCTTTTCATGATTTTTGTTAGCTTCAATCAGGCTGTATTTCAAAAACATGGCATATGTCGATTCATATGAACGCCTGTTCTGCTCTTTCTTCTTCTTGCATGTTTATTAGCCGGGATGATGGTTACTACTTGTAGCCTGTCAAGAGGTATCCACCATTTACAAAAAATCCAAGAAAATAGAGAGGTTGTTTCCGTTTTTTTTTTTTTTTTTTTTTTTTTTTTTTTTTTTTTTTCCGTTTTTGCTTTTTTGATGGCCAACTGCCAGGACGTGTACCCAAACCAATTTGCTTGGTGGGTCCAAAATGACTTCAACCTATACCAGTTAGTGCAACTGGGGGAGGGACCTTTTTTGTTTTTTCGTTATTGAATCATGCTATCCAATGGTTGGTGGAGCATACTTGTTATAATCCAGGTTTGTAGACGAATCTATTGCTTATTTGTTCTCTATGGATCTCTGGTACGGTTACTCTTATCCAACTTGTTGGTTTCGTGTATTCATTGGAGCACAAATAGATATGTGCAGTTGGTTTCCTGTTATACGTCAAATAACTGACTTTAAATACCTAATGCTATAATCTTTTTGTGAAAAAACTGTTGGTTACTCGCATGTTCATTAATTGGCTTGATCTCATCTCTTGGATTAGAGACAGATCTCTGGTATGGTTACTACAATCTATGTTGATTTATTGTTATGAATAATGTCATATAGTCCAGTAATTTCTCAAAATTTGCATGAATTGGCTACTTGTGTATTTCTCTTTACTTCCTTGGAGAGTTATTTGGTAGATCTCATGTGTCTATTCATTGGTCTTCAAATTCTGTCTTCCCTTCTTGTTATCAATGATTTCAGACCAATTTGTTATATGGGTAAAGAAATCTGGCCTTAACTAGACCAATGATCCATTTGTAGTAATGATGCAAAACTTACCCAGAACAGATTGGTCCAGGTTGGTGTTAGCCCAACTCATTGCCAACCCTACTTGTAAATGCATACAACGAGTTACATATAAAATACAACACTTGATAATGACTTAGCTACCCTTAAATGCATCGAATGATTTGACTACTGTTAAATAAACCTAATGACTAAACCGCCCTCTACTAGTAATTTCCCATATTAAGATCTGTTCTGATTCAAAATCTATTTTCATGTCATTTGAATATGTTGACAAAATGGTTTCCTTCATTTCAAATAAAGGAATTAGCTCTCTTACTAGTGTTTAATGTTGAAATTGATGTTCACAGATTGCTCACGATTTTCTGATTTTAAGATTCCCTGACAATCTCATTTTACCCAATGTTTGGGTTCTCTGGTCTTTGAAATTGGCTTGGATTGTACTTCACGAATATCTGGTTTTCTACATTCTCTAGTATTTCATCTTACCACACAGTTTGGTTATTGAATATGAGTGAACTTTTTTTAGTATACGGGTTTGGATTCAATATGCATGAAGGTGGCCAGCTATTATAGTATAGCATTTTCTCTGAATTTGGCATGGGCTATTCTTCATGAATGTCTGGTTATTTATGTTATGTGCAATTTCTTCTTAACCAAAGTTGGGTTCCCTGATCATGTGTTTTGAAGAGCAGTTTTCTTCTTCATATGATCTTTCTTCCTTCATATACGTAAGTTGGCAAATGTTATAATGCAGTATTATGTTTGTATTAGCTAGATTTTTCATTCGGAAATTGAATATATATTTCAGCCTTCCAGAAAATTTTTATACTCTGCAATAACTTAATGACTTCCAAGAAAATCTGATTGGATTTTACATCTTGATTATGCAAGGAAAAAAGTCAGCACAATCATATTATTTGCTGACCATTCTCTCATCTGCAGCGAAACCACATAAACGGAGACGGTATGTTGCTGCCTGCATTCTGTAAGCTCTCTCCCATTTATCATGTCTTCTTCTTGTTCCGGTATGGGTAACGTGGTTTAGCATATTTAGGGCCTGTTTGGACAGGAGACATCTGATCATTTAAGCTCCCTTTTAGCCCCACTGGATGGGCCAAAGGAAACAGATACTAGAAAAGTAAGAACTAATCACTTACAGTCAGTGTATTGTAAATTTCAACATACAAACCCATCTTTTGTGCCAAGGTGTCACGGTTGTAGGAAATCAAATATCTGGAAATGTGGGCCGTACCACAAAAAGCACTAGTTGTTTTGACGATTTGGCTTATTCACTCGTTAGTCATTAGGTAGGAGGCTATGCCCATACTGGCACACTCAACCTTCCATTGATTTTGACAGTGTGACACGCCTATTGAGTGGACCAGCCTTCTACACCAGATATGTTCATGGTGTGGCCCACCTTTTGCTCAGATTATCCTACACATGCTCTACACATGTAACATGTTGACAGGATAGATTGGGCTGTATGTGGAAATCCATATACATGGTGGCTATACGTGATCATGTTTATGGTTCTAAGACAATCAATATCTGTAAATGAGATAAACTACAAGTAGAAAATAATCAACTGAGTCAAAGATGGAGGTAAATGGACCATGGTTACACTTGGTGTAAAAGCACACAAAGAAGTCGTGGAAGCATAGTAAGGATGAACACCTTGAGTTACAAGGTTCTTTCATTGATCCAAAACAAACACCTAAGTACAAAAATAACTAAACATCTCAAAAAATAAAAAATTGTAGCAATGGTCCGAAAATAAGGCCAAAGACATGTTTAAATCAATGGTTTGAATCACAGAACTTAGGGAACAGAAGTTTATTGCTTATGAACTGATTTATCAAGATCCTACAATTCCTTTTGAGAGAAGTCACATGAACACGATCAATGTAGGGGGGTAATGTAGCTCATGCACAGAACACAGTTCCAAAACTCACTGATGACACTCAAAATTCAATGCAGTCTGCTGACTTGACTTGGCAAGATTTTGAGCCGAGTCTCCTAAAACTCGGATCTAGTCTGACTCGATCCCGTCTAGGGAAGAATTACTCGACTCAACCACTGTGCCCATTCGATGTGACCCATGGTGACTCAAATCAAGTCACTGGCAGAATCAACTGTACCATTAAATAAGAGAGTTAAGTGTAAAGCGAATATTGGATGAATAGATCTATAATGTTTATTTCCACTTTACTTTTCTACCACCTTTCATTATGCATCAAACAACTGGATGAATTTTCTTTCTCAATAGGGCCTACGAATGGTAGGCACTGCTGTTGTTGACACTTTTCTTAATGCATGTCATTGATGGTTGCTCTAAGCTCAATTAAGCCTCACAGGTAAGCATTATAGCCACTATTAGAGGCCGACCATAGATGTCTAAGTACTCATATACATATATACCTCCGTCCAATATTTAGATTTGTACCCCTGTTGTTTGCAATGTATATTTATGAGAAATACACACGTGAGAGTGTAGGTCATCTGTTGACGATGGATTCGTTAGATGAGGAATCGCCAGATAGGACAATTATCTTCCAAGTGGTCGCAGCTTGTATGCAGGCTGTTGGGGAATATTGTCGTACGTACATGTTCAAGCAACCGGCGCGTCATGGGGATGATGAGCGAGCAAGGTTCATCAATTCGATTATTTGGGCTAGTGACCGAGATTGTGTAGATCAGCTTAGGATGAATCGAGAATCCTTTTTTGAACTGTGTGTACTGTTACGCGAGAAGACACAACTCTGTGATACGCGTAATGTTAGTCTTGAAGAACAATTAGTTATTTTCCTTCACACGTTGGGACACAATGTTCGTAACCGGGTCTTAGGTCACAGATTTATCCGATCGGGTGAGACAGTCAGTCAGTACTTTCACCATGTGCTGCAGGCAATTATATTAATGTACCCTAATTTAGTTAAACCTGCCAACATAGAGACGTCGTCAGAGATTTAAACAAATCCAAATTGGTCTTCTTACTTCCAGGTATATTTGTTATAGGTGTGTTTTCTAAGTCCGTATTTTTTATTTCCTTCCAATGTACGGTCGCTTCATGGTTGTTGATTCTTCACATCTAGGATTACGTCGGTGCAATTGATGGTACTCACATCCCAGCGCATGTGTTGGCGGTTGACCACGCGAGATTCCACAATCGCAAGGGGGTGCTTTCTCAAAATGTACTGGCAACGTGTACTTTCTGTATGAATTTTACATATGTGTTGGCCGGTTAGGAGGGTTCTGCTTTGGATGTGAGAGTGCTACACAATGCATTGTCCCGATTAGATGACCGTTGCTTGTGTCAAACGGTACTGTATATCTGCTATGAAAGTGCCTATCTAATTGTTAACTATTACTACAATATAGTTTTTCACTTAATATAACCTCTGATTCGAATGTATAGGAAAATATTATGTTGTCGACGCTGGATATGCTCATTGACATGGATTTATGGCTCCGTACCGGGGCGTTCGGTATCACTTACAAGAATATCGAACCGGGAGAGCTCCTGCAAATATAAAGGAGCTGTTTAATTACCAACATGCACAATTGCACAATGCAATCGAGCGATGTTTCGGTTTATTGAAAGACAAATTTCCCATCTTGAAGAGCACTATGCAGTACAAATTCCAAACACAAGTCGAGATTGTGATAGCCTGCTATGTCCTACACAATTATATACGTGGCCAAAATGAGTCTCCACAGGACAGTGATTTCATTGCTATATCTGGTGCTGATGTGGAGGGTATCCCAACGCCACAAGAGCTATCAAGAAACGACGAGCGACAATGGTTATTTCCACTTACGCAGTGTGAAAAAGATGCTTGGAATTGAATCCGCGATGACATTGCAGCTAGAATGTGGGCAGATGCTCAACAAAATAGTAGAAGTAGATGATGATACTTTCTATTTAATTTTCATACATAAGTTGGTGATGCTATATTTAAAGTTCCCATATTAATGTCGAAAACTAGTGAATTATGGTCACCGAGTTTCACACTTGATGATATCCTTGGATTGTTACAAGGACTTGTGAATTTATGTTCTATAAGTCTATCTTCATATTTGCTGTTTTACTGATTATAGTTGCAATTTGTCCAAAAAATCATACCTACTTCATATTCAGGTGAAATGACAGACGCCTTTAACGAAACATGCACACCGACCCAGTCATCGGTAAAAACACCGCCGGTAGCCACCTGATGTTCACCACGTGCGAAAACCATGAAATCTCTCGCGGAGCCTTCATCTAGAGCGCCAAAGATGAAATGAACAAGTGTTATGGACCAGATACTGTTCAAAACTTTCCTTGAACAGGTCGCACTAGGCCGTAAGGCTGATAACAGATTTAAGCGGGAGGCGTACCAGATTGCGGCCGACGAAGTTACAAAGCACACTGGGGTATTTGTCATATGGCAAAACGTGTCAAATTGGGTGAGATATTACAATCGAGAGTATACTGCAGTGAAGGACATGCTAGCAGCGAGTGGCTTCGGTTGGGACTCGGAGAGGATGGTTGTGACAGCCCCTGATGAAGTCTGGGAGCAATATCTTAGGGTACGTTCTACTGGTTTTGAATTTCCTATGTTCCATCTCTAAGTAATTTTACCTATTATTACACTTGTCTTATTCATCTAGTAGTCTCACCCAAATGCCGCTAGACTCCGCGGTAAACGAATCGACAGGATGGATGACCTCGCAATGATATGCGGATCCGACCAAGCCACGGGCTGCTACGTACGAGGCAGCAAGAGTATGGCCGCGTCGGCATCTTCTTCTCATCTGCAGCGATACCTTAATGAAGCATGGAATTCTGTTGATGACGATGTGGATGATACGATAGATCTATCAGAGGATTACGTCACAAACTCAACAAGGACCATTCCATTACCATTGGACAGTCCTGCGACGGGACATCACGGGTCCCATGGCACTTCAACTCACACTCCTGATTTCGATGGTACTCGCGGAGGGATAATAACAAGGAAACGATCGCGGCCGCCTCGTCCATGTGATGTACTCAGGGCCTCATTGAACACCGTTGCCGAGTCAATGATGAAATTTGGGCTCGGCAAACAGGTTAATCCTACTAAGACTGTACTTGATGTTCTCGAGTAGGTGAAAGGCCTGACTACCAAAGAATTTATCGATGTTGGTGAGATCCTGAGTAAGGACAAGTTGTTGGCATTGTTCTTTGTTAGTCTTCGACTCGAGCGCCGAGTGGAGTGGTTAAGGGGGTGTTTGGCGCATGGTATTCGGAAGGATCAGGTGGGATGAGATTAAAAAAAATGTAATTATTACATATGGTAGGGATTGTCCCCAGTTACCATGGGATAGGAAGCGGATTGCGTACTGAGTAACTCAGTACGCTTAGGGCCTGTTTGGGCAAATGGATTGCGGTGTATTGAGGTGTATAAAATTAGCTGATATGACACATTTAATGTAGTCAGTGGACAATCGGGTGGTTTGGGTGTAGACGGCAATCCCATGACCAGCTACGATTCTGTTTAGGTGTTGTGGTACTGAGAAATCCCACCAACTAATGCTGTTTGGAAAACTGAGGAATTGCTTCCAAGGCCATGGGGAGCTGCTTCAAAGCAACCTATCACAGCTGGTGGTGGTGACATGGCTCTTCGTAGTTCTCATCCTAACATCAAGCTACACCGCCAATCTCTCATCGATGCTCACAGTATCAGATCTTGGACCACGGCCTTCTTCGTCGCTCCACATGCCAGGGTATTCCTTGCCAAATATTGTAAAGGCTACACCATGGTTGGACCTTCCTACAAGCTCAGCGGATTTGGATTTGTAATCACATGTTTCTCTCTCCTCCCTTTTTGATTTTGTTTATCCGGGTGGGGTGTTATATACACCATACATTTGGTGTATGCACCATGATGTTCTAACTATGTCTAATGGTGGCGATGAGCTGGACTAGCGTCGCCACCGTTGGATGAATAGGATGGTTAAAGATGATAATGCATTAGGAGATCCCTAACAATTGATGGCCAAGATCCTTCGATGGAGGTGACTTTTGGGCAATGGCCCATCTTCGAGGTAACCAAAGGCCATTTCACAAGCGTCTGTAATTTGTGTAACCAATTTCTCCTTTCAAGACAATGACACAGGTGTTTCCAAGGGGTCAGCATTGGCATCCGATGTATCGGAGACAATACTACAAGTAATAGAGAGCGGAGAAATGCAGGAGTTAGAGAAATGACTGCTATCCTCTTCCAAGTGCTCAATATCACCGTCCATCGCAGACGATATACACAGTTTCAGTGTGAGTGCCTTTTGGGGTCTCATCCTCATTGTAGTTGGTGTTTGTGTTGGCGCACTTGTTGTATTCTACCTGGGACACCAACTCCCAAAGTATATGGACCCAACGATATGGAGGTGGGCATTAGGCCCCATCTCTTCATACTATATGAAATCCAGGATCCTACTTCCAGTGGGCCGTTTGAGCTCAGGGACTGCCTGCTAACGGATCTACTGTCTTGAGAAGATGGCCATTGTTGAGCATAACAATGCAGATCGATGTTGTCCGCAGGATACGGTCACCAACATGTGTAAGAGAGCCAGCGTCGAATCCAAGGAGGGATTTCGCAATCCTCCATATCTCCAGCAAATACAGCGAAGGACGCCCGAGTTCCTGCAGACGCCGCCGCCCAAACACATAGGAGAGTAGGGTAGGTGGGATTTGAGAATCCTATCCCACCTAATACGCTTTAATACACCAAAATCCATTTGCCCAAACTGGCCCTTAGCATACTGAGTAAACCCTGTGCGGCCTACTTTCATTCATGAATTTCATTCGTTCCGTTGATCCATTTTACCAGATAATTTTAGGGGTTCATCCCAAAAATGAAGTATATCAAAAACTCAAGCAGAACACACCACATGAAACAGTGTGAATTGAACATCTACCGTTGAAAGTTCTTGGGGACCGCAGAAGTTTTAAATCAAGCTTGTATTTGTTTTTTCCCTTCATCCATGCCAGTATGATCTTATGAACTGTTTGGATGACAAACAAACACCACTGTGGGCTTTAGGAATGTTTCAATGGTGGAAATCAATACTTCCACTGTTTCATATGGTATGGTCCATTTGAGCTTTCAATATATTTAAACTTTGGTCTCGACTACTAAATGATATGGAAAAACGGATGGACAGCGTGGATAAACTACATGCATTCACGGTGGGCCCAACAAAGTTTACTCAGTACGATAAGGCCCTGTTTGGGCAACGGGATTAGAAGGAATTAGGTGGGATTGTATTAAAAAAAACATCATTATTACCCATGGCAGGGATTGTCCCCTGATTCCATGGGATTAGATTAATACTCTACTTTGTTGGTAATACGGTGGTACATTGAATGGATATACCCACCATCATTTGAAATTACCAAAATAACATACATGTATTATATCTAAACCATTCATTTGTTTTGTAACCTCATTTTATGGTGTGGGCCCAAAAATGAGGTAGATCCAAAACTTATGTGGTCTCAAAGAAGTTTTCAACGGTAAGTATTTAATCCCCATTGCTTTCAGTGGTGGGTCCACTTGAGCTTTAGAATTACCTAATTTTTGGCCCATGCTCTAAAAATCTCAAAAAATGGGTGGACGGTGTGGATATAGCCCACACATCAAGGTGGGACCTACACAACTTGCTAGCATTGAGTGAAATTGGCATGGGACCCAATGCAATTCCATCCGTTCTAATTCCAAGCTTTTCCAAACATGGAGTGGAATTGGCACGGAACCAGATGAATCCAATCCCACCGAATCCCTTCTAATCCCGTTGCCCAAACAGGGCCTAAGAGTAGTAGTGAGTAACTCTGCACTCAATCCGAATTCCCATGAGATAAGCTTAATTCTATGCTATGTTTGTAACATGGTGGTATATTGAATAGATATACCTACTATCATTTGAAATTATTGAGAATAATGCATGTGTTATATCCAAACCGTTCATCTGTTTTGTAACCTCATTTTATGACATGGGCCTAAAAATGAGGCAGATCCAAAACTTATGTGGCCTCAAAGAAGTTTTCAACAGTAGGTATTCAATCCCCGCTGCTTTTTATGGTGGGGTCCACTTTAGCTTTAGATCTACTTGATTTTTTCGGCTCATGCTCTAAAATGATCTCAAAAAATGGGTGGACGGTGTGGATATAGCCCAAACATCATGGTGGGAGCTACACAACTTGTTAACATTGAGTGGAATTGACACGGACCCAATGCAATTCATCTAATCGAATTCTAAGCTTTTCCGTTCTTTCCAAACATTGAGTGGAATTGGCACGGACCAAATGCAATTCCATCCCATCTAATACCATGCGCCAAACGCCTATGGGGATATCTTAGTCACTCAGATGTGGAGGGACTTTATTACTCAGATGTGGAGGGACTTTATTGGGTCATGTATCACTATTAAGATGTCTATAAAAAGCATATTTGAAAGTTATTCAAATGTGGCGGATTGCCTGTTGGAGCCATCTGTTTTGCAATATTAATATCACAATGGCTAGGAATATAAAAATCACGCATATCCAAAACTCATGTTGGCCGTACTACGCGAAGCATAAAAATCAGGCAATCCGAAACTCTTGCGGGCCATACCACATGAAACAGTGGGGATTGAAAGCCTGAACTTATGTGGGCCACATATCACGAAACTGTGGGCTATCCCACACGAAACACGGAAGTTTTGCATCAGGATGATGTTTGTGCCTACAGTTTGTCTTAGTTGGTAATAACCTTATAACAGTTTGGATGGCATATAAATATCATGGTAAGCTATAAAAGGCTTCAACGGTATATGTTTCCATTCCAACTGTTTTGTTGATGTGGTTCACCTGAGTTTTAAATCTGGCTGAGTTTTAGAATTTATTCTATTGTGATCCAAAAAACAGATGGACAGAATAGATTTGTCGGGGACACTGCGGTGGGCCCCACACAGCCTCAGGCATAGGTATATCTCTTTTTTGTGGAGTCATGACATGCAATCCGCTTCCATACTTGACTAGTTAGCCTCTCTGCGGACTGAGGGTCTGGCCTAATCAAATCCCCCACTTTAGGCAACAGGTTTCATTACGTGGTACTTTTTTTCTCTGGTTCAGTGAAAAGTCAATACATGAGGGATAGAAGGTGCACGAAAACATTTTCTAAGATGTTTAAAGTGCTTTTTAGTGGAATCATAGCCAGAATTGATTTAATGTTACATGTCATTAGGTGACTGATAAAGTGGTGTAACTAAAATATCCAGAAGTGAAATGTGGTCGAAAAACAAGCCATGATTGAGGGGAATAGAATTTGGCCAAGAGAAGAGGAATGATCAAAATAAGAAATATGGCAAGAGAATGATCTAAACGGCAACACCTCAGTTGCAATAACTATCTAATAAAGAAAAGAAATGTTTGAAGAATAGCTATAAGAAATCTATAAATAATGGAAAGTTTAACCGAGCAAAATAAAAATAAAAAATTTAATCCAACAAACGAATCAAATCTATCAATTTATCTTAGCTGAATATATCTTAGGAGTAATGATAATAAAGTAGCGGTAATTTCTTAGTTGTAATCCAAATTTATGCTCGTACGATGGACTTGAACCTTATCCAATACAAGCAGTTCTTTAGAAGAAGCATTCTTATAGTTATTTTTAGTGATAGACTATAAGTTTTTCCTTTTGTTTGTTACATCAATATACTAAAGAGTCATTTTTGAAAATTTACCTATAGTGTAATGAGATTAATTACTATAGTTGTGCATGCAGAAGCTTGACGGAGCTAAGGAATGAAGGCTATATCCATGGGGGTGATTAAGTCTAATTAAAATTTACTGTCTTTTAAGACCTAATTGACTACTTAAGCTAGTTTGCAATTAAATTAAGCAAGACAATCAACTCAAAGGCTTTTAGGCCAATAAAGGGTCTAATCACCTAGACTACAAATGATATGCCAATTAAGCAACTAGTCTATAAACACAACAGTGTACATGCATGTGTGGAATGTACTAACTATAATTTCTAGCATTCATCTAATCATGCATACATATAATTAAACACTCAATTACGTAAGCATAATTAAACAAGTGCGTTACGTCACAAATACCATGTAGGCTCCACGCGAGATTACGAAAATGTCATATATGACATTTGTAAGGCCTTAGTATCATGTAAAGCACCTTATCATACTAAAGAGGGCAAAACGGTTATTAAACCTTCCAATAAGTCAAAATAAAGTTTTTTTTTTTTTTGGTTTCACACATCCCTATTTTATTGTTGACAAACTTAGGTTATGTATGGAAAGAGAACTTATTAAACAATATTGTTAAAATTTGACATTTTGGATGAACAATATTAGGAATTCAAAACTTATATGAATCTCAAATGCTCAAGACCAATACCTTATCTTGCCCTCCCACATCCCATACAGTGAAGCTGACATTTTTATATTCTACAGTTTTCACATTAAAACCTGATCCAAAGGGCTTGTAAACAAAGGAAAGGTTGTAACAAATTGGCCCTATTCAAAGGTTAGGAATCATCCAGTTGTTGTGATTCTTGTACCATGGCGTGTTTCTAGTTATATGAATGAATGTGTGGTTCAATCAACAAATGCTTTTCAGTTCCACCTCAAACACCCCATTTGTTGGGTATTGATGGGCTCCGAAGGCATACTACATACCATGTGTTGTTTGTCAAGTTGGGATCAGCATTTTGTAAATATGCAGCGTACCGACCAAACCATATATAGAATAGGGGAAATTTGAGATGACAAGTTCAACATATTATGAGCCCACATCAGATAATATTGTTTCTTTTTAAACCAGAATACTTTTAAGCTCCAAAAGTACTTTCTTCAAATAAATAGCAATAAGTTTATTTAATATTGGAGGCTTCCTAACATATCAAGCACCCATACATCCTTACATTTGGCATTACAATTTCAGTAGAGAAATGCAAATGACTGTAAGGGCTGATTTGGACACCACCAAATAAGTTACTTTTTCTACTTACAGTAGTGGATAAGTCACTTATTTCAGACAAGTAAGTTTGGTTTATCATTAGTTATAAGTGACCTTTTTTTCTTTAAAAGTACATAATCACTTCGGTTAATTATTATTATTTTTGCTTTTCTACTTTTCATAAATTACTGAAGAGAGGCATCAAGAGAGACAAAAGAGAGGAGAAGCTGATCAGTATGTTTTTGCCAAACATACTGATCTTCTTAACAAGTAGAAACTAAGATAAGCTACCGGAACAAGTAGCTTATCTTAAGCAACTTATAATCCAAACACCCCCTAAATGCCTATTTATGTGAAGAAATATATATATATATATATATATATATATATATATATATATATATAGATGATATATATATATATAATATATATATATATATATATTTCTTTTTCTTTTCCTTTTTACTCCAGGTTAGATGTTTTTGTTAAGATTTCTCTCAGAAATATGGGCATTTCCTTTCATTACACTCTAGTTATTTGAAATTGGTTATAACTTCGTCTGGTAGAAGGTGAGGGTTATCATAGCAATTTTTTCCTAAATTCAGTATCTTTTTCAAAAAGAATATTGATAAAAGTCTAATAAGAACCCACTGAAATATGGTATCATTGAAGTCTGGGAGGTTGAAATTGGGGAATTAAAAAGTTTTTTTTTTTTTTTTTTTTTTTTTTTTTTTCTTTCTGGGCCTTCTGGAGTCAGTGGCTGCAACAAAATGACAATCTGAGCCGTGAAGGTGGGCTTAAAAATGAGGGGTATGTTGGACATTTAAAACCCCATTAACAGAGGAAACCCTTGAAGGGAGTTATATGAACTCCCTCTAGACACCTTTCCCCCTTTTTTTTTGGAATAAAGGTACGGTTTATGGAAAGAACCTCTTCTACCAAAATCTCCTAGATTCTCATAAACTGATCACATCTTCATCTTTATTTATTTCTTCTTTTTTTTTTTTTTAACACTTTGTAAAGATCACTACGTTGGACTTTCTTGAAAGCACTTTGAAATTCCATTGGTCCCTAATACGATATAAAAGATGAAGTATTTGGACCTGGATTGCACTCCTGAAAGCAATCATACTTTCGGTTTTCTACAATATTTGAACAGTTATGAGATGTGATTTAAATCATTTGAATGATTCTTTACCATGATTTCATTCATCCAAATGGTTTCTAGAATTTAACTCATTTAATGCAAATCACTAATTGATCCATTGAATTGTTTCAGTGAATGCAAGCTTCAGGGAGTAGTCCGATGTGTCTCTAGCATACACAATAACATTAAATTAGTTGTATTTCATTGTGTTAAAATTAGTTTTACTGTAATAGAAATAAATACGTAGAGCTCTACGCATGAGTTAAAGTACATTAAATAAAAGCTGCCTGGAGTGCCTTACGCCACTCCTAGCACCATTAAGTACATTGTTTAATTAAAAGGCACCTTATATATATATATATATATATATATATAGATATATATATATATATATATATTATATATATATATATATATATATATATTAAATAATTTTATTTTTATTTTTATTTTTTACACACGCACACACACGCCACACACTCACGCCATAGTGGAATTTCACCACCTATGGGTACTGGAACCCTTGACCGGGTGTTGAAACTCCTAAGAGTCTACCACCAGAGCAAGAGTAAGGACCCAATTAAAAAGGCACCTTTAACTACACTGTTGGAACCTTGGATAGTAAATGAAGTTACATTCTATTGCCTTCCAGTTCACAACCCCAAGTGCAGGGTCGCGATGTAGTAATAACTCGGTAAGATTGAAGTCGAATCTACAGGGAATCGGAAATACAATTTAGTACTAATCTAAGTCTAACTTGGTTGGTTGGATTTTAATCCAGTGATGTGAAGGGAAAAATAAATAATAAAGATAAAACACTAAGGATCTAGGAATCCACTCGCAGTAATCTCAACATCAATTTGTTGCTTCAATATAAAATAATATAACTGTAATTAAAATCCTAATCTATTCAGTCGGATAATGGAGCAGTTAAACCATTCCAAGTATTAAGATGAATATGATTTCAATTGACCGGTTCTTCCATTAAGTATTCGAACATCAATCGCAGGGAATCAAAAGCATCCATTGCACTCCTAGGCATCATTGGATCAATCAATTATACAGACTGATTCATTCTCTAAATCAAGGTTAAACAATTGCTAAATTAGAGCATTCATTATACCTGGAGTGCACAATAAATCCAGAAATAAACAACTTAAAGGCTTTCAAAGTAAATTCAAACCAAACCAATCTACTATCATCCTTCAAAGTAATAGCATTGAATTCAATAAAGTAAACACTAAAATTAACCACAAGCTTCATCCCTTAGCCTTAGCTAAGAGATTAGCTAATCATAGCTAACTCAAAAATAAAATAAAAACTAAAAGATCTAACAGAACTCATGAACAAATTGAAGTAGAAAAATGTTGATGGTGCTCCACCTAGGCATTATCTCCCTTTCTAAACGCCAGAAGATGATTTGGAATAGCATAACGACTCTTTTAAATAGTATTGCAACTCAAAATTTTGCACTGCCCAAGAAAAGTTTGCAAACCGCCTTAAATTTACGCACTCTACGCATCTTCGATGGTAAACTTCGATTTCATCGAGGAGGTCTTTAATTACACCTTCTATGTATCGAACTGTCTTCGATTGCATCGAAACTCATTCAGAATTGTCCAGCGAGTTGAGCCCGGAATTCCTAAATTGTCGATGCCATCGAAGTTTATTTTTATAATTATTTCAGGACTTTCTCCTTTTAGACTCAGAATTTCTAAATATGATTTTTCTGGTCAATTTTCAGGATTCATTTTCTTCACTTCAAATCTTCGATTCTCTTCATTCTTTACTTAGTTTTCTTAGATCTTTGATATGTGAATTCTTCATTAATGACTTTCAAATCTTCGATTATTCATTATCTTTTTTTGAGCTATAAATTCATCCTTTTAATTGCACATTCATCATAGTCTTCCGAATCACCTCGCATGACAAAAACGTATATGATTAAATCTAATTAACACTTAAATTCAAGCTAATATAATTGAAGGGTTAAATATGTAATATTTGAGTCTCAACACACACCCCAACTAGCATTTTGCTAGTCTAGAGCAAAACATGAGAAAGATATTTCTAAAACAAATGAATAATTTCCATAAGCTCGAGCGGTTCTGAAAACAATCCATATTATAGAAATTCAAAATACATTAATGTTGAGTACTACTTTCTCCTAAACGCACTTGGTAAATGTCTTAATCAATTTCAAAGCATTAACCCTCTAATTAGAAAAACTCTAAACATTAAGTTCCGTAAGTGCATAGTGAGGTCTAAAATTATCACAACCAAATGTTCAGTTATATACTTTTATAATAACATTGATAATCAAAAGAGTTCATAATAACCAAAACTTGCCTTACAGTCAACATTCTACTCTTCCAGCTTTTGATTTTTCAATTGATGGCTTTCATATTATTTTCATATTTTTCTTCTTTTAATTTTTCATAACAGTTCTTTTCAAGGAACTTCAATAGGTAGCCCTTTTTTACGATGACTGTTTTTTTTTTTTTTTTTTAAAGCTGGGTATTACTTCTCTTTTTTCAATTCTTTTTATTGAACATGATGGACAAATTCCTCAGGTTTAGTTCATATCATTATTAATAATCATCAAGTTAACAATTCAATATTAAACTTAAACTTTAATGTTTAAGCTAGATGTGACATGTGAATTACATGGCTCAATCAATGTTTAAAACTTTTAATTAAGAATTAATAATCTAAGCTTAACTTTAGAAATCTATTAAATAACTAAAATTCAAAATTTAAAAATCCTTAATAATAAGCATCTTATCATTCTAATATCTGGATTATCTTTAAATCACTTAAATTCACAGAAATTCTAAAAAAATTTGAAGAATTTTTTTCTCAAAATTTTAACAATTTTGATTAAATTCGAAGAATTTCTGAAAGGAAACATACTCCCCGTTGAGGGTCGAATATTGCATATTAGATCCCATTTATTACCTGACCTTACCAACATGATAATGCTTAATGAACTGTTTTAATCGCGTTTGTGATGCAGGGTGTAATTACGAGCTGAGACTGAAAAAGGGTGCTTAAAGCATGAATTTAATGCTCTGATGACACCAAAGGTAAGGAACGGACCCAAGGAGACCAAGATTAACGGATTTACACACCAGGGATCTAAGGAAATCGAGAAACCGGAGCTCAAGTGGCCTGAAAGGTATCCAGAATGCGAGATCACAGAGTTCCAACCATCCGTTCAGCTCGAAACTTCATACAGAACCTGAAGACCATATATCAACCGTACATGTCGAGATTCAACCGTTGGATCCTTGTGAAAGCAGTGTAATGGATAGATCAGCCCATAAATTAGTGATTTGGGGCCCACCTGCTATCGGGATATGCTTAAATTTTCTTCTCGACGCCTTACAAGAGCCGACAAAATAGATGAACGGTGAGGATTTTTCATAAACATCTCTTGTGGACCCCACCAGCCATGTTTGTGCACCCTGCACAAGTGCACTCAAGGTGCACAAGATCCAGAGGACCCGGTCAGCGGGCGCTGACCCGATCCCACTCACGAGAGAGGCAGCGGACAGACGTTGTCCCTCTGTTTTACAGTAGTAGGGCCCACACATCATATATATGTATGATCTGGACCGTCCATTGTGTCCGTACTGAGGAGACGACCACAATCATGGTAACCCTTTGGTCCCGTGCACCTGATCACAAGAAATATGAGTTTAAAATTGAGATGGACGGTGGAATGAGGATCTAATGGTCCACCATAGTTGGGATCCAAAACCAAGAACTTCTGAACGGTTTTTCGTCCTGAAGCCAATGGACGGAGTGGATTTCACACTTGGCATCAATCAATGGTCCACCGACCATCACAGAACTGCCGCGTAGCCTCTGTTTCGCAACAGAGGTTGCGGTTCTCCGTTGTAGGCCCCCACCGTACACCAACGGCCTAATCCGGACCGTCCATCATGTAGAGGGGAGTGATATTGACAAAACCATGTTGATTTGTGTACTTATACACGCACATGTGCTTGTTCCAGCGGTCACAAACGGACAACCTTGCGTTGATTGCAGCGTGATTACTACCTTTGGCCACGTCAATAACATTCCAACACCACCCATCTCCATTCGAAATTTAGAGGGGAAGCAAGTGAACGGACTGGATTTAACGTCTAACAATAAGAATGGACCCCACCAACACTTCAGCGCAAGTCGGTCTGCGTTTCTACGCTCGGCACTTCGTAAAGGAAAACTTGCGACTGAAGTTTTAAATGGAGTGAGGAAACCTCCACCGACTGGGCACTGGTTCAATTGCCTATAAAAGGAGAAGGAAAAGGAGGGCTTGGGGTGAGGCAGATGGGGAACAGTGCTTGGATCTGGAGTGCAGCCGTGGAGGCATGAACCTGTGAAGCATCAGAGTTTTCTTTTCTTCCCTCCTTTTTCTTTAGTTGTTTTGTTTATTTAAGAGTCTTTGGTCCACCATTTATGTTAGGCTGAACCTCTTAGCTAGGGCTAAGAGGTGAAGCTTGTGGAGTGATGGGGTTGATCATATGATTTTGATTCATGCCATGAACTATGTTGATTTTAGTTTTAAATAATTGGGAATATTTTTTAGTTCTTAATGGTCTGTTGTGACTGAAATTACAATGGGTCTGCGATGGCTTTAAGTATTTCCTTTCTCTTTCATGATTATGACGTCAGGTAGCCCTGTTGGTCACCATCGTCTCCTGGGCATGGTTGGATGTCGGTACCCTTCCTAACCTTCATAGCATGTTGATTGGTTGGTAATTAGTTTAATTTTATTGTTTACTTTGTCTCCTTGGCATGGTTATGTGATGGAATCCATTCTAATTCATATACCTCTCATCTCTTGAAAATTATATTAACGACAGTTCAGTTAATTTTCATGATTTTTGATACAGGCATAAGATCTCTCTGATCTCTACAAGTGGATCCTCTGAATCCCTAGTTTTGTACTTTTAAATTTCACCAGTTTTAGATAAATATTTTCACCATTATTCCTTCATAATCACCTGTTTAGATTTCATCTCATTCTAGTTCTAGTTCTAGTTACCTTCAGATTACGTACAAGTTCCAGTCTCTTAGGATTCGACCTCGGTCTTACCGAGTTTATTACTACATCACAACCCTGCACTTGGGGAGTGAACACTCCCCAACCTAAAATCTACATTGTCCTCTATGTATAAACATATCCAATAAGAGCAAAATTGAGAGCAATGAAAATAATGGGAGTAAATAAAGAGTACTTGGAAGGCGATAACAAAATGGGCTAGTACAATCTTCCTATCAAAAGATATTTCGGCAACTATACTTGTTAGGCCTGTGTCCTAGTGACCATTTTGTTCCTTAGGATCCCACGGTCCTTCCGGTCGAATTCTGGTTGAAAAGGCTGAGCTAAATGTCCTAGAGGGAGGGGGAGGGGGGGTGAATAGGACAATGCCAAATTTAAAAATAATGTGCAGAAATAAAGACTTAATAAGCAGTTGATAGCAAATAGAAAGCAACCTCTCAAATCAAGTATTGAGAGGTTGATACAAACTTGGTTATAAGGACAACCTAACACTAAAAACCTATGGTTTATGGCAGGACAACCTTACTAAATGTGGGTACGTATCAAAAACTCAAACTCAAACTCAAATGGAGGTGAAAGAAATAAGAACTAATCTATTACAACATTCACCATACAATGCTTGAAAAACGAAGATTAAAACATTCACATCCACAAATACATCCCACGATCTTAAACCACAAAATGATAAAGAAATAAATCAAACATCCACCAAACACCTGAGAATTATAGTGGTTCGTGTGTGTACACCAACTGTTTGAAAACAGCCACACAACTACTCCACTCCTAATATCCACTCCCTCGGGATATTGGCATTTACTAATCAAATAGGTTTTTCAAGGTTCACCTAAAACCTTCACAATTATATTTTAAGTGGGCTCACACAATCACAACCCCACACTCTGAGATTTTCTTGCTGATCTTAGAAAAAACCAAATGAGATTTTCTGGCTTATCTCATAAACCAAATAAAATGAAATTATAGAAAAGGAAACACTTATCTGTATGAAGATTTTGAAGTAGCCCGGTAGAACCAACTTGATGACGACGTAGATGTTCAACATTCAGTCCCATAAGTGCATAGGGTCCTAGGTCTAGATGATTTTTAATTTAAATCAACCTGGACTATCTTGATTTGATTTCAATCTCAATAAAGGGTAAATCAAATGTCCCTTTTCAAAATCAGATTGGAATAGAGATATAAATCAAATAACAAGAGCTACTTATAAAGAATTTAAAATATGTACAAAATAGCTTAGAATGTATGTAAAATTATCTCAGAGTGATTGCTTAAAAATAATTAGAATTGAATAGAAAACTCTAAAATTTGAGTGCTATTTATAGGTGAAAATCTGTTCACTCAACTGGTCTTAGGTTCGCTTCAACTGGCATTAGGTCCAACAGATTTTCAAAAATTCTGGCGCGATAAGATTTGGCAAGTGCTCAACTGGCCTTGTGGGTTCCATGACTGGTCGATTGGCCTATTTGACTGGTCGAGTGGGGCTAGAATGCTTGCTGTAATTTGAGTCGATCCCTGCATGACCGGTCGAGCACTGTTCACTCGACTGGTCGAGCAGTTTCCAAGACTGGTCGAGGACCAACAGAAAAATTCTAAAAAATTGTAACAAATCCTGGACTGGTCGAGAAAATACCAGGACTGGTCGAGCCAATGATAGGGCTAGTCGAAAAAATAACCTATTAACCTATAAAATGACCAATACCAAGCACGAAATGAACGTAACATGCCCTAAGGTCAATTTAGGTCATTCATACCTTACTTGTGAGATAGGACGTGTGAACCATCAAACAATCGATCACATTGGCAGCTTTAATTCTTGCGATATTCGAAGCTTGAACTCAACGTATCGAACTTAGTCTTCAATTAGGACTTGAGTTCTTGGACGTTTTCGGTTACAAAACTTGAACCGTAATATTGCGATTGGGTTCTTGAAAGTTGAGTCTTCAACCAACACTTGAAACTCATACACTTTCTTCAGCTTGAAGATCTCGGCAAGTTCGTCGTAGATATCGGCAAGATTGATTCAGCACGATCGTCGAAGATTCAAAGCAAATCAAAGCACAATCTTGATACATAAAACACATAAGCATGACACAAACTCGAATTGGTTTGACACACCAAAATTTGACTAAACTTAGGGTTTCCAACATAACAATTTCAATCTCCCCCTTTGTCAAATTTGTGACAAAACAAAAATACAAGTTATGCAATAGATATTCAATAAGAACACATGCTCAGTAAAGAATCATGCACCATTTAGTTAACAATTAATCAATAACATATGATCAATAAAGATCATACACCAACTGTGCACACCAAACAACTCTCCCCCTTAATCCATTACTCCCTTTAAACCAGGGGAAGAAAATTGTAAAAAAAGAATTGCAATTAAACTCCTCATCCATATCATCATATCAAATCAAGCTTATTACACACAATATTCTCCCCATTTTTGTCACAACATGACAAAAGAAAGAAATAGATAATAAATGATAAATGTAGATAATAAGAGAGTAAATAAGATAGAAAAGAACATGATAAAAAAGATTAATATCAGATAACCATCAAGTATCATGTCACAAGAGGTAAGTAGTTCAAGTAGTTATCATCCAAACTCATAGACGGTAAAGAGAGTTTAAAAGAAATTAATACAAAACCAAACAAATAGAATAACTAGTTAGATCCTGATGAAAGAGCACAATAGATGGATCATTCTTATGTAAACCCCTATTGATGCGCCTCATATATTTGCGCATATATTTGAAATGCGATTGTTGGGTTACATGAATCTGAGACACATGTTCCTCAAGACAATGCAGTCTCTCATCAAAATCAAAAGGCTGATAATCAGAATTAGCCTCAGAATCTAAATCTAGCTCATTAAACAAATCATCCATGTTTACATCTTCTTGTGGGAAAACATCACCTTCTTCAGCTTCTTCACCTCCTCCAGCATCCCCAAAAACTTGACCTTCCAGGTCTAGGTTCATCTTGTTGATATTTGAATTGTTGAAGGGACGGAGATTAATGGAGCCTTCTCCAACAGGCATAGCTACCAAAGCATGGGTAGCTAGGGCAGTCATAAGATAAGCAAAAGGAATATCGCTATGACCGGATGGAGACAAAAATGAATGATAAGATGACAGATAAAAGAAAGAAGACATATGGATACTAGACATAACATAATGCATAATACGGGCCATGAAAGAAATCAACTCAGTCTTGTTACCTGAGCAAGGATACACATTTGAAATGAAAATGCGATGAAGGACCCTTTATCTAGGTAACATAAATTTGGAACTGAGCGCAATACCGTCATTCCACTCCGCATCCATGTTGCAAAGAACTCTTGTAATAAAACGTTTTACATTCTCAGAAGGTCTAGTGGTCAAAGTAGATATGGGAACTCCGTCGTCAACAATAGGTATATTCATGATAGAAGAAATCAAATAACAGTTTACTTCGATCGGACCTTCTCTAGTTGACACAGTAAATGTCAAATTCTCTTGAGAAAAGTCAGTAATATAAACATACATAGCCTGCGCAATGGACCAGTATGCCGAACCACCCCAAGATAATATGTTCTCCCATCCTATAGCTTGAAGGAGGGGGATGATGTTGAAGCATTCGATATGAGCAATATTAACAACACACTCAACAATGACATTCCTATGTCAGATATCCCGCATATACTCGGGGTCCTCTTCGGGTGACCGAAGATGACTCACTGAAATGGGTGCGGAACGAGATGAAGAGGGACCACGAACAGTTCTCTTCCTATTTCGCTCTTCCATAGTAATAACAACTCAAGGAAAATAAGGATTGTAAAAAGGAGAGAAAAGATTTTAAGGAAATTGGATTTTTGGGTACAAACCCTTTCAAACCACCATAAAACTTGAAACAAGTTGTAAAATCAAGTTAAAGGAAAATCAATGAATTCAAATCTACAAGGAATTTGAAAATGAAGTACTAACCGAGGAGGAATCGAAGATGAGTTCGACCGGTCATGGTAGGGCTTGTTGGAGAAGAAGAACCAAGTGAAGAAAAAGGTGTTTGTCCTAAATAAAAGGCAAAACCCGAGTTCCGCGACTGATCGTGTACATACTCGATCGGTCGAGCCACGACTGGTCGAGTGTGAACTCGACTAGTCGTGCACCACTGAAAATTTGTAATTTTGCATCAATTTGAATTTTAAAAATTTTAATATAATAAATATATACATTATGATACAAATAGGCACAAATCATCAGTTCATATTGCACATACCAAGATCAAGTTTCAATTTTGCAAACCTATTTTTATCGAGTGGTTTTGTGAATATGTCTACAAGTTGATTCTCGTTTGAATACATTCCAATGAAATTATCTTGTCTTCCACCAATTCATGAATATAATGATATCTAATGTCAATATGCTTGGTTCGTGAATGTTGAATTGGATTTTTAGAAATATTAATTGTGCTTGAATTATCACAATATAAAATCATAGATTCTTACGCAATTCCGTAATCGCTTAACATTCTCTTAATCCACACAAGCTAAGTACATGCATTACCAGAGCAATATATTCAGCCTCAGCTATGGAGAACGATACGAAACTTTGTTTCTTACTTAGCTAAGAAACCAAACAGTTCCCGACATAGAAACAACCACCGCTGGTCGATTTACAATCATCAATGTTACCAGCCCAATTAACATCCGTGTAACCAACTAATTGCACACTAGTATCATGTAGATACCAGAGACCAAGATTAGCTGAACTAGTGACATATCGCAAAATGCGCTTAACAGCAATCAGGTAAGACTCTTTAGGGTCCGATTGATATCTAGTACAAACCCCTACGCTAAAAGAAATATCAGGTCGGCTCGCAATTAAATAAAGTAAACTACCTATCATACTACGATACAACTTTGGATCCACACTCTTACTTGTTGAATCCTTAAAGAGTTTTAGAGTAGTACTCATTGGAGTATCAAAATTTTTCCACTCTCAAATCTGAACTTTTTAACTAAGTTCAGAGCATATTTGGTTTGAGAGATAAAGAATCCATCAGGGAGCTGTTTGACTTACAACCCTAGGAAATAGTTTAGTTCTTCAACCATGCTCATTTCAAATTTAGATTTCATAAGATCTGCAAACTCATCAGTCATGTTAGCACGAGTAGATCCATAGATAATTTCATCAACATAGATTTGTACTATTAGTATATGATCATTATGTTTCTTAACAAATAATATTTTATCTACACTCCCCATAACAAAGTAATGACTTAACAAGAATTTAGTCAATTTCTCGTACCATACCCTTGGAGCCTGTTTCAAACCATAGAGTGCCTTTTTTCAGGCGATAGACATGATTAGCATGCTTAGGGTCTTCAAAACCCTTTGGTTGTTCAACGTACACTTCTTCATGTAAATTGTCATTTAAGAATGCACTCTTTACATTCGTTTGATATATTTTAAATTTTTTAAAACACACAATGAATATAAATAGTCTGATTGATTCAAGACGAGCTACTGGGGCAAAGGTCTCATCATAATCAATGCATTCAATTTGAGTGTACCCTTGTACAACCAGCCTAGCCTTGTTTCTAATAATATTACCAAGTTCATCAGACTTATTTTTGAAAATTCGTTTTGTTCTGATAATATGTTTATTTTTTAGACTTGGAACTAAGTACCAAACATCATTTCTAACAAACTGATTGAGCTCTTCTTGCATTGCTACAATCTAGTTTTCGTCAGTAAGGACTTCTTTTATGTTAGCCGATTCTATCTGAGATGTAAAACACACATAGTTGCATATATCTTCTAGTTGTTTAAGAGTGTGCACATCAGTGAGAGGGTTTCCAAGGATTTGATCAGATGGATGGTCTTTAACTGTCCGCAGTTCAGTGTTATTTTGACTAGATGAAGAGTCTGGTTTATCAAATAAAAGGACTTCATTATCTTCTGAAATTGAGACAGGTGTATTCAAGTGATCATCTATAACCACATTAATGGACTCTTGAATTACACAAGTCCTCTTGTTAAGAACCCAATACGCTCGACTATTCAGAGCATACCCTAAAAATATCCCTTCATCACTTTTGGTGTCAAATTTACCCAGATTTTCTCGATCACGCAAGATGTAGCACTTGCTGTCAAAAACTCGAAAGTATTTGACAGTAGGCTTCTTATCAAACCACATTTCATAAGCCATTTTACTATTTGATTTTCTAGTATAAATGCCGTTAATTATATAATAAGCAGTATTTACTACTTCAGCCCAAAGATTTTTAGGAAGCTTAGCATTACATTTGCCATTTCTTGAAGCAATCTATTTTTCCTTTTCACTATCCCATTTTGTTGTGGTGTTTTGGGTGCAGAATATTCATGTGATATTCCCTGGTCACCGCAAAATTTCTCAAAATTACTATTTTCAAACTCAGAACCATGATCACTACGGATCTTAGTGACTTGTGATTCTTTTTCAGTTTGTATACGTTTAAGTACCCTTTTTACTTCGTCGAGAGTTTATGATTTCTCTCTTAAAAAGACTACCCAAGTATACCTGGTAAAGTCATCTACAATGACCAGAATATACTTCTTGTCACCTTGACTCTCCATTCTAGTTGGTCCAATGAGATCCATGTGGAGAAGTTCGTGTGGTTTAGATGTAGCATTGGAGTTCACCTTTTTGTGAGCACTCCTGGTTTGTTTACAAATCTGGTACTCGCCACATATTTTATCCACTTTCTTTATTTTGGATAGACCTCTTACCAATTCACTTTTGCTCAATCTATACAAGTTGCGGTAGTATACATGTCCTAGGTGCTTATGCCATAATTCGGTCTCATCGATTTGGACCATGTAACACAATAGCTTAGATGAGCTTGAGTCACTGACTATGTAGCAGTTCTCAAAAGTTCTACAACCAGTTAATATTATAGAACCATTCTTATTTAAAACTCCACACCTTTGGTTAGTAAATTTTACACTATGATTATTATCACATATTTGAGAGATGCTTAATAGATTATGTTTTAAACCTTCTACATATAAAATATTCTCAAATAAAGGGAGGTTAAAGAGTTGAACTGTACCTTGGCCAACAATTCTACAGTTGCTACCATCACCGAATGTGACTGAACCATCAGTCATGTCTTTAAGACTGGTGAACGGACCTTTGTCACTTATCATATGTCTGGAGCAACCACTATCTAGGTACCATTTTGAATGGCTCAAAGCCTTGAAAGCGGTGTAGGCAACCAAACAAGCAACCTTAGGGACCCATTTCATTCCAGTTTGGGGTTTAAGAGCATAGTTGGTCTTCTTATGTTTACAGTTGTTATAAGTCCTACCCACTGAGTTAGATTTTAAGAGCTCCTTAAGCAAGTCAACAATTTTCTCAGCTAAAGGATAACGATTCTGATTTTTATAGTTGATATGGTTGCTTTTAGGTTTTAAAGTCTAAAAAGTTTTAGTATTTTTAGAATTATTTTGATTCAGACTTTTCCCTTTTGAGTTAGAAGACTTCCCTTTAAAAAATTTAGGTGGAGTATTCATATATTTGAGAGGAATACTTTTATCATAGCCTAATCCAAATCGATCGCCATATTTTCTAGATCCGAATAAAAGTTTTTCCAATTTAGGATCACCTTGCGCATACCTCCATGTGTCCTTCAAACTCAAAAGCGAAGAGACTTCTAGTTTTAGCTTTTCATTTTTAGATTTTAAGTTTTCAACTTGGGACGTTTTAAAATCTAAGTTGCATTTAGTTTTTTCAAAGCAATCTGAAAAGTGTGGTTTTTCTTAAACTAGATTATCAAAATTCTCTTTTAGTTTTGAAAACTTTTCTTTCTGAAGTTTTAACTTTCCAGCTATTTTATAACTTTCCCTATATAGGGCATCATAAGCATCTTGAAGGTCTTCTTCATTTTCATGGTCACTACCCAGATTTTTCTCACTGGTTGAATCATCATTATCTAAGAAAGTGAACTTCGTTAGAGTCATTAGGGCTTTAACATCATTAGTCAACTCAGTTTCAGAATCTTCTGACTCAGAAGAGACTTCGGAGCAGAAGATTCATCCCATGTAGCCAACATACCTTTCCTTTTAGACTTGTCTTTCTTAGGACATTTGTTTGCTAGATGCCCATATTCATGGCAGTTGTAGCATTAGCTGTCTTTTAGAAATTTTCAATTTTTAGATTTAGATCTTCTCTTTTCAATAGGTTTTTGTAAATCAACCCTCTTTTTACTCTTGAAAATCTTGTAAAATTTTTGGCTAAAAGAGCCATATCATCTTTAGAAGTTTTTAAATCAGAATTATTACTATTTTCATGAGAAATAATTTTAGAAGACTTGAGGACGATTGACTTACCTTTAGGGGCCTTAAAATTTAACTCATAGGTTTGAAGAGACCCAACTAACTCTTCTACCCTCATATTATCCGTATCACGGAGTTCCTAGATTGTGGTCACTTTTGAACTGAACCGATCAGGCAACGAGCGCAGTATCTTTGCACAGACTTTACTTTTTGGGATCCTATCACCAAGACCCCACATAGAGTTGACAATGTCATTCAATCTTGTATAGAAATCCATGAATGTTTCACTTTCTTCCATACATATTTCCTCAAATTTGGTTGTGAGGATTTGAACTTTAGATTTCTTGACAATTGTTGTACCCTCGTGTGTCATTTCCAAAATATCCCAAGCTTGCTTTGCAATATCACAAGATATAATTCTCTTGAATTCATCTGGTGATAGTGCGCAAGTAATAGCATTTAAAGCCTTTACATTGGCACTACTCTCACTTTTCTAAAGAGTGGTCCAAGAAAAATAAGGTGAAACTTTTACAATTTTAGATCCATCAGTACCAGTCACTTCAGTGATAGGAGGGGTTCAATTGGTCACTGTGGCTTGCCACATGCTCTCATCCATGGACTTTAAAAAGATCCTCATTCTAGCTTTCCAATAGGCATAATTGGAATCATCAAACGGTGGAGGCCTAGTGATTGAGAGACTATCAAAATTTGACATCTTAAAAAGCTCAGATCGATTAGCTCAAGAATTTAATCCAAATAACAAAAATAAAACGAGCTATTATTAGGCTCTGATATCACTTGAAAAGGCCGAGCTAAATGTCTTAGACGGGGGGTGAATAGGACAATGCCAAATTTAAAAATAATGCGCGGAAATAAAGACTTAATAAGCAGTTGATAGCACAATAGAAAGCAACCTCTAAAATCAAGTATTGAGAGGTTGATACAAACTTGGTTCTAAGGACAACCTGACACCAAAAACCTATGGTTTATGGCTGGACAACCTTACTAGAACATGGGTGAGTATCAAAAACTCAAACTCAAATGGAGGTGAAAGAAATAAGAACTAATCTATTACAACATTCACCACACAATGCTTGAAAAATAAAGATTACAACATTCACATCCACAAATACATCCCACGATCTTAAACCACAAAATGATAAAGAAATAAATCAAACATCCACCAAACACCTGAGAAGTATAGTGGTTTGTGTGTGTACACCAATTGTCTGAAAACAGCCACACAACTACTCCACTCCTACTATCCACTCCCCCGGGATATTAGCGTTCACTAATCAAATAGGTTTTTCAAGGTTCACCTAAAACCTTCACAATTGTATTTTAAGTGGGCTCACGCAATCACAACCCCACACTCCAAGATTTTCTGGCTGATCTCAGAAAAAACCAAATGAGATTTTCTGGCTTATCTTATAAACCAAATAAAATGAAATTACAGAAAAGGAAACACTTATCTGTATGGAGATTCTGAAGTAGCCCGGTAGAACCAACTTGATGACGACTTAGATGTTCAACGTTCACTCCCACAAGTGTATAGAGTTCTAGGTCTAGAAGATTTTTAATTTAAATCAACCTGGGCTAGCTTGATTTGATTTCGATCTCAAGAAAGGGTAAATCAAATGTTCCTTTTCAAAATCAAATTAGAATAGAGATCTAAAATCAAATAACAAGAGCTATTTATAAAGAATTTAAAATATACACAAAATAGCTTAGAATGAACACAAAATTATCTCAGAGTGATTGCTTAAAAATAATTAGAATTGAATAGAAAACTCTGAAATTCGAGTGCTATTTATAGGTGAAAAATCTGTTCACTCGATTGGCCTTAGGTTTGCTTCGACTGGCCTTAAGTCCAATAGATTTTTGAAAATTCTGGTGTGATAAGATTTGGCAGGTACTCGACTGACCTCGTGGGTTCCACAACTGGTCGAGTCGCCTGCTCGACTGTTCGTGGACTACACACGACTGGTCGAGTGGGGCCAGAATGCTTGCTGTAATTTGTGTCAAGCCCTGCATGACCGGTCGAGCACTGTTCACTCGACTGGGCGAGTAGTTTTCCAGGACTGGTCGAGGACTAAAAGAAAATTTTGAGAAATTGTAACAAATCCTGGATTGGTCAAGAAAATACTAGGACTGGTCGAGTAAGTGCTAGGGCTAGTTGAAAAAACAACCTATTAACCTATAAAATGACTGATACCAAGCACGAAATGAACGTAACGTGCCTTAAGGTCAATCTAGGTCATTTATACCTTACTTGTGAGATAGAACGTGTGAACCATCAAACTATCGATCACATCGGCAGCTTTAATTCTTGCGATATTCGAAGCTTGAACTCAACGTATCGAACTTAGTCTTCAATTAGGACTCGAGTTCTTGGACGTTTCCGGTTACAGAACTTGAACCGCAATATTGCGATTGGGTTCTTGAAAGTCGAGTCTTCAACCAACACTTGAAACTCATACACTTTCTTCAGCTTAAAGATCTCGGCAAGTTCGTCATAGATATCGGCAAGATTGATTCAGCACGATTGTTGAAGATTCAAAGCAAATCAAAGCACAAGCTTGATATATAAAACACATAAGCATGACACAAATTTGAATTTGTTTGGCACACCAAAATTTGACTAAACTTAGGGTTTCCAACAAGCAATTTCACCGGTGACAAGCGACCTGTAGATTACATTTACATGCGATCCTGAGTCGCATCCTTTAAACCCGAGTTGACTCAATCTGAGACCTATGCCATTGCGACCGCACCGTCGTCGCGGTTCCGACGCTGCATCTCATACACCAATCCGATGCTTAGATCATAAGTTATGGCCTGCGCATTATCATTGCCGTTGATCACTTGATTGCAGACCCACCTATCACAATGGCACCATTCCCGAGGCTAGGGTGACATCACCCTAAGCCATCAATGCTTGCTAGTCAAAGCAATGATTCTCTTACATTTCATTATGACATGCCTCCTTACAACTAATGATGGCCTTACAAAGCCATTATTACCTCTCTCTCTCTCTCTCTCTCTCTCTCTCTCTCTCTCTCTCTCTCTCTCTCTCTCTCTTATCTCTCCCCCTTTCTATCTTCTTCTTCATTTCCATTCCTAGCAACCTCCAACCGTCCATGAAAGCTCCCAAAATTCAGCAACTCCCACTCTCTATTCCCCCAAATCCAACCCTCTAAACACCATCTCAACCGTTAAAATCCCTCCCTTGAAGCTAAGAAGACCCAAGCTAGAAAAAGGAGTAGAAGAAGCTTGAGATTTGAAGGTGGGTGCCTCTATCTCTCTCTCTTTCTCTTTCCCTATTGCAGCCCACCTTGATGAGTGGATTAGATCCACACCGTCCATCAGTGGTAGCCACCTTGTTGTCCACCAGTGGGCCACATGGACGTAGGACCCACCTAATGCATGTCTTGTCCCATCGTCCAGTAGGTCTGGATGATGGGAAAACACAAATATCAGCTTAGTCCCAAGCTCTGGTGGGCCACACTGACATGGACCCCACTTGATGCATGTGTCCATCCATGTTGCCCACCGTCCAGCAAGGGACGGTGGGTCCCACGCATCATATAGTTGCTACTATATTGACATCAGCAAGTTTTGGGTCTAATCATGAGGTATGCGTTATATCCGAACCGTCTGACTGTTGTGGGACCCACCCCACACTTGTTGCACATGTGAAGGTGGGGCCCACCAGATGTATGCGTTGTATATCACATCGTCCATTCCTGGACGATGATAAGTGGGAGCCCACCATGATGTATTTGTACATCCACGTTGTCCGTCCATTTGATGGGTGTGGGACCCACCCCACATGTGCTGCACGTGTGGGGGTGGGGCCCACCTTAATGTATGTATTGTATATTACACCGTCCATTTGCTAGACGGTGCCATGTGGGCCAACTGTGATATATGGGTCTCATCCACACAGTCCAAACCTTGGACGGTGGGAACCCACCATGATTTATGGGTTTTATCCAGCCATTCATCCCTGGATGTGGACCCTACCTTGATGTATATCCACACCGTCCATGGGACGTGGGGTCCACCATGATGTGTATTGTGTATCCAGGCCATCCAGTTAAGGCCCATTGTGTAGGGCCACTTTGATGTATCTACATTGTTGCCCATCCATTTTGGTTGAACCATGGGCTGCTTCATGAGGCCATTTTGTGGTGCAATAGGCCCACCTTGACGTGTTGTATCTACGCCGTCCATTCCCCCTGGACGTGGGACCTATTTGATGTATATTTTAATCTCAGTCATCTAGCCCTTGGACCTCCAGATTGACTGGATTGCTGCTGGCCCAAAAGTCCAGCAGCAGGCCCATCTCCTTGTATGATATATACCTCCTTGTTGAATAGTATTTGGGCCCCTTTGATGCCTTGTTAGGCCCCCCTTTCACCTGATTGTATAAGGGCCAGATTACCCAGATTTTCTAGGTGTTTAGTGGGCCAGATGGGCTGAATATCCAGCCTTAGAATTCTCTATTAGTGAGGTGCTAGCCATCCATTATGGTGGACTTAATGGGCTGAGTTGTAAACCACTATATTGAGTATATTGTACACTTGGCCCAGTTATATTTTTAGATCCTATGGGCTGCCCGAAGAGGCCCACCAGGTTGGATGTACTAGACATAGCCTACCTTAGCATTTTTCTGGGCTTTGGGCTGCCACATGTGGCCCACCTTGATGTATGTGGGCTATGGGCTGACCCAAGAGGCCCAATATTGATGTATGAGTGGAACCCATTTATTTTCCAGCCAGTGTGAGGGCTATGGGCTATTTCATTAGGCCCTTGTGTGAGGCACATTTCGTGTTGCAACAGGCCCACTTTGATGTATGTATTGTAGGCACTCTGTCCACTTATTTTTTTTTGGACCATAAGGCTGATCGGTGAGGCCCACCTTGATGCGTATATTGACCTTGTTGCCCATTTATTTTCTGGGTTAAGGGTTGTCCCATATAGCCTACTTTGATGACGTGTTGTGCCTAGCCATTTCCCCCATTTTGTGTGGCCACTTGGACGTGGCCCATCCCTGGTGGGACATCTAGTGTTGGGGCCCACCATGTGCTTGTTATGGGCTAGCCGTCCAGTCCTTATGGACGCCCAGATTGATTGAGGTGTTACTAGACCTGCAGTCCAGCAGCAGGCCCACGTTGTTTTTATGATTAATTTCTATCTATATTTCCATCGGGTGGGGCCCACTGCGATATTTATCGGCCACCATGAATTAATTGTTTTGCCCAAATAATGTAATTGTTGGACTCCAGTAGGCCCATGAAGTTGGGTGGGCTAGATGCCCAGCAACGGCCCAGATAGTTATGCATCTAGTTGATTATTTTGAAGTAGTGTGGCCCACCAGATTGAGGGTGTTTTGAGTACTCTCTATGCCTGTGTTTTATGTGATTGTGGGCCTCGTTTATGCCTTATACGGCCCACTAACCATCTGATTGCACAAGAACCTTGCTATCCAGATTTTTGGACGTCCAGGCAGGCCCAAATGGAGCTGGACATTTAGCCTTAGTGTCTCTCCACATGCTAGTTCTACCCATCCATTGTGTTGGGCCTTGTGGGCCGATTGTAAACCCAATATGATGTATGCAGTTGAATCTTTGCTGCCCATCCAACTTGCCTAGTTTTGGACTGATTTATAAAGCTCACATTGGTGGATGTTGGTTATGCCTTGGTTATTTAATTGGGGCATATGGGTTGCTCATGAGGCCCAATATAATGCATAAATGGGATGTTCTCTTTGGCTACGATATTTTTGGGCCATGGGTTGCCCTTCATGTAGCCCATCTTGATGTATTTAGGCTTTGGGCCGTTGCTTGAGGCCCAACATGATGTGCGGAATGTTGTTAATGCTCCCCATTTATTTTCTAGCTATTGTGTAGGCCATGGGCTGTTTTCATGAGACCCTTGTATGTGGCCCAATGTGATGTATATGAAGCCTATGGGATGTGGCCCAATGTGATGTATATGAAGCCCATGGGATGTGGCCCAATGTGATGCATATGAAGCCCATGGGATGTGGCCCAATGTGATGCATATGAAGCCCATGGGATGTGGCCGATGTGATGTATATGTAGCCCATGGGATGTGGCCCAATGAGATGTATGTAAGTACCATGGGATGTGGCCCAATGTGATGTATGTGGGGCCCATATGATGAGGCCATTGTAATATATATGTAAGGCCTATGTGGTAAGGCCAATTGCGATGCATTTGAGGCCTATGTGGTGAGGTCCATTGTGATATATATGAGACCCTGGTGCGAGGCCCAATTGTGATGTCGATTCCACCATGATGCATGTGATAATGTTTATGATGCCCATCCAATTTTATAGCTAGTTTAAGGGCCATGGGTCCCATTGTGAGATAGTCTCTAAAGCGGGTCGCATCCTAGGAGACAATGATGGTTAAATGTCCACATTGCAAACTCCCTAGGGCCGATTGCTAGCCCATTCCCCATTGTAAGGTAGGCCGCACTTTAGAGCAATGATGGTTAAATGTCCACGTTGCTAACTTCCCAGTCCCATTGTTAAGCCCATTTCCATTTTTCCCTTATTGGGCCCTCATCGAGAATAATGCTTTCCACCATACCCTGTAGTACTACTCAAACCTTAAAACCCATCTTGAGGCCACGATGAGTAGGCCCAATGTGCTATGTAGGCCATTGTGATAAGTAGGCTCATTGTGATATGTAGGCCCGTTGTGATATGAGGCCCATCGTGATTGTGTGAGGCTCATGGTGATTGTATGAGGCCCATCGTGATTGTGTGAGGCCCATCGTGATTGTATGAGACCATTGTGATGGTATAAGGCCCATTGTGATTGTATGAGACCCATTGTAATTGTATGAGGCCTATTGTGATGATATGAGGCCCATCGTGATTGTATGAGACCCATTGTGCGAGGCCCATTGTTCACTCCCCAAGTATAGGGTTGTGATGTAGTAATAATCTCGGTGAGACTGAGGTCGAATCCACAGGGACTGAAACCTGTACGTTATCTGAAACTAACCAGAACTAGAACTAGAAGAAGATGAATTCTAGATCAAGTAAAGATGAGTAAATAGTTGTGAAATAGTAAACTAAAATATAGGAAAATCAGAAGTGGGAAACTAGGGATTCAGAGGATCCACTTGTAGAGATCAGGGAGATTAAAGGTGTAACCATGAAAATCAAACGGAACTAGCCTTAATATAGTTTGCAAGAGATGAAAGGTATATGAATTAGAATGGATTCCATCACCAAACCATGCCCATGAGACAAAGCAGACAACAGAATTAAACTAATTACCAACCAATCAATATATGAAAGTTGGGAAGGGTACCGACATCCAACCATGCCCAGGAGACGATGGTGAACAACAGGGCTTCCTGACGTCAGATACATAAAAAGGAAAGAAAATACTCAAAGCCATCGCAGACCCATTGTAATTTCAGTCACAACAGACCATTAAAGACTAAAAACATTCCTTAATAAAATTAAATAAAAATCCATTCAGTCTAAATAAAAGGCACAAGTATAAATCCTCCCATCACGCTACAAGCTTCACCTCTTAGCCCTAGCTAAGAGGTTTAGCCCAAAAACATGATTAGGCTAATCTCTTAACAAAAATAAAATAAATAAAAATAAAAATAAAAACAAAACAACTCTCCTGCTCCACGTCCCAGCCAAGCCAATCTCCCTACTTTCTCTTGTTTCCCTTCCTTTTATAACAATAGGAACGTCGGCTGGGAGTGCGTAAGTGGTTATGCACTCCCTTTCGCAGCAGAAACGGACCCACTTGGCTATTAAAGATGGTGATGTCTGTGGGGCCCACTTACAGTGACTTCATGTCTCATCAGAGTCGTCCATTGGCTCTGTGAGGTTGAGTTAGGATATCATGCCAAATTTGAAGAGGATCTGAGCTTTTGGTGGGCCACGGTGTGGCTCAACGTACGACGAAAGATCTGGACTGTGCACTCCTGTTCTTGGGCGTGGATGGATGGAAAGGATCGGGTTTTGGTCTATTTCTTCCCCCAAGTACATTGGATGGTTCGGATCATCCATCCGTATGATCAATGTGGGCCACGTATCCTCCCAATCGGAAGGCAGAAGCAAGCTTTGCGTAAACAGGGATGTGATGATGTGTTCAGTGGGACCCATGATTGAGGTCAGTTTGGAAATCCGCACCTTCCATTGCCATCCTCTCGAAAAACAGCTCAGGTATGACGCGTTATGGATCAAATTTGGTGTGGCCCATGGACTCTTCTTATCACCGTTAATCCTTCGTTTTAAATGGTTAAGAGCCGATCTCTGATGTTCTCTGAAATTGATCCACCTAGGTCCTAGTGAGAGCGGACGTGTGAGTCTCATAGACGGTCCGGATTATCCCTTTGGTGTACGGAAGTGGGCCACAATAAAAAACCGCAAGCTCTGTTGCGAACAGAGCTTGCCATGTTTCGCTGTGATGGTCGGTGAGCGACACCTTGACAGCGACGAAGAAATCCATTCCATCCACGAGGTTCGCTACGGAAAACCGTCCTGGAAAGGTGTACTCTGGAGTGAAATATATGCGGCCCACTTGATCTTTAGTTCCGCCGTCCATCCTGCTTTCAACGGCCAGGATCTTCTAATAGATTGCATGGTGAAAAGAGGACACCTAGGTGAGATGCGTGGCCACCCTCTTAACTCAATGGACGGTTCAGATCATCCGAAGGAGCAATGAGTGGGGCCCACTAGTGAAAAACAGACGGACAGCGTAAAGACGCTGTCCGTTCGTTCGCAGAGGAGAGAGGAAGACGGGTCAGCGTGCGCTGACCCGTTTCCGTTTTTTTTGGTGCACGGCGTCCGTGCTTGTGCTGTGCACATGCACGTTGTAAGGTGGGTCCCCCTTTGATGATGTGATCAATCTGATCCGTCAATTCGTTTTATCATATCATTTTAGACGTTGAGACAAAAAGTGAAGTAGATCCAGATATCAGGTGGGCCCCACTTTACCATTTTATAGGCTGATCTGTATGTTGGCCCACTTCTGTAGGGAGTCAGGTGCTGAAGTTTTATGTGTACGGCTCATTTGTGGTCCTCAGGTCCTGTATGGGGTTTCGAGCTGATCGGATGGTGGGAACCTTGTGATCTTGCATTCTGGACCCATTTCAGGCAACTTGAGCGTCAAATACTTGATTTTCGCGGATCTCTGGCGTGTAAACTCGTCGATCTTGGTCCCCTGGGGTCCCATCCAATGTCTTGGTGATGCCCAAGCCTTAAATCCACTCTTTTAACACCATATTTTCATCCAAGCTCGTAAATACACCCTGCGTTACAATTACGATTAGACGGGCCATTAAACAGTGTCATGCTCATAAATCCATGTAATAACTGGGGTCTGATATGCAATATTTGACCCTCAACACCCATTGTGATTGTATGAGGCCCATTGTGATGGTATGAGGCCCATTACGATGTGTGGGACCCATTGTGATTGTGTGAGGCCGATCATTGTTATGTTTGATAATCATACATAGCATGCATCATGACACATGCCATACGCATCATTTGCATGCTTGTTATGAGGAGTGATTGACCATAACATATGTCATTGGGCTAGTTGTTTTCGGGACTCCCTAAGAGACAGAGTTGCCCTACATGAGCGCATGGTACGCGTAGGACTGATGCATGACTGGATTTTATGACTCATGCATCTTGCATTTGTGTGATATGATTTCTATTCGCCCTAGCGACATCAGGGATGAGGCCTTCATAGGTATATTGTGAATGGTAGGATCTGACACCGAAAATGTTTTGGTTCTACATGGGGCGCCATAGATGTCCTTGGGTGAAAGTCTCTAAACCCTTATGATACCAAGAGGATGCTCCAACGTCGAAACCAAGTGGATGTATGAGCGCACGAGTGCCGAATGCCATTAGGCCCTGTCTCCCACTGTGTCGTGGTCTGTTGGCAGGGGGTGTGGCCTTACCCGTCCAAGAGTAGGGGCAATGATAGGCTGAGTCTAACTAGCTCGTAATAGGTCCGCTATCGACGTGTCGAATAAGTATTAGCAGGCTATTGGCCAGGTGGATAGTGAGGTCTCTTATGCTCACTTGAACTGCGTGCCTGGGAGAGGGGCAGTGCCATTTGGAGTGTACTAGACCCCGGTGATTGTCCAGAGAGGAACTGTATTGATACGTGGATTCAGATGAGGACTGGCATGACATGTGATTGCATCCTACATATGACATTGGCCACGTAAGCCTTGCACTGCATAGCCTTGTTATGGCTGACAGCATTATACTAGACCCCGGTGATGATCCCAGAGATGTACGGTATTGCTATGATGACACCCTGTCACTGTTGCACACGTGGGCGTGGGCGGGCACACATGGGAGGACGCTAATGTGGGCAGGCCTGAGGGTCTGGGTGAGCTACAAATGGTTGGCAGGCTACTGTGCAGGGGTTGCGTACTTAGCATTTGACTCATTCATTCATTCATTCATCCACTATCCACTCGGGCTAATGGTGCCAATCAAATCATTATGTTACCTTCGCAATGGCTAGGATTTCAGTTGGGGTGCACGACCAACCTGAGATCAAGAGTTTACCACATTGGGTTTAGCTATCTAAATTTAGGTATATGATTGGTTTGGATAGAAGTCCTTTGTGATGAACCCCACAACTTGTGATATCATGTACTATCATCCCAACTGCACACTCCAGCATCGTCACACCTTGGCATTACATATTGCGTTGCACCCTCGGTATATGGCATTTGGGTTACTATGACTCTGCATTACATGGCCTATACATGTTATTAACCTATTATGTTTTCTTGCATCGCATAGCCTGAATAAGGTTGTTGGTATTTATGGACTTGCCAGCATGTTTCCGCATTACTCTAATATTTGCATTCTGAGCACGCTTATATTGTGCACACACTAACACCACCCTCTAAGCTTTCTATAAGCTTATGCACGATAGATGCGTGCAGGTGACATTAGGACGCATCAAGTTAAGGCAGGAGCATGCGACTGAGTTTCTGGAGTTTTTTGATATCTCTATAGTATATTTCTATTCATGCCTTGTACTCAAAGTTTTTTTTATTATAGTGGATATGTGGTGATATTTCTTGTTATTGATATGGGTTATGCTTGTGGTTATGCTTCTCTTCATGAAATTTTATTTTATAAATCCTCCTCGTAGGATCCCAGGATCAGAATCCGGCGTACAGACTCTAGGAGCTGAGAATGGCGTTCTATGGAGGTTGTCGGAGCCGGATTCGGCGATCAGGAATTTTGTGAGCCTAGTTTCTGAGTTTGGGGCGTGAAAATACTAGACCTAATAAAACAAACCAATCCTAGGAAAGCAAGAAAATTCCTAATCCTAAATTAGGAAAGCAAGAATAAACTACTCAGTTATGTCAGCAAGGTTTCTCCTCCATCATCTATCTTAATAAATTTCTCAATAGGTTTCTCAATAAGATCATCCAAAAGCCATTTTTATAGTAGACTTGAATGCCCTGGAGCATGAATGTCTAGAGAAATTTATAAACCTCAGCAAAACATCTTCGTTTAATCTCCTGAGGTATCTAAACTGGATAATATTCACTTGTGGTAAAAAAATTTCAATGTTAGTACAACACAATGAATCAGAGACTACAATTAAGTGGTATTCAGACAAATTTCATTAAGCAGTGTAGTCTCAATATATTCTGAAGTTACAGACACCGGTTTAATTTTCAGCTCCTCCTCCTTTAATGGTAAACATTCTAGATGTGTGGAAGGAGGGGCTTTTGAATAATGATTTCCTCATCAGTCATATTAACTACCGAGGTATTGTCTCGCAAGACATTCACTATGTATTTTATCATGTTATCATTAAAATACTCAAAGTGTGCCAAGCAAACTTCTAAAGAGTCGAGACATTCAGTTGAAAATGACTCAGTCACCACATTAGAATCAAGTGTGTCATGTTAGTAGAGCGGATCAACATCACTATGTTTGAAAATTACATGTGCCTCTCGATCATTAACTTGGACTGTACTTGAGATCGACTCTTGGAAAAGTTGAACCATATACTCAAGATCATAATCCAACTCTTCATTCTCAAATTCAATATGCTCAACAAGTGAGGTGGGATCACTCTCCTCACATCGTGTTTTTGGATCGGGCTAAGACTGGGCTAAACTAGCCTCTTCCTCATCAATGAGGCACGATTGAATCTTTGAATGGAGGATTCAAACATCTCTAATGATGCTCTAATGTCTGCAAATGTTTGTATAGTGTTTTGGTTGAATTGCTCTTGGGCATCCATGAATTTCTGAAGTGAATCCTCTTGGATTGTTTCTGGTTGGATCTCATAAGTAGGGGATCCAAAAGGATAGTCACTAGAATCCATGGTTGGTACGCCTCTCCAGTTTAAACTCTGATACTTTCACCAATTGTAGTCATACGGGTCATATGTGGGAGTATTTGATGGTTGTTGGTAAGCGTTATCACCCACAATATAATCGCTCATTGTTTTCTTAACCGATAGATTGTAATTATTCTCCCTCATATGATCACGTATTGATTTCTTAACAAGTGGATGATAATTGTTCTCCCTCATGTAATCACGTATTGATTTCTTAACTGGTGGAGCATCATATCCTGGTCAGTTCTCAATCATAGTTTCAATAAATTTTTGGTACATAGGTTGTTTCCTAACATAATTATCTAATAACCCTTCAACATCTCTCATATTCTAGAAGTATATTAGACTATTCGCATGTCCACTCTTTCATGAACATGATGAAACTCTAATAATGAATCTAATCCTAAAATAAATTTCTATAAAAAAAAAAATCCTACAGCAATAAGGGAAGCAGGTAGAAGGAGTAAGGGAGGATGTTACCAAAAGAGAGGAACATGAATGAAGATCATATAAAATAGAAACAATAAACAATGTTAATAATATTATGAAAAAAATAAAATCATTCCTAAGAACAAAATTCTAAAAATTGAAAAATTCTAAAAACCTTAAATTAGAAAATTTTAGAAAATAAGAAAAATCTAACCTAGACAAAAAATCAAACCTATAAAACCTAAATCTAATCGTGTTCAACGCCACTCCCCAGCAACGGCACCAAAAACTTGTTCAAAACCACAGGCGCAGGGTCGCGATGTAGTAATAGCTCGGTGAGATCGAGGTCGAATCCATCGGGAATGGGGATCACGGTTTAGTACTAATCTAAGTCTAACTTGGTTGCTTGGATTTTAATTCAATGATGTGAAGGAAAAAATAAATAATAAAGATAAAATACTACGGATCCAAGAATCCACTTGGAGTAATTTCAACATTAATTTGCTGCTTCAATATAAAATAATGCAATTGGAGTCAAAATCCTAATCTATCCAATCGGATGATGGAGCGGTTAAACCATTCACGAGTATTAAGATAAATATGATTTCAATTAACCGGTTCTTCCATTAAGCACTTAGACATCAATTGCAGGGAATCAAAAACATCCAATGCACCCCTAGGCATCATTGGATCAATCAATTATACAGATTGATTCCTTCTCTAAATCAAGGCTAAACAATTGCTACATCGGAGCATTCATTGAAAAAAGAGTGTTCAATGAATCTAGAAATAAATAACTCAAAGACTTTTAAGGTAAATTCAAACCAAACCAATCTATTATCATCATTCAAAGTAATAGCATTGAATTCAACAAACTGAACACTGAAATTAACTACAAGCTTCATCCCTTAACCTTAGCTAAGAGATTAGCTAGTCATAGCTAACTCGAAAATAAAAGAAAAACTAAAAGATCTACCAGAACGCATGAAGAAATCGAAGTAGAAGAACATTATTGGTGCTCCACTTAGGCCTTCTCTCCCTTTTTAAACCATAGAAAATGTTTGGAATGGCATAAGGACTCTTTTAAATAGTTTTGCAACTTAAACTTTTGCGCTACTTCGAAAAAGTTCGCAAACCGCGTAAGATTTATGCACTCTGCGTATCTTCGATGGCAAACTTTGATGTCATCAGTGAGGTCATCAATTGCATCTTCGATGTATCGAATTATCTTCGATTGCATCAAAACTAGTCCAAAACTGTCCAACGAGTTGAGCCCAAAATTCTTGAATTGTCGATGCCATCAAAGTCAATCGAAGTGACTTCGATGTCATCAAAGTCTAATTTTGGAATTATTTCAGGGCTTTCTCTTTCTATACTTGAAATTTTATAATACGATTTTTCTGGCTAATTTTTAGGTTTCTTTTTCTTCATTTCAAATTTTCGATTCTCTTCATTCCTCACTTGGTTTTCTTGGATCTTTGGTATATGAATTCTTCATTAATGACTTCCAAATCTTCAATTCTTCATTATCTTTTTTTGAGCTCTAAATTCATCATTTTAAGCGCATATTCATCATAGTCTTTCGAATCACCTCGCATGACAAAAATGTATATAATTAAATCAAATTAACACTTAAATTCTAGAAAAGCTAATGTAATTGAAGGGTAAATATGTAATATTTGAGTCTCAATACTTCCCTCCCCATTTGTTTTCATCTTGTTTTTAAAAAGGGGCGAGTAATCAAATGCCCTTATCGAGTCTTCATGATTACTAGCTCTACGATTATTTTATAGGTACCTCTTCTAGTTTGGTAAATAGTTTGTCATCTATGAAAAATAATTTTAGCTTTCTCACATAGAGCCCTTTAAAAAAGATTGACACGACGACATGACTTTCCATATGAAAATCAAACATCAGCCCAATTGTTGTCACAATAGGAATTTTTTTCTTTAATGATTTCTCGTTGTGTAGGAAAGGGTTTCAAAACCTCTTTTTAGTTACTGATACACCACTCTAATGGTCAGATCTCCAATACCTTAACGTGAAACACCCCCTTATGCTAACCAGAGTTCAATATTCGACTTAAACGGTTGGCAACTTATTTTTTGAAAATAAATAATAATAATAATAATTGTATTGGGTTGTTTCAGGCTGATGCAATACTCCAAACCAATATCAGATTCACTTGGTGTAACAACCCGAATCTTCAGGACCCGAGTACACGACCCATTTCCCGAAAACCCGAGTGTTAACCTTAAAGGATGGTCAAATTCGAGTGTACACATTTTTTTCTTTTATCAGAGTAAACAGATGAGCGTAGTGTGGACAAATCGACATAAAGAAAAATTTCATTATTATTCAAATATACAAGAAGCTGCCTATAATGACTTATACAAACCAATGTCTCTGAATTTAACAAGTACGAGATTTATAAGAATTTAATACATGAAGAATAGCAGAAAGCATATAAATATAAGCCGCAAGATCGCGCAACTCCTCCAGGCAGATACAACCATGCATCCCTAGCGATCGTACCCTGCTCCTCATCAAATCTGAACATGCACATCACTAAAGCCACCTGTACTACCTGTACGGTTGTATATTTGATGGATGAGTGGCCAACTCAGTGTGAATTCTCCTCAAGATTACACACCGCCACATTAGGTAAGCACAGTTATGAAACAAAGCATACAAAACAATACATGATACAGGTCTTATTAGATGCATGGATGCGTGAATGCAATCATCGCCCCGGGGATGCTCATTCGTGCGGACAGTGGGCCGTCACCCATGCAATCATCGAACCTGGGAAACATCAACCAGTCGAAATCATCGAACCTGGGAAACATCATCCAGTCGGAACAATGCGTGCCATGTATGCATGATTAGCCAAGTCATTATTAGTCCATTTACAACCAGCCAATTTAGATAAGCTCAAAGGTCACTACGGGGAGCACATAGCCCAGTGTAGGCCGACAGCTCGCGCATAGGTCCCATACCACCATCCCCGGCTCATGAGACTACCATCTTAGGATGTTTAATGGAAACCCATCGACTAGTGGCCAATCATATTACAATATATAGGGCTTACCATCGCATGGTTGTACGGTGTAAAACATCGAACCCGCATAGGGAAAATACCAGAACAAAGCCACATAGGGCGATATCAAAACAAGCCGCATAGGGCAATTATCAAAATAGCCCTCATAGGGCGAGCATCCAAACCATGCGATAAAAGACCATCCTTGAAAACCATTGGACACAACAACCCTAGATGGTAGACCCTCATTGATGATCCATCTAGACCACCACTCAATAACCAGTAAGTCGAAGGTCCATCATAATCACAACCAGTCAGGTTACATCCCAAGTATGGGTGTACATTTATAGGTGGGGGTTTCCCACTAATGTACCAGTTTAAAGTCCATAAGCAATACACAAGCATGAATGAATATACAAGATGAACATTAAGCAGGCAATATAGCAATTAAATTTTCACCAGCTAACACATGTGATATAAGAGAGAGATATCAATTATGAATTTAAATAAAAACTATAACTTAAGCTAATGAGAAGATGGAAAGCTCAAGAGGAAGAATCATCACCTTATACTTTGAACCGCCTACCCGCATTGCTCGGGAATGTTTGCTCCCTTAAAACCAAATCCTACCATAAATCAGGACGTACAATTAGATCCAAGTTCTACATACTGCCTAGAGTTTAAGGTCATAGCCTAGGGTTACCTTTTAGGATTTTAGTGTAGAATTAGGGTTTACGTCCTAGAGTTTAGACATAAACTTAGATTCTAGGATTTGAATTGTGGCGGGTGCACACTACGTTATAATGTTAATCTTAATATCTAGAAATAATTATTAACCTTAGTTCATAATTACTATTAGTTGACATAGTGGTATCAATCATTATGATGATAATAAATACTAAGGTCTACTACTAAGGATACTATTTATAAGTTACTTAGATTTAGGGTTTTATCCACTAATCTAATTAAGAGTTTGAAATCAGATTCTCATAATTACTTTAAAATAATGTTAGAAATGAAGTGGTAACATGTAATAATTGTCAGCTAGTGCCAACAACACTATTCTTAAAATCAATGGTCTATTAATGATGAAGTACGAATAGTATTAATATTGATAAATATTAACATTTTAATACTAACTATCATGTAGTAGAGTTTATAGGTTCTAATAATAATTTCTAACAACAGTAAAAATAACCGTAATTAATTTCCACGATTCAATGTATAGCAAAAATTGGAAGTTGGCATACCTAGGTGGATTGGTTCGCAAGACTCGGCCCGATCCCGCGAGAAGGTCTGGCTTGCTACAGTGTACTGGACTAAACCGACCTAGAATCAGTCCCGACTTGGCTCCTTGACCCGGTCGAGTCGGACTAGTGTGGCAACACATCCACCCGCTCATTCCCTTTCCTCTCCTTTTTTTTCCCTTCATTTCTCTTTCTTTTCTCTCTCACTCTCTCTATCTGCTGGAATCCCAGCTGTGAGTCTAGACAGACCAAACTCCACTCAACTAGACTGGACTCGGTTCCAGCCGAGTCGACTCACCACCAACCCGTTAACAATCCCTCTATCTTTCTTTCTTCCTCTTCCCATTTTCTCTCTTTCTTCCTCCTTGCTCCTATTCAAACCCACATCCCAGCCAGGTCACTGGACTAAACCAGACCTGCTTGACTCGCACAGCACGACCCAACAAGTTTCAGCCGAGTCGAGTTGACTCGAGATGGGTCCCATTCTCCCTAGCCTTCTTTCTCTCCTTCCTTTTCCCTCTTTCTTCTCTTTCTTTTCTTTCTACTTTTCTCACGCCCATCCAGCAAGGTCGCTAGACTGAACCTTGACTGAACTCAGAACGAGGTCGACTCGGCGCTGCACAAAATCGGACAGCAGCTTGACCCTGTGCGGCACTGTGCACACACCCTCACCCTCTTTTCTTCTTCTCTCCCTTCTTCTGTCTAGACGGCGTGGCTGGACACAATCCAACAACTCAAGTAGGTTGGAACTTGGACACCGAATCAGCAGCAGTGGTAACAGCAACAGCCGCAACCTCATCTCTCTCCCTCATTCTTTTTTTTTTTTTCTTTCTCTGTCTACTCCCTATCTCCCACTTCTTCTTCCTTTCTCTCTTTGCTGTTGCTGGAAGAATCCAACAGCACTCAAAACGGTCACAAACAAGCCCCGTTTCTGGCCTGAATCGGACCCAACTCGGTTCAGCTTCAACGAGGGAGATGATCCGCTGTTAATGGCGGATGTCAAACAGGGGTTTCTCCCACCAATCTACCTTCTCCAGACTATCCGTGGGGACCCTAGAAGGCTTATGAAAGGGTTCTTTCGAAGCTCTAAGAAGGTTTGGGAGGAGTTAGCTCGGTGGGTTTGCAAGGGGACGGAAACGGCTGCCCTCTCTCTCTCATTCTCTTTATGAAGAGGAAACCTAGCATGGAGGGCTGGGATTGGTTTGAAATGGACGGTCGGGATGAGAGGATTTGCTCTCACGCAGATCGCTGAGCTGGAAAGGAAGACAGGTTTTCATTTTTGGAAACGGTTGAGTTTTTTGGACCTATTTGTGCCTTGAATTGTGTCCATGTACACGTGCGGAATCATGTGAGACTCGGGGGTTTTTATTGCACGTTTGCCCACTGTCAGATGGACGGTTTAGATGGTCCATATGGATCGAGTAGGTGGGCCACCGATCAAGGAAAAACGGACGCTCGTCCGTCCGCTGTTAACAGCAGCGAGAGAGAGAATTCTCTCTTTTTATGGAAAGGGCGGGTCAACGCCCGGTTTGAACGTTGGAGTGGTTCGGTGCACGTCCTGCATGCTGGCTGTGATGCACGCGCACCCCGGTGTGGGCCCCATCATGATGTCTGTGGGAGATCTAATCCGATCATCTCGCTTGATGGGTCTTCTTAAAGTTTCTGACCAAGGATAAGATTTACCCAAGTCTTAGGTGGGCCATAATCTCAACTATGAAGCTCTAATTGAGGATTCCTGTTGAGTTGGTGGTCGGACCGTTCTGAAGTTGAACATCAACGGTTAAAATGGTCCCAGGAATTCATCAGACAATTGGGTCCACCTTTATTTTGATTTTAGGATACTAGTCATTATCATTAGGATAAGTATTAATATTTTTATTATTCTTATTATCTTTTATTATTATTATTATTATTTTTTTATTTCTATACTGCACTGTTAATCATGTTATGGGTCCTGCTCCATAGGTTATTAGGGCTACATATCTCATGATTTTACATTATTATTATTATTATTATTATTATTATTATTATTATTATTATAGTAATAATAATTATTATTAATACTAACATCATTATTATTATTATTACCATTATTAATTTGGTCCTTGTAGATTATATTCTGCTCTTCCTTAAGTTGTTTGTGTGAAATCTAGCATGTCTGTCAGCCCAGTGGCTTAGGGTGGGCCACTAATCTGACTACGAGACGGATCCATAACTCCGGTGGGCCATACCCATTCAATTTGAGCTATTTTGTCTACTCAAGTTAATCCAATGATTGAATTGACTCATCTTAGTTATTAATAGTCCTAGGAGCCCTAAGAATTATTTTGGTGTGATCTGGTAGTCAATAGGGGGATAGAGGACCCGGTTTGTGTTTCCAAAGGGTGGATAACCCAATGAGACGTAACCTGATGAATGGTGGATCCTTAGACCTTGATCCCTCATTTACTATACGTGATTTGGTTGTACTAAATAGATGTATTTGACATAACGTCATTATCTAAATTCTAATGGTGGGGTTATTTACCTATCTATCCAAACACAAGGCCCATTAATCTAGGTCTTATATTAGGTGATGTACGGCTAGGTTTGTCTATTAGAAAATTTGAAAACCTAAGGATAAGTATCTTTGGTGGTATGGTGATCCATCTTGGAGGTCGACAGATGGGGGTTGTTTTCAAGGGTTGGATTTAGGCTAGAATGAACGTAACAGTTTATTTAAGCCCGGCTTATATGTATACTAAGTTTGGTTATACGGTAACACCCGAGTACTGAAAAGTATGGGGTGTTACACTTTGGTCACCTAATATATCCCCTTAAAAATTTTCCTAATTAAGGGTTTTGAATTTCGAATCCCTAATTAGGGTTTTTCAGTTTTTAATCTATAATCCATAATTAGGAAATTGACACTACAAATCCCTAATTCAGGATTTCAAATTCAAAAATTCCCAATACACAAATCATTACAAAATGCTACTTAAGGATTAAAAATTTTCCGAATTGATGAGATATGGATAGATAAGGAGAGGGAGAGAGAGGGAGGGAGATACATGATGTTGCACAATGCTCCTTGATGTGTTGGGTCAAAGAAAAGAAAAAGAAATAAAAGAAACAAAAACCCCTAAAAAGAGATTGAGAGCAAAAAGGGACGGGAGGGTTCGAGAGTGGAGAGAGAGAGAGAGAGAGAGAGAGATAGAGAGAGAGAGAGAGAGAGAGAGAGAGGAGAGAGGCAAAAAGACTCGGGGGCGGGGAGAGGGAGAGAGTCGGGGGCTGGGAGAGGGAAGCAATGAATGAGGTTAGGTGTTTTTTTTTTTTTTTTTTTCTTTTGCATTTGTAAGGATCCTTTCTGGCACCCAGTTTTAGTTAGCGCCGACAAATGATCTCCCCCCCCCCCCCCCCCCCCCCCCCCCCCCCCCCCCCTTGCAACAGCTATTCCCTATTCTTTTGTAGTGTCATGAGATGGGCCGGACGATAGAAAACAATGAACATCCACCCAAAACTTCCAAATTCACATGGTAGTCCACATATGATAGTTGGATAAGCCTTAGTTTTGGGACATCCAACCCTTCCAGATGGGTTGGATTATGTACACAAGTTACGGTGGGTCTCACAAGTGCAGTTGTATTATAAAAAAAAAAAAAAAAAAAAAAAAAAAAAAAAACTTTTTCAACCTAGTCTCCTTTTAAGAGAAGAGGTTACATGAAAATTTTGAAAACAAAAGGGAGTCAAATTAATTAAATACTCAGAAAAACTTGAAGCCCTTTAAATAAGATATGTTAATGTCTATTGACAACTCTTATTTAATCTAAATGGTCAATCTAAAATGTCCAGGGGTCGAATTACACTAATATTCCAATACATACAACCATTAACACAATGACCATAAAATGGATGGTCAAAATCACTCATTAAAAAGAGTCCAATTTTGGAGCTCGCCACCGTAAATCACCTATGATTCTATCCAACCATTCTAAACATCCTTCCATGACTTGAAAATTGGATATCTCCAACAAATGGAAAGCCAGGTTTGCTAACTTTACATGTGTGTGAGAGTTGTACTGATCTACACATAAGCACAAGTTCAGTAATGTGGCACATGTGCAATACATAAGTGTTTTATATAAGTGATTTTTATACATGCCCGTGAATCTTATGACCTAAGATGATATATGCATGTGGTTGGGTCATTTGGATGGAAACATGTTTTTCATGATAATTCATCAAGGAATTACAAATATATATATATATATATATATATATATATGTGTGTGTGTGTGTGTGTGTGTGTGTGTGTGTGTGTGTGTGTGTGTGGGTCATTTGGATGGAAACATGTTTTTCATGATAATTCATCAAGGAATACACACACACACACACACAGTCTTCCTATATAGACCATTTCTTCATAAAAGATTGACAAGCCTAGTTAGTCATGAGCTTATCCAGTCCTTTTAGGTCAAAAGGATTTTGAATAAAATGGTTTTACAAAAGAAAATAATGCTTTTATATGGTTTGAATATGTGTGTTTTTTAAGAAAGTGGCTTGCCAAAGATCTATCAGTGAATCTTCATATTCATCAATTGTGGGCCATGTTAATTTAGGCTTAGTCCTAATGGGCAAAAATACAATAAGTATATGCATTAGATCTAGCGTCATTAGATAACAAAAAATTAGACAATAATAAAGGAGTCTGTAATTGAGAAAAGGAAGATGAAAGGGTGGTGATGATATAATAGCGTATGTGCTAAGTGTTAGAGTTCATATGCATGAAAATATTTTCCTATGCAAGTGCTTTGTGATGGGCTACATGCATTAAGAGAGAAGGCCCATAAGGCCTAAAGCTTTCGAGGAATTCTATTTTAAGTAATGAGAACCCAAAGATCCCCCACTATGCTTAGATGTTGTCCCCCGGAGACTGAAATTGTTTAATTTTTTAGACATTATTTTCAACTAATGAGACAGATCTAACAAATCTTGTAGAGAAAATAAAAACTTTTGTACAAGTCTTATTCACATACATGTAAATTTTATTAATGTGGTATTGACCTATATGTAAATGCTATTCAATTGCTATTTAGTTCCACACTGTTGTATACGCTCCAACTTGTGTATCAGGCGAGTCCAAACATAAGATATAGAAAGTGGGAGAAAATGGTAGAAATTATAGGAAAAGGAAGTGTTCATGGTTTCATTAGTTATCTCCATGTTTTTCTTGGCTAGGGCCTAATAGAGCTCTAGAATTGCCTCATTTTGGGGCTACATCTTAACATGAGCTACCACAACAAATGTACAATATAAATTTTACGCGGTAATCACAGTGGGCCCCATATAGCCTTTATTGTGGCCCTCATGGTTTCAGCACTAGGCAACCCATCTCCATGTTTACCTGTGTCATGGTCTAATTGAGCTTCATATCTGCTTGATTTGGGGGCTTACATCCTAACATGAGTTGAAAAAACGGATGTAGTGTGGATTTTACACGGTCATCATAGTAGGTCTCACATAGCCTTTATTGCATGTCTCCTTATATTATGTTCTGTGTGGGTTTGAGTGGGTTACTTGAATTAAAGAATTAAGAAACAAGAATATTTACTACAATTAAAATGTAAGCTTTATAGAATTTTTATGGGTGAAATCTGGACCATATATCAAGTAACAACAAAAAATCTTGGTTCCTAAAATACTCCTGACTTTATTTAAAAACTATTCTCATGTCCTTTAAATATTCAAAGTTTTCTACCCTAATTAATTGCAAGAGTAAACTGTCTAAAAATTGTTTACATTACATATAACATAGATGTGTGGAACTCACTCACCTATGCAAAAATGCTATTCAAATTATGCATAGGTCTATTATATTTTATGGATGATCCCAACTGCGCACCAAGTAAATCTCACCATGATGATGGAAGCCACAAAAATCAAGTTGATAACATTATTAGGTGGGCCACGTGGATACCATGTGGCCACACTTATCATGCCAATTAATAAGGTAGTGTATCAAGCACGTTCATAAAAGACCCTCCAAGAGAACGGATCTTATCACATAACTGGCTAAAATACATTATGAGAAGCCAACTTTACAGTCCTAAAATGGGAGATGTTTCTAGAGACATTCAAAGAGTTTGTAGCATTCGAGAAAGTTTTGAATATCAGGAGATGGGATGATATCCAAGCGAATCCGACTATGGTTCAGACCCAAATCAAAAGAAAGTGGATAGTGGCTAGATCAAATCCCAAGCTATACATTGATTGAGAATAAAAGAATGAGAGAGCTTGAGGACCCGATCACCTAATCGTGGTTCTCATTGGAATCAAGAGAATGAGAGAATTAGATCCAATATCTGGTTTGACCCATCTCCGATAACAGACCAGTATCAGGAGGATCTTGTGCATCAATCCTCTCTAACCCTCCAAACCATCTCCTCGTGGATGGTTAAATGCAGGAGGTGGTTCAATCTGGACTAACCAACACCTCGGAGTGGAAGAGACAAAGAATTTGAAAAGACGTTGAGTGGCCATGATCGATTTGAGGTCCGGGATTAACGCTTGAGGTTCCCTGATCCCGAATCCAATTAGTGGGCCACGAATATCTCCGAAGGATTAGATATGAGAAAAAGATCCTAGAAGCCACCAGCTTTGGATATGTCTAGGAGATTCCCTTATCCAGAAAGTACATTGTAAATGCGGAAGATTAATGATCAGCAAGGAAGTCTAATGAGGGTTTTTCCACCTCGACAAGCTATATAAGGAGCACACAAAGAAGTGCTCGAGGCCCTACGCTAAACACATTTACTTACTTTCCAATTTATCTTTCTTAGCATAGCCTAGCATAGTTCCAGCATAGATCGCTACTACCTAATAAGCCTTCCTTTTATTTATCAATTTATCTTTATTCCTTTGAGAAATATTAAGCTAAAATAATAATGAAAGAACAAGTTATTAAGTTCGTAGACACAATTCTATTATCACAAGGGAAAAAGAATCCATTCAGAAGGGATAACCCCTACCCTTTCATAAATTGCTTGACCGTTGAGCGCAACTGGTGGTTGAGAGGATAATTGGATCATGTGTCCAGTCTCTAATCAGTCTAACTTAACACGGGGGACACCAGTAGTTCAATCAAACCTTGAGTTGAGAAGACTCTAGCACACCCACGCATCATACCCACACACAAAATCCGAATACAAGCCCCCGTTCACATGTGTGGCCTTATTTAATTGAATTGAAAGCAACACTCTCTTAGAACACTTGGTGGGACCTAGTAAGTTTGTATATTTCTCTTGCAACTTTGCTACATTCTTTAACCAGTTCATCAAATGCATGCAATATGTCACTAGAATATCTAGGTCACAACTCGAGATAAGTGAGAAAACAGCGCATGGACTTCTTATGAGACTTGAAGCCATTGATAAGCACTCTCCCATACTTCACCTCGGTGGACATTGTTAATGCACTGATTTATGTACCTTGTTTGTCAATCATGTGAGTCCATGTGTCAAGTAGTCGGTTAAACCCTTAGAAGCTGAAGACCAAAGACACAAGAGGACATGAGCATCAAGAAGTAAAGATTTATATAAGATGTCTTGGTGACCCTGACCCTTGACCTAAAACAACCTTTGAACCTTTAGATGATCCTTAACCTTATAAGTAAATTATTTTTTTTAATCATTCCTTAGCCATAGGAGTCAAAATTGATCATCCTAAGAGTGGTTTTAGAGGTTGAAACAACTAAAAATTAAGACAGAAAGAAAACAAATGATCTTAAAATTTTCGATTCATGGATGGACCATTTGACAGGTCCAAGGTCAAGTTCGACAAATCGAAAGTGGGGTGTGTTGGTTTTTTAGTGGAAAAGGGGTGCATGCCCCCGTTTTTAATGGAGTGGGGGTAAGAGGGGGTGTGTCACATCCCACTTGAATTGGAGTTCTCAAATTTGTCTTTTTTGGTGATCTTTCTTTAAATCTAATTTGTTCATTGTATCGGGGTCATCGAATAGGGTCAAGATACATAGTTTTCCTAGTAACCAAAATTTAGATTAGCCTATCTCAAAAATTCTCCTAACAAGTGCCAAAAAAGACTTGATCTCAATTAACGGTCCATGCTTAATGATCTAGGCCCAATTTTGAAAAAAAAAAAAAAAATGGTGTAGTCAAAATAAGAGAACGATTGGGCAGAATTTTGTGATTGATTGATGGTGAAAAGTGCCTAAATATAAAATTTTACTTGTTGCGCCAAAAGATGAATTAGCTTTAAGGCGATCATCATTCAACAGTGTAAAATCATAGATCGGCGTCTAAATTTTATATGATCTTATATTTTTATCAGGCCAAAGTGTGGTCCAAATTTGAGTAGTGATTAATAGTGTAAAGTGGGTCAATCAGAAGGTACAATTTTAGAAAGAGTTGATTAGCCTAAAACGGCTAACTTTATGCCTACAGAAAATCCTACAAAGGTGGGGTTCTCATATTTGATATTCACTCTATACGATGGTCAATCCAAGTCATTCATATGAAGAGAAATATCCTACTACGACTACCCACGAGCTTTCCTCACTTGATGGACACCAAAATCAATGGTTAAGGGGATGATTTGTTAATTGGGACACTTTTAAAATGATCTAAGGGCTGAAATTCGACATGTATGGTTAATTTATGATACACAGTCATGTCATAAATTTTTCATCAAACGGATCATGAAAACCATGTGATCTAGAAGTCAAGGGTATAGGTTAATGATATTTTCGTAATTATTGTTAATCTGATAGTTTTAGAAAATCTAATGATTCTACATGGTTATAGGTATATTTTAAAGCAATTCTTAAAATTAAAAAAAAAAAAAAAAAAAAAAAAAAAAAAAAAAAACTCATATCTGAATTATTATAGATAAAGATTTATTCACCAAATAAGTTAAAATTCTCATTAATTAAGGGTAAATACATATATCAAACAACAGGATTAATGTAGGCCAAAATGGTAACATTTGGGATGTTGTCATTAGTCAGATTTAGAAATATTCCATGTTAAAGTATATGCGCTTGCCCAGGATTTGTAATAACCCAATTTTTGTTGAGGAAGAATGGGGTCATGACAAACCTAGTACAACCCCAGTGGGTTTTTAAGTTCTAATAACTATCCAATATCATATGCCCAAGGGGTCCTTCTACATCAACAAGACTAAAGGTGTTCGAAGAGTGATCATCACAAGACCCCCAAACATGTTAACTAAGCACCTCAAACCCCTTTATGTGTCCACACACGTGGATGGATATCTTGTTCCCGCATCATGATTGACAATGGAGTTGTAGTCAATATCATGTCAGTGGAAATGGTAAAAAAGCTCAAGAAATTGCCTGAAGACCTATTGTCTGTTGAGGTTGCAATGTTGGGATTCGCGGTAGTCATTAATACAAAAGGAATACTCGGCATTGAATTGCAAGTTGGCACCAACAAGGTCATGGCGGTATTTTTCATCATCGAGCCAACCACTAACTACAATGCATTCCTTGGGAGAGATTGGATCCATTCCAATCGATGCATCCCTTTATCACTGCATCAATTCCTAATTATGTGGAGTAGACTCAAAGCAGAGATCGTTTGGGCCGACAAATGGCCTTTTAAGCTAGACTCAAATCTGACCAAGGTAAAATTATATAGCGGAAGGTTTAGCCCATCCCACCTGATCGGTTGAGACAAGAACGGTCGACTAACTAGAGTAAAGGCCGCAGTGGACCCCTTGCAGGACCTGAACATGCTTATTGCAACTAGCCCGCCTCGAGAGTGGGATTCTTCGGCCATAAGGGACAAACTAGCTGAAACTGAGGCCGAATTAAATACCCACATAACTAGTGTGACCAAAATACTAGAGAACTTCCCACTTGGACCGATTCCTATACTAATCAACAATTGGCCTCACCCTTCGATCACTACAAATTAGAAGGTTGGCCTACGAAACCAACTACTGTTACATTTGAGAAATCCCCAAAGTCCTCTAAGAGCTAAATGCAATTACCCCATATCAACAACAACCTTAGTACTTTGTGAAGGAGGTTCCTTAATGGATCTGACCAACGAAGAAGGGAAGAAGGCTGAAGTCACGACCACGATCAGTAGGCTTGAGAAATATCTTAACACTACCGACAATCATGACAGTTTCCATGTCCACCTCATAGAATGTTTGACATAAGAAGACACTATTGCAGACGATGGAATAGCCTTCCATGAACTCGAGTCGGAGCCTACTAAGATGGATGACAACAAAGCTGATGTTCAAGATACCTTGATCGAGGTAAATCTTGAAACTGAGGAAATTCCATGCCATACTTTCATCAGTGCAGAGCTGGATTCAAGAGCACAGATGGAGATGATCCATCTCCTTCAAGATTACGCAGACTGCTTCGCTTAAGACTACCATGAGATGCTTGATTTAGATCAAAGACTAGTTGAGTACTACCTTCTAATCAAGGAGGGTTTCAAGCCATTTAAGCAGCTGACTAGCATGATGACTTCTGAAGTCAACCTTAAAATCAAGAAAGAGGTCGAGAGATTGTTAAAGCTGAATTCATCAAACCAATCAGGCATACGGATTGGATTTTGAACATAGTCACAGTGATTAAGAAGAATAGGAAATTGAGGATCTATATTAATTTCAGAAATTTGAATCTTGCAACCCTAAAAGATAAGTACATCATGCAATGGAAGATTAGTTAGACATAAAACATATCCTTCATAGATGGCCATTTCGATTACAACCAGATCTTCATTTCTGAAGAAGACGTCTCGAAGACAGTGTTTCAATGTTCAAGAGCAATCGGGACCTACTGTTAGGTTATGATGCCTTTCAGACCAAGAGCACAGGTGTCATGCCCCAAACCCGAAAATCGGATTCACAGGAATCCTGATCGCCAAATCCGGTACCGACAGCCTCCGTAGTACCCCATTCTCGGCTCCCAGCGCCTATATGTCAGGTTCCGATCCTAGGATCCCACAAGGAAGATTTTCCGACGTACATTTATCTCGTAAGAAGCATAACCACAAGTTTACCCAAATCACAAAAATAATAATAATAATAATAACATCATCATCATATCCACTAATATAAACTTTGAATACAATGCTAAAAGGGAAAATACGTATGTCAAAATAAAATCAAAGCTCCAGAAGACAGTTGCACGCTCCAAGCTCAACGCTGCTGCGACCAACACTACCTGCACACATCTATCGTGCATAAACTTATAGAAAGCTTAGAGGGTGGTGTAAGTGTGTGAGCAGTGTATGCGTGCTTAGAATGTAATATTAGAGTAAATGGATGTACCGATAAGTCCACGAACCATACAATATCCGGGTAAGCAGAAATGCTGACAAGTCTATAAGTCATACAAAATCAGAGTACGCAATACAAATCAGCTATGCAAATGAGGAGTTCAAGAGAGCCAAATATCAGATGTCGAGGGTACAATGCAATATGTAAAATCCTGTTGAGTTCTTTTAGACCATATAAGTGCAGAAACATAACAAATCCTAAAATGCCATATGCGTGCTGATGAAATGCAATATGCGATGCGAATGAAATGACCAAGTTAGAGTGTGAAGTCGGGATGATAATACGTAGTATCACAAGCTACGGGGTCCACCACAAGGGACTTCTATCCTAACCAGTCCCATACCTAAAATTGGATAGTCAGACTCAATGTGGTAAACTCCTGATCTCAAGTTAGTCGCGCATCCCAACCAAAATCCTGGTCATAATGAAGGTACACGTAACAAATAGTTGTGCACCACTAGCCCAAGTGGATAGTGAATGAATGAGTATGCAACTCCTGCCCAATAAGTCCACATATCAGTACTGTTCATCTCTGGGATCATCACCGGGGTCTAGTACCTCTACATGTAAATCGCCGCCCACTGACGTGTGACCATTCAAGTGGAAGAAACCTTACTATCCGCCTAAGCAGTAGTCAGCCAATATCTACCCGGCACGTCGATAGCGGACCTATTCACGAGCTGGTCAAACTCAGCCTAGCTATGCCCCCTACGCTCGGGCGGGTAAGGCCACACCCCCTCCCAACTGACTACGACACAGTGAGAGATGCGGCCTCCTGGTATTCGGCACTTGGGCACTCATGTATCCACTCGGTCTCGACGTTGAGGCGTCTCCTGGCCTCAAAGGTTTAGGAATTTTCACCTAAGGCCATCTATGGCAGCCCGATATTAGAACAGATTTTCGGTGTCCCATCTGGCCATCCATGATATGCCTGTGGAGGCTACGACCCTGATGTCACTAGGGCTTACAGTAATCACAACACACAATTCAAGATGCATGAGTCATGCATCAATTCTGCGCATATCGTGCGCTCATATAAAACAATCTCCGCCTATCAGGGAGTCTCATAACAACCTGCCCAATGACATATGCAATGGTCAAACACATCTCATAACAAACATGTAGATGATGCGTATAGGCATGTATCATGATGTTATGTTGTCACATACTCATAACCGGTATCAATAACCGACATCGACAATCAACCTTAACAATGTAGACATTTAACTAACATTGCTCCCAAGGAATGGCCCACATACAGCCTAACATATAGTGGACCCATGGCCTCACACAAGGGCCAAATATACAATACCATGGGCCTCACTCAAGAGCTTAATATACATCACAATGGGCCCTTCACATGGGCCTAACATACATTGCAATGGGCTCCATCGCCTAGCCCTCAATGCATCACAATGGGCCTCGTCACATAGGCCTCATATACATCACATTGGGCCTTAAACATGGGCCGAATATACATCACAACGGGCCTTAAATACGGACCGCATATCCATCGCATTGGGCCTCAAACACGAGCCGAATGTACATCACAACGGGCCTTAAATATGGGCAGCATATACATCACATTGGGCCTCGACAATCAGCCTCGATATCTGGCCTCGACAATCGGAATCAACAATCAGAATCAACCTTGATAATTGACCTCGATAATCAGCCTCTACAATTGGCCTCAATAATCGAAATGGATCAATAATCAGCCTTGATGATCAGAATCGGCAATCAGCCACAACAATCGGAATCAATCGATGATCAGAATCGACAATCGGCCATGACAATCAGAATCGGCAATCGGTCACGATAATCAGCCATGATCGCTAACCGGCAATTGGCCACGACAATTGAAATTGATCGATAATCGGCCTCGATAATTGGAATCGGCAATTGGCCTCGATAATCAGAATCGATCAATAATCGGAATCGGCAATCAGCCACAACAATCGAAATCGATCAATAATCAGCCTCAATGATCGAAATAGGCAATTGGCCACAACAATCGGAATCGATCAATAATTGGCCTCGATGATCGGAATCGGCAATCGGCCATGACAATCAGAATCGATCAATAATCGGCCTCGATAATTGGAATCGGCAATCGGCTACAATAATCAGAATTGATCAATAATCGGCCTTGATGATTGGAATCAGCAATCGGCCATGACAATTGGAATCGACAATCGGTCACAATAATCAGCCTCAATCGCTAATCGGTAATTGGCCACGACAATCGAAATCGATCGATGATCGGCCTCGATAATCGGAATCAGTAATCGGCCACAATAATCAGAATCAATCAATAATCGGCATCGATGAGAATGGGCCTAACAAGGCCCCAGGGAAGGTCACGATGTGGACATTCAACCATCATTCCCATCAATGTGGACATTTAACCAACATTGCTCCCAAGGAGTGGCCCACATAAACATCATTACATACATCATGGCAAAATCACACATTATATCGGGCCTTGAATACATAACAGGTGGGCCCTGCACCTGGGCCTCAAATACATCACATGGGCCCCATCACACGGACCTCAAATACACAACAGGTGGGCCCTACACCTGGGCCTCAAATACATCACATGGGCCTCTCATATACATTATGTCGGGCCTCACGAATGGGCTGCAAATACATCAAGGTGGGCCTCATGGATGGGCCACAAATACATCAAGGTGGGTCTCACAAATGGGCCACAAGATACATTAAAGTGAGCCTGACGGATGGGCCACAAAATACATCAAGGTAGAACTCAAGTGGAAGCTTGGATTACATCTAAAATCATTTCAATAGTTGCAAGTGCAACATGTGCATCACTATGCACTATCATTCCATGGGGCACATGGCCCACTAATGATGATCAGCATTGTCCAAACATTGTCCAGATAAAATCATCACCACCCAAACATTTCCCATGTAAATCAGTACCATCTAAACATTGTTTATGTAAATCTACAGTGTGCAAACGTTGGACAACACCATCCAAACACTGTTCAGGTAAATCAGCACCTTCCGAACATTGTCCAGCACCGTCTAGACCCTCTGGACAGTGCGGATGGGACAGATACATCACGGTCAGGCTCATAGCACTATCCAAATACGTCTAACACCGTCCAGCATTATCTGGGCAGTGTGGATGAAACAAGTACATCACGGTTGGCCCCACGTTGGGTTCCACGTAGAGCCACCAGATATGTATAAATATATATATATATATATATATGTGTGTGTGTGTGTGTGTGTGTGTGTGTGTGTGTGTGGTGTGTGTGTGTGTGTGTATTATATTTTATATAATAACAAAATCAAATTGACAAAACTAACAAAAGAGAATATTAAATATGCACAAGTAGCTTAAAAAGAACACAAACTTTTCTCTCAGAGTGATGCCTTGATTTTACTTGAATTGGATTGTTAAACTCTGAAATTCGTGCTCTATTTATGGTTGCAGAAATCATGTCTACGACTGGTCGTGTGGCCACCACGACTGGTCGTAGGACAAACTGCATTTTGAAATTTTAAGTGCGATCGGATAAAACAGTTCCACGACTGGTCATAGGCACTTCACAACCGATCGTGAGGCCTCCACGACTAGTCATGACTTGCACACGACTGGTCATGAGACACCAGAATTCATTGCTGTAGTTTGAGTCGTAACTGTAGGACTGGTCGTGAATGAGTCAGCACTGTTCCTACGACCGGTCGAGTAGTCTCCAGGACTGGTCGTAGCTCAACCAAAAAAATCAAAAATTTGTAACAACTTAGGACTGGTCTTGGAATTTCTTAAACTGGTCGAGCCAGTTCTAGGACTAGTCGAACAGAGTCTAGGACTAGTCTTAGAACAGACCAAACAGTTGTGAAGTATGGACATTGAGTCTTCATTTCTTCAGATGATGGTTAACCTTTGAAGATTATGAAGCTTGAGATCTCTACAAAATGTAGCTTGAACTTGAGATCTTCTAAAGCTTGGATTTGTCGTTCTTGAGTTGTACTTCATCTTGAGTTGAACATTATCTTAAGTCTTGAACAAGCACTCGTCTTATCGATGTAGCTTTAAAAACTCTGTACATTGAAGCTTACAGAAGTGGACAAAGAACTTGACCTTGCATTGCTTGAAGTAGATCATCGTTCTTAACTTGAAGCATTGTGATGCAGTGTCTTAAACATACAAATCAACATGCTACACAAGACATAGATTGTGTTTTTTGGCACCACAAAATTTGACAAACAAAGGAGCAAGAAACCATAGCACTTACAAGATTCTCTTATCCAAAAAGTATACCGAAAACGCGGAGGATCAAAGATCAGTAAGGAAACCTAACGAGGGTTTTACCACCCCGACAATCTATTAAAGGAGCACACGAAGAAGAGCTCGAGGCCCTACGTCAAACACATCCATGTACTTTTCGATTTAACTTTCTTAGCAAAGCGTGGCCTAATTCTAACACAAATTGTTACTGCCTAGCAGCTTTCATTACAATAGCATAGGAGTAGATTAAATATCTACAACCTTAAGTTGTTGGATCATGATTGTCTGAGTTTGGATTTAGGTGATCACTTCCTGCTAACCACCTGTTTGTATTGTCTGTTCCGATTGATGAATTAGGTATTTATCTTTTCATTTATTTCTTTGATTGTTTGAAACATTGTTGATTGTAACAGCCCATACATCCAAATGTTAATAAAATCGACAATATTAGCCTTTCTTTTATTTATCAGTTTATCTTTATTTCTTTGAGAAATATTAAGCTAAAGTATTGGTGAAAGAACAAGTCTTTAAATCTGTATACGCAAGTCTATTGTCACATGGTAAAAAGAATCCATTCGGAATGGCTAACCCTTTCCGTTTCACAAATCATCTGAACGATGAGCACAACCGATGGTTGAGAGGATGACTAGATCCTATATCAATCTGACTCAACACGTGGGTAGAGATGGGCATAATGGACCCGATCCGGTGGATCTGACCCCATCCTACCCGATCCGACCCGATTCAAACAGAACCGACGGCCTGGATCGGGCAGGTTCGAGTAGGATCAGGCAAATCCAACCGTTAATCGGATCGGGTTCGAGTCAATAGCAAATCCAACCGAATTGATCCGAAATCCGATCTGTTTGGAATTGATCCGATCAAATTCGAACATAACCGGATGTATTTTTGCTAAAATTGAATGTTTTGATTACCCAATTCATGTAGACGGTTAAAATCCAATCATAGGAAAAATCCTAGCTTCCCTTGGTGAGTTACCTGTTCTAACATACATCGATCTCTCTGATAATAATCTCACTGGCGAAATCCCGCCTGGGCTTCAGAACTTAAAGCTTGCCCTGTTCAATGTTTCCTTCAACTAGCTCTCTGGTAGAGTTCCGTCTTCTTTAATCTCTATTCTCTGGTCTTCCAGCTTCATTTCTCCAAGGAAATCTTGATCTCTGTGGACCTGGATTACCCAATTCATGCGTAGATGATAAGCCAAAAAGACGGTCGGCGCGGCCCACTGCACTCATATGTTTGCTGATTTCAATTGCTTTTGCGGCTGGGATCATGGTCGTTGGTGCCGGATTCTTTGTGATGTATCGGTCTTCTTGGCGGAAGTTTCATTCGAGCCATTGGAAGTCAGTATTCTTTTATCCTCTTAGAGTTACAAAAATAGGAAAATAATAGTGACGGGATATCCACCATTAAAATCCTCTTAAGGCCCATTGTACTGTTTATTTGACATCCGATCTGTTGATTAGGTCATATGGACCCAAATGAAGGGAAAAAACAAAGATCGGTGGTGTGTGGTAAATAAGCAGCGTATTTACTTACGGCACTAGAAACAAGACAAAATAAGCAGTGACGTGTCTCATCACTCAAATGTCAACCAGGGTGGTTGAAGTTGCCAGCTCACTTCTAGATATTTTCTCACGACATTATGAAAAGCAGAAACCCCACTCCTCTCTTTAATTCTCAAAAAGGTTACAAAAGAAGCTACTAATCACTGATTTATGCCTTTATTCATCTCTTTGTACACCTATTTCTACCACACACGTGGCAAGGCAAAAAAAAAAAAAAAACTAAGTAATAATCATAGACTAAACATATATGATAGTTCACCGCTATTTTCAAAACTATAATCCCTCGTCCACCGTTCACATGCAATACATGTGTAGGAAATCCAACAATCTGGCCTGCTAACATTACGGCTGGTATCACAAACACAACCTGCCAAATCCTAATCATAGCCATAATACAAGCACGATAGGATCCACGATATGAACAGTCCTGGCCACATAAGCGTCACATGATTGGTGGATACATACTCTTAAAAGTGGTGGTGAACCTTCACCGTTTCCAAACAAGATAAGAAAACCTTTTTTTCTGGTTAATGGCCGAGAGGACCAAGAACCTGTGTCCAATTCCGTTTAGATTATACGTGGCACCATCCTCGTCGTTCAGCATATGTCCCATATAGGACCCACCTCCGCCAGTGCCATATATACCCTCACACAGATCGGCAATCTCTGTGGGAAAGCTAGGGTCCTGGCCGAGTGGACGAGAAAAATGTTGTTGGCAGTGGAGCATTCGGCAAAGTTCATGTAATCCGTCTACCAAGTGTCGAATTTGTCGCAGTCAAGAAGCTAATGAATGTAGGGATCACAACCGATCCGGACCTGGCTAAATCCAATCTGACTCAATTTTTCTGACCGAGTCGGACTCCGATTGGTTCAATCCAACATAGGTTAGGATCGGGTCGAGTCAAGTGACTCAAACTCGGTCCCGGATTGGACCGAGTTTGGTCCAAGCCATTCAAAACCGGACCGAGTCAAGTTAGACCCCATTTGATTCGACTCGGTCCGATGCCCAGATCTACACGCGGGACACCGACAGTTCAATAAAACCTTAACTTGAGTAGATTCTGGCATGCCCGCACATCATACCCACGTGTGAATTCCGAATAAAGCCCTTGTTCGCACGTGTGGCCTTATTAGATTGAATTGGCAACAACATGCATAGATGCACCTTACATCATACACTGCATTGTAGCTCACTAAACTTTTCTTTAGAATCAAGGATTACTCTCCTTAAATGTAATTAAAGGCTGTCTAAAACCATAGCTTGGAATGTACATAAATCTGAAAAAATTAATCCTGATCAAGTTATGTTAGTGTTTGTGAAGAGCTTCAAACAATACAATTGCACACATGCAAAGACCCTTCAATCAAAGTGACTTTTTTAAGGAAATGGGCATTCAAGGGCGTCCCCAGGTGGTGGATGTCATTATATGAATGATTGGAACATTATCAATATGTACCATCAATTTTTCTAATCATTGGTTCAACCAAAGTGATTTATGAGAAGGCAATCAAGATCGGGACCCAAATGATGTTTGGTCCAGAAATAATTGAACCATTTGTGGTATTATCGACATACACCATCCATTTTCCGAGGAGGGGCAACAGATCAATATGGACCTTCTATTTTCATGACTATTAAATAGATAGTTAATATCAACTGACAAAAGTGATATTTTGATAGTATATGATCATATAATGGATGGTTTAGATCAATGAATGGACTGATAAATATGGGTGTCCATTTGACTAACTATTAAACAGGCAGTCGAGGTTTTTTTTTATCAAACTGAGTTTTTACAGGATGGGCCATCGCTCTGACCACACGATGGACAATCTGGATCAACGATCAGATGTGTGATCAATATGGGCCATTCATTTCTCAAACCATCATGGAATACACACGCAAAATTTGCTGATATAGCAACCTTTAATCCGTTCGTCTATTTAACCGCATGATATATAATTGACACTGAGGGTTCTAGTTGATCAGGTGGAGTGGGCCACACCTGTTCATTTAACTTGCACACAAGACATGATTCCCAACTGGTGAACCAACCAATCTGAAAATCACAATACCTATTTGGGCAAGTTGGCTAAATTAAAAAAAAAAAAAATTATAATTTACGGGAACTTAAAAGAAAGAAAGAAAGAAATACCACGCATCCACATAACCCCATGCGGAAGGAAAACGGATTGTGTACTGAGTTACTCAGTATGCTCTTATCCTACTTAGTAAACTCTGTTGGGTCTACTGTGAATTCATGTGGCTTATTCACACCGTCCATTCATTTTTCCATATCATTTTAGGAGTTGAGCCTAAATTTGAAGTATATCAAAAGCTCAAGTAGACCATACCAAAGGAAACAATAGAAGTATTGTTTTCCACCCTTAAAACCTTTCTAAGACCCAGATGATGTTTATCTATCATCCAAACTGTTCATAAGATTACACGGACATATATAAAGGGAAAAAAACAAATATCATCTTGATCTAAAACTTTCATGCCCCAAAAACTTTTCAACGGTAGAATTTAATTCACATTGTTTCAAGTAGTGTGGTCCACTTGAGATTTAGATATGATTAATTTTTGGTTTAAAGTCCTAAAATTATATGATAAAACAGTTGGATGGAGTTGATAATCTCAGTTTTTTTTGGGTGAGAGAGTTTTTTCATACCTTTCGCCTCGTGGAGATCCCATTTATAAAGGAGGAGATCGTTATCAATTATGATCCCAAGATACTCGACTTCCTGTATTCTCGGGATCAGAGATGCCAGAAATCTTGAAAGAAGATCTTTTAATTCGTGTAGGCTCTGGCTCGGCTTAGGGTGAGATCCGATCCAGAGTTTCCAATTGAGAACAATTAACTAGGCTCGGCTGACTATTAATTGGCCGACCTCGGAGTGATGTTGTTCATAGATGACTCAAATCGGTTGACTTTCTTCGCCCGTAGGTCGACTCTTAGTCAGCGAAGGTCGATCCATAATTGACATATCCCCGGTTAATGGCCGCCCTATTGGCCGTCTTCAAAGGTAGATCGGACTGGGGTTGGGCCAAGGCCAGGTTGGCTTATGCGTGAATTACGGCTAACATATTTCATAGGTCAGCATGAGTTGCTCCTTGGGAGTCCCCCTTATGGATCTCTAAGGTGCTTCTGCCTCCTTAGAGGTCTTGCCTTATGGATCTAGGCATGTAAGCCTTGGTTAGGCTCGGCACCTAGCGAGTCCAAGCCGTGTCAATAGATTTGATCTTTCTTTATAAGTTGACTCATTGAACTTGTCATATTTTCCCCCAACAGTAGTTTTGGATCAAGCTTATATTTGTGTTTTTCCTTCATTCGGTTCTGTGTGACCTTATGAACAGTTTGGATGGCAAATAAAACATCGCAGGACCCTAGGAAGTTCTCAATGGTAAGTATTTAATCCCCACTGTTTTTATGTGGCGTGGTTCACTTGAGCTTCCAATCTCTATCATTTTTTGGCTCATGCCCTAAAATGAGATAGACGAAGTGGATAGAACAATTACATCATAGTAGGAGCCACAAAATTTGGGCCACCCACCTTTGCTGGTGTGTTGACGTGGCAAAGTTATTTGAGCACCACCATGGGCCACCCCTGACCGTGGGGCCTACCTTAATTATGTAATTACATCCATGCCAATCATCCTTATTGAAAACTCAGGAAGTTCTCAATGGTAAGTATTTAATCCCCTAGGAAGTTCTCAATGGCAAATAAAACATCGCAGGACCCTAGGAAGTTCTCAATGGTAAGTATTTAATCCCCACTGTTTTTATGTGGCGTGGTTCACTTGAGCTTCCAATCTCTATCATTTTTTGGCTCATGCCCTAAAATGAGCTGGCAAAAAAGATAGACGAAGTGGATAGAACAATTACATCATGGTAGGAGCCACAAAATTTGGGCCACCCACCTTTGCTGGTGTGTTGACGTGGCAAAGTTATTTGAGCACCACCATGGGCCACCCTTGACCGTGGGGCCCACCTTAATTATGTAATTACATCCATGCCAATCATCCTTATTGAAAACTCATATTAGGTTGTGATCCAAAAAATTAGACGATCCATAGTACAGGAAATAATAGTAATTGACTATTAAAAACTTCTCATGGGTTACAAAAGCTTTGCATCAAGATGATATTTGTGTGGTCTCTTTATATAAATCTTTGTGACCCTATCAACAGATTGGATGGAAAATAAACATTCTAGTGGACTCCATGAAGTTTTTAATGTTGAGGATTCAATGACGATTGTTTCTTATGGTGTGATTTACCTAAATTTTGGGCATACTTCATTTTTGGTATCATAGCTTAAAATGAGCTTTGAAAATGGTTGGACAGTGTCGTGATCCCCATGGTTAGGGATCCATCCACCTTGGTGGATCTGGGTTCTCACCTAATCTGCACCTCACCAAGGTAGTGTATGTGTGCACCTATTTTACGATATCATTTTAGGGCATCACCAAAGTACTTAGATAGATCCACGTCTTGAGTATACCACATCGCAGAAAGCATGAGCCAAAAACTGAGATGTCGGAACGCCACGCAATAGAAAGCAATATGAACAATGACGCCCGCCCTTACAACCTTCTTTAGGGTCTACCATGATATTTATTTTCCATCCAAACTATTATTAACATCACGTTGACTTGGACGAAGGGAAAACACAAATATCACTTGATGCAAAACTTTTGTAGCCCTCAAGATATTCTCAATGATAGACCTTCAATCCTTATGTTTTTTGTGATGTGGTACACATGAGGTCTGGATCTACCTTTATTTTGAGCTCATGTTCTAACATGATCTCAAAAAATATATGAACAGTGTGGATATAATATATACATTATGGCGGCCCCACAGAGCTTTGTTACGTCATCATACCACCTAGATCGATGGTGTGGTCACAATCCCCTTCCATAAAAAGAACCCTTGGATATTAATATCGCTTGATGCAAAACTTTTGTAGCCCTCGAGATATTGTCAATGATAGACCTTCAATCCTTGTGTTTTTTGTGATGTGGTACACATGAGGTCTGGATCTGCCTTTATTTTAAGTTCATGCCCTAACATGATCTCAAAAAATATATGGACGGTGTGGATATAATATATACATTATGGCGGCCCCACAGAGCTTTGTTATGTCATCATACCACCTAGGTAGGTGGTGGTGGTCACAATCTCCTTCCATAAAAAGAACCCTTGGACACAAATATCACTTGCTGCAAAACTTTTGTAGCCCTCAAGATATTCTCAATGATAGACCTTCAATCCTTATGTTTTTTGTGATGTAGTACCCATGAGGTCTGGATCTGCATTTATTTTGAGCTCATGCCCTAACATGATCTCAAAAAATATATGAACAGTGTGGATGTAATATATACATTATGGCGGCCCCACAGAGCTTTGTTACATCATCATACCACCTAGGTCGGTGGCTGTCACAATCCCCTTTCATAAAAAGAACCCTTGGACACAAATATCACTTGATGTAAAACTTTTGTAGCCCTCAAGATATTCTCAATGATAGACCTTCAATCCTTATGTTTTTTGTGATGTGGTACACATGAGGTTTGGATTGCCTTTATTTTAAGCTTACGCCCTAACATGATCTCAAAAAATATATGAACGGTGTAGATGTAATATATACATTATGGTGGCCCCACAGAGCTTTGTTATGTCATCGTACCACCTAGGTCGGTGGCTGTCACAATCCCCTTTCATAAAAAGAACCCTTGGACACAAATATCACTTAATGCAAAACTTTTGTAGCCCTCAAGATATTCTCAATGATAAACCTTCAATCCTTATGTTTTTTGTGATGTGGCGCACATGAGGTCTGGATCTGCTTTTATTTTGAGCTTATGCTCTAACATGATCTCAAAAAATATACAAACGGTGTGGATATAATATATACATTACGGCGGCACACAGAGCTTTGTAATGGCATCATACCACATAGGTCGGTGGTGGCGGTAACAGTCCCCTTCCGGAAAAAGAACCCTTGGATGCGAAGCAAGCCGGTCGTACGGATCTTTATCCGCCCCGAGGGCCACGGGGTTATCCCTGTCTGCCCTTTACTTGAGGTCGAAGTCTTCTGCATGCAAGCGGATCCAAAAGATGCGGGTAAACGTACAAGTTAATGACTAGGACCCCACTGGAATGTTTCAGTGACATCAAAGCTGTCCATCACATACGTCCCCTCATATTTTCCTCCTGTCTCAAAGTTTAGTTTGATCCGAAATTCAGGTGAGCCACAGCATTTAAATCACGCATAAAACCTTTAATATCAGGTGTTGTAGCCCAACTGGTTTTTGGAATGGCTTGAATTTTTGGAAGTCCGTTGATCCTTGTCAGATGCATCTTCTGAACGGATTAGATGGCATATAGAAAAACAGATGATAGTCCCTACGTATAACCCATAAGGCTTTTAGCTAAGGAAGTTCTAATCCAACTGCTCCATGCGGTGTTACCCACCAGAGCTTTAGGTCGGCCGAGATACTGGTCCATAAAAAACTAGGGGCAGACGTGATGAACGGATTGGATGTCATTAAAATAACAGGGTGGATCCGAATGTGTAGCTTTTAACTGGCCACCCTAATGTATGGGTCTTATCCTCACTTTCCATTCATTTTTAGGTATCATTTTAGAATATAACCTGAAACTGAGACAGATCCAAGGCTCAGGTGAATCACACCACAGGAAGCAGTGGTCATAATAATTCTCACAATTTCAGTTTCTTCCATTGTCCTAATGGCAGAGCTTTTCTAAGGTCCATCGTGATTTTTATTTGTCATCCTAACCTCTTTATAAAGCACAAATATAAGCTCCATCGAAAACTTGTGGCCTAATCCCCATTGTATAGTTCACGTCTGTCTGGAATCTGCCTCTGTTTTAAGCTTATATCCTAAACGGGCCGTTTGGACGGGTGGATTGGAACGGATTGGATGGTGTTGGAAGGGATTGGAAGTTAAATCCGGGTATTGGCCGGGCGTGCCAAACAGACCGGGTGATTTCATCCCAGGATATAGCAATCCCATTGATATTAAGACAATCCACTGACAACACCATCATTACCTTTAAACATCATCCAATCCACCCTAATCCGTTCAAATTTGCTTGGGGCATGTTTGGTTTGAAAGATTGAAATGGATGGGAAGGTTTAATCCTGGGATTGGCCAGGCGTGCCAAACAGACTCGATATAGCAATCCAGGGATATAGCAATCCCATGGATCTTATGACAATCGACTGACAACACCATCATTACCTTGAAATCCATACCATCCACCCGTACAAACGGGGCTTTGAGAGGGAAAAATGGATGGACAGTATGAATAAGACCCATACATCATGTTGGGTGTATCTAGAACTCGAATGTAGGTTGGAGGCGGATTGCAGTGCGGTGAGTAAACTCTATTAGCTCACTGTGATGTATGTCTTATTTATGCTGAGGAATTGGATATTTACTGTTGAAAACTTATAAAGGGTAACAGAAGTTTTGGATCGCGATGATATTTTTGTCCGGAAAAGATTTCAACGGTGGACTATTTGTCCCAACTGTTTCTGTGGTTAACTTGAGCGCTCATACCCTTAATTTTCTTCATGCTCGTACCCTTAAAATGAGCTTGTGAAACGATGGACGGCGTGGATGAGACATACGTAAAGGTAGGCCAGGCAACTTACTCGGTGTGCAATCCTCGTAGTCTCTAAGCTAGGAAGCGGATTGCGTCCGACCCATATCCGTTCGTACAATAATAGTTCAATTAAATCTGCGTGTGCACACTATGTTCATGTTTATTCACATCATTCCTCCATTTCCTAAAATCAGGTTAAAGGATGGCCCAAAATACAAGGCAGATCTAAGGCTAAAGTAGACCACACTAAATAATAAGCTTGGTGGCATTGAATGCCACTTGGGCGTTGCATCTCTAATTTTAAGTCCATACCCAAACATGATAAAAGAAAAGGGGCGGAGGGTGTGGATAAATAAATACACCATGTGGCCCCCACACATACCTAGGTTGGACGGTCTATTGTACAAACGAGGTTGTACGCAATTAGTGGAAGATAGAGGTGTACACGAGTCCAATCGAGTCAAGTTTTTTTTTTTTTTTTTTTTTTTTTTTTTTTTTTTTTTTTTTTTTTTACACATGCGCACACACCCCCACACACTCACACTAGTGGATTTTTTTTTTTATTTTACACATGCGCACACACCCCCACACACTCACACTAGTGGAATTTCACCACGTATGAGTACTCAAACCCTTGACCGGGAATTGAAACTCCTAAGAGTCTACCACGAATCGAGTCAAGCTTGGCACAGCTCGACTCGGCTTGGCCACTAGCTGACCTCAGCTCGAACTCGGCTTGGTTCGGTCCTCAAGCCTAACTAGCAAGCTCAGCTCGGTTCGGTTCGGTCAGTAGCTCGGGCGAGTTCGAGGCGAGTTCGCCTGTGCAATATTTTCACAAACACATGGACTACACCTTCAAATTCTCACTGTAGGTAAAACACTAGTGTTGAGGTCAAAATCTGGACCACCCTCCTCTCAATGCTGCAAAACCTCAAACGAACCTTGGTCCTGCACAAAGGAGTGAGCAAAGGAGACCCTAGCTTAGTCGAGGACCCTCCGATGCCTAAGTTAGGCTAGGGAATCTGGGTCTAAGTCGAGTAATGTAGAGAGAGGGTGCAAGATATTACGTACCTGTAGCAATAGGGTCCCATAGTATTTATACCTGTGGGTTGGATGATACACGTCCGTTAATCTTGACACGATTTGCTCAATCAGTGGGATATCGTGATCGTGGAGATTATTATCCGTAATCTTAGGGTCGCGTGGCTTATCGTGTCTTAAGGGCATGTATCCTTAGGCAAAATCTTCAGTCACGTCCGCATTTGAGTAGTTTCCTGGTTCGACACTCGGAATATCCACATCTGACCTCAGCCTCGGCCTCATCCAACCCGAGGTCGAATACTAGTGTCGGGACTGGTCGAATGCCCTTCGCTTCGGCTCTGGGCCTCGGACTAAGATGGTCTCAACTCCAAGCCTCAGACTAAGACTAGTACGTAGATTGACCATTTTGTCGAGTTCTTAATCGATGGTGGCTCGGAGTTGGGATGGGCCGAGAGAGGACTCGGCCCTGCTTAACCTTCATACATTCCCGAGGTCTCCCCTCCGAGCTCCAAGGTCCACAGCTGAACAACGTTCCCAAGGTCTCCCCTCCGAGCTCCGAGGTCCGTAGCCAGCTTGACTTGTCGAGTTGGATTTCCCCACATTAGAAAGTTCCCTACTCTTATAGTCCGAGCTCGGACTCAAAAGAGTAAATATATGGGGAAATGAGACGACGCCTTCGTATCCCTGCTCATGATGTCGATTGGGATGATCGGGGCACAATTAATGCGATATATACGCCTCGGATCTCGCGTGTTTTACGACGGCCGCAACCCTTCGACTTCTGTCCCTTGGGTAAGCGACGCGTGACGACAGTTACAATTCACAATCAGTGGAGTGAAGGAGACAACGCCACGTGTCTACGAAGGGACGAGGAGCCGCCTGCACCATTAACGGCATTAAATGCTGAAATGACTCTGACCTTGAAGCGTGGGTTCGGACGTATGGCTTTCCTCCACGTGTCCCCTGGTGCCAGTGCCAAGTCGCCTTGGCTTCGGGAACGGTTATTTGTAATGATGACACTGAGTAATAAGAGGGTTATATAAACCCCTCCCGTTCTCACTTTCGCACTTCTCGCTCTCTCGCTTCCCATTTCCTTTACTCTTTTCTTTCGAATTGCCCTCTACCAGAAAAATGATTTTCATCACCGCGAATCGCCATCTGCCGGAAAAAGGATTTTCCTCACCGGATAAAGGGTTTCCGAGTATCGGAGAAGGGATTCTGCTCGGAGGAAACCGCCGGAGTTAGGAAAATCTCTGTTGGAGGAAATCACCTGCAACGCTGTGAGTCTTCCATCACTTAAAGTCTTTTTATTATAATGTCAAGTAACTTCGATGAAGTAGAAGAGGTTCGAGGAGTTGATTCTGATTTCGGACTAGAGACCACTGCCTCAGGGCCAGGAGACTCCGAAGGCCCTTTTGAGACCATACCCCTTGGCACTTCGGCCCCGGCCAAGAGGATCGCGAGCCAGAAGGCTAAAGGCCGTGGCAAGAGGCCGAAGAGGGCTCTCAGAGACCCCGCGGGGCGGTCGAAGGCAGGCCAAAGCCGTTGGTCCCCGGGGGCTCGATCCTAGTCAAGTCTCAAATGGCCCAACTTCATAAAGATTATCAGATTCCCGACTCGGTGCACATTCGAGCCCCTGCCCCCCATGAACCAAGCGAGCTTTCCTGCCGAGGGGGAGATCGTTATCTTCATATATGCCCTTCAGTGTGGGCTACAATTCTCCATCCATCCATTCATGCGCGAGCTGACTGCACAGCTAGGAGTAGCATCGGGGCAGCTGGTTCCGAACGCCTAAAGGATCCTCGTCTCCACCTTTATTCTCTAGCATCAGGCGGGGAGTCAGAGGCTGGCGCCGGACGAGTTCCTGTTTTTGTACATGGCCAAATTTGATAGATCGGATAAGGCCTGGTGGTACTTCTCGACTAGGCCTTCATACGTTCCGGGTCTGGTAACCCAACTTCCTACTTCCAACAAGGATTGGAAAGGGAAGTTGTAACATCCTGGATTTTCACTGTTTTGGATTTCCAAAAATCCTTAAAAATTTTTTTTTACGTAATTAACTTATATTATCACTTACTGACCATTGTCACTCAATGTTAGTTTATACACGGGTGATACCAATAAAGAACTGCATAAGTCTAATTAATCAACCGTAGGAAGTCAACGAATCCGCCCGATCACTTGAACATCAAGTTTAGCCCCATGATTTACTCACGTAGGGCCCAAATCTAGCCAACCCATCGCTAACTAATCAAGACAATCATAACTAAATTAAACATCTAACCGAAGCCGAGTTAGATAAGGCCCGGATCTTGACTAATAGACCAAATCAACCTCGTTACTCTTTTAGCCTAAAACCGACGGTTTAGAGTAATCATGACCAAATCTCCACTTTCACTAGTTATAAATAGACCACACTATGAACATAGTTAATCCAAACCCTAATAATTTTTCATGAGAAATCTCAATACCTAATTCATTACAGAAATGCCCCAATTTTCTGAACAAGCTCTAGACCACCCGTTGGTGGGCCACTAGTTCTAAAGCTATAAAATAATATCCGTCTTGCTGGGCTCGATGTCCATCGCGGGAGTTAGACCTGGGTACTGTCTAGAAATGCTCAACTTGAGCCAAAGGACGAGTGCATGAGAAGTGCAAACACCCTAAAGGAAGAGGCTGAAACTTAAGTGAATTGGGTTGTCCACTCTTACGTAAAGTTGAGGATTTCGGACCGTCGGTTTACGACTAAATTTCTCACGTGGAGTAAGGATATTTCCCTACTCATATCCATATAGCCGCGGCCCCGATCGACCATCAGTGACCGTTGAACAGACTTCTAATCATATCTGTCGATCGGCGCATTCAAATGGCAGGCCGATCATATCCATACGTAGATCATCATTAGAACTAACTATCCTATGGTGTATATCAACATGTATGACCCATAGTAGGCCCTTGAGGTTAAAAAAACCCTCCCATAAGGCTATTATAGTAAAAACTCAACCCTTGGGGCCATTTGCACCAAATCTGGCATTATAAAAGGGCCTTATTTGGGCACCCCATCTCCCCATACGAATTTGCCCTAGAAGAAAGAAAGGGAGAAAGGGAGGAGAAAAAGGAGAAAAGAGGAGAAAGGGAGAGGGAGAGCTTGGAAACATGAGGGTTTGTGCACCTTTAACCTCTCATCTCCTCTATAGCAACATCGTCCTTCATTGGTGTCGATTCGGCAACGGTTGAAGGTAGGTATGGAGTTATGTTTGTAGGTTTAGGTCTTGGGTTAAATTCTTTTCAATTCTTACAAGCTTGTATGCTTATTTAGGCATTTCAACAATGATTTCTTAACACCATAACCCTACGGGCGTCGTGAATCGAGCGGATCGTCAAAAGGTGCGGACTATTATTCTTATGTGGCCTAGCACCAATTTTAGTATGAATCTAATGATTATGTTTGATTGGGTGATGTATTTGTATAATCTAGAGAAAATTTAGGCAAACCCTTACATTTTAGATCCTCTCAATCAACATGGAATGATTATGGAATGTTTGTTGTTCCTCAACATGATTGGGCATGCATGAATTTGACGATTGGTTGTTCATTCCTCGCTTGATTTTTGTACAATGTTTCCTTATAACATGTATGATGCATTAACCCTTGTGTATTTTGTATTATGAGATACATGAAATTCTTGGCTTCCTTACTAACCCACACAACACATTTGCACATTTATTTCATAATAATATTAGTAGTCACATTTATAGAAACTTGAATTTATATGTTTAATGTATGACTAATTGACATCACTTGTGCTAGATGATAAACCCTAATTTGTTGAAGTGCTATTGAATACCATCAAATCCCTACGTTGCTCAGGAAACTGAAGTGAGAGAAGGTGGTCCCGTTGGTAGGACTATCCTGAGGCTAGACCAACGGATTTGGGCAGATGAGAACGAGCGACAATAGTTGAACTACATGGGTCGCTTGTACCCGATGTCGTCCGTCACGTACTCGCCTAAACTCGAATAGTCTAGTCCACTTACTAACCAACCATGTTTGTTAACCATGTCTGTTCACGCCTGTATGGAACATGGAACACCTTTCAACCACTGAAGCCCATTGATAACCATCTAAAACCGATCCACTTACTCGAGAGTCGGGCATGGTGGAATGGGACACTGTGTCCGAGCTATCGGCCTACGCTGGGGTGATGAGCCTCTCCGTAGTGACCGCAACTGATCCCTCTTCTCAGCACTCCCCATGTGCTTGAATCGGAAATAGGAAACCCAATGGGATCAAGGATCGCGAGGTCCTGGCCTGGCACGTTGAGGGGCTTTGGCCTCGCAACTAGTTAAGGGCAATGATACGTGGGGCGTACCAGTTTTCCCAATCTGCTAGATGAATGGAATTAACTAAATACTCGGCTAACATTATTCACACATCGCATTAGCTAGGATTTGGCGACTCGGCAGTTGAGGTCGCAATGAGGGAGTATTGGTCATGCAAGATCGCTAGACGAAGTCGCTCGAGGGAGTGTTGTTGTGAGGGCATACATCATATCATAATACATGCATATGCATTAATAAGACTAGTTAGGGATCTGTGAATGTATGTCTTTCATTAAATTCATTACATAATTGATGCTTGTTGTAACTTAAGGCTAATAGTAACCATTGAGTTAACTACTCACTCTCACTCTGGGACGGTGTTTTAAAACACCAACCAGACCCTTTACTAGATACAGGTGAGGCGGTGCTCAACGAGCCAAGCGAGGTGAGCATGAATAGGGAAGAGGAACTTCCCTACTCCAAGGCTATCGACGGATCCTTCTAGTCTGAGTTTGGGCTACCGCGGGGTATGGGCCAGGGCTCTAGTCACTTTTGGTCATATATGGGTGGGACTAGTTTTCTATTTAGATGATTTTGGATTTGTGTTTTGGATATTTTTATATTTAGCGGCACTTGATATTACTTTATGACTTACTTACGCTGCTTGTCTTGCTAAACTCTCCATTGTTTATGAGATCATTCAAATGTAATTAAAATTTGAAGCCCATTAAGGCACCCATGACACCTGGAAATTTGGGAGCCGAGTTCCTACTCGGCCCCTGAAAACCTAGAGTGTTACAGAAGTGGTTCTGGGCCTTGGGGGATGGGAGGCTCTTGCCTCTGAATTGGACGAACTGCTAGTTCGAGTCCCCACCAAGTTTGCCAACCCAGGTTGGGCACTTCTTTTAGTCGCACTATATGCTCGATCTATTCTTTCATGTTTTAACTCAAGCTCTGCTTCTGTTTGCAGCTCAACCGAAGGGGGCCCAGACCTCTCTGCTCTTCAAAAGCAGCAGGTTACCCGAGCCAGGTTGCCCACCGAGGACTAGCGCGTCTAGTTTGAACTCATCAACCGAGAGAAATTGGTGTCGTCTAGCTTCTATAGAATCCAGCCTACCCTCTTTGTTTTGGGTAAGCGGGGTAAGTATCTTCGGAGATTTGTTTGCTGACATTCAATATATTTTACTTGGAATGATTTCCCTTTTTTGAGCAGGAATGGAGGCAGGCGGCTCAAAGAGGAGGTCGATCGTGCCACACCCCCCAATGGACGTCGTCCTCTCCTCCGAACTGAGGACGAAGGTGACGCCGAAGAAGAGGAAGACTTTTGAGGCCGAGGCTATTCCGTCTGCAGCCACGACCTTTTCTGCTCCAGGGGCTAGAGCCTTTCTATCAGTTTCCTAGCTTCAGCCAGATAGGCTACCATCCTGGTTTTCTTAGCTTCATACTCAGTGGAGATATGATTCACCACAAGTTGAGAATCACACCGCACTTCAAGGGACTGAACTCCCAGACTGACTGCCAGTCTAAGTCCTACCATAGGGCCTCGTACTCTACTTCGTTATTAGAAGCTCTGAAACCGGCCTGATGACATACTACATAGTCGTAGAATCGGGTGCGACCAGAAAAATTCCTGCCCCGACGTGCTTGGCATTGGACGACCAGTCGACATAAAGGACCCACGTCTGCTCCGACTCTGTATCCTTGATAGGCGGGGGAACAGGTGGGGTTGCAAGAGCTGCTTCTGCTCCGGTGTCTGCACTCGGAATGGTAAACTCGACTATAAAGTCAGCCACGGCCTGGCCCTTGATTGCAGTCCTCGGGCGATATTGGATGTCGAACTCCCCGAGTTCTATCACCCATTTGTTAGCCGACCAAAGACATCTGCCTTTTGAAGGACTTGCCTGAGAGGGGAGTCGGTCAGGACGACGATGGTGTGTGCTTGGAAGTATGGGCGTAGCCTCCATGCTGAGAAGACCAAACTGAGTGTTAGTTTCTCCATGCTTGGGTACCTAGTCTCGGCGGGTACCATTGCCTTGCTTACGTAGTAGACAGGATACTGCTTGCCTCCTACCTCCCTAATGAGTACAGAACTGCCGGCCGAGGCAGAGACCACTAGGTACAAGAGTAAGGGCTCGCCCTCTCCTGGCTTCGATAGCATGAGAGGCGAACCCAGATATTGCTTTAGCTGTTAGAACGTTTGCTCGCATTCAGGGGTCCACTCGGCTTTCTTATGACCTTTCAGTTACTGGAAAAAGGGGAGACACTTGTCTGTAGCTCTTGAGATAAATCGACCGAGTGTTGTTACTCAGCCAGTTAGACATTGAATCTCTTTCGTTGTCCGAGGTGAGCTCATATCGAGCAGCGCCTTGATCTTCTCGGGATTCGCCTCGATGCCTCTCTGGCTGACTTAAAACCCAAGGAACTTCCCAAACTGACTCCAAAGACACACTTAGCCGGGTTCAGCTTCATGCGGTACTCCTAGAGGATCGAGAATGTCGCCTCAAGATCCGCAAGGTGGTCAGATGTTCTGACGCTCTTGACAAGCATGTCATCGACGTAAACTTCTATTGTCCAACCGATCTGCTTGGCGAACATTTGGTTCACCAATATCTGGTATGTTACCCCAGCATTCTTCAGGCCAAAAGGCATGACTGGTAATAGTAGAGTCTTTTATCAGTAACGAATGTAGTCTTCTGTCTGTCTGGGGGTGCATCAGGATCTGATTGTACCCTGAATAGGCATCCAGGAAGGAGAGTCGCTTGTGTCCAGTCGTGCTATCCACCAGTTGGTCGATCTGAGGCAAGGGGAAGCTATTTTTAGGACAAGCCTTGTTCAAGTCTGAGTAGTCTACACAGACCCGTCATTTCCCATTTGATTTCTTTACCAGGACCACGTTGGCGATCCAGTCTGGATAATGTACTTCCTCGATGAAGCCGACGCTGAGGAGCTTGGAGACTTAATCAACTATGGTCGTGTACCTCTCGGCGTCGAATGCTCTTCTCTTCGGTTTCACTGGTTTATGATCCAGATCCACGTTCAACCTATAAACCATGACGTCAGGAGAGATACCCTGTAAGTGCTATGGTCTCATGCTCCTTTGATTGTCAAATTTTGTGGTGCCAAAACTTTTATCTGTGTGTCTTGTGCTTGTATGTTGATATATATATGATTCAAGACGACATCACAATAGTTCAAGACATGTACGGTGCTCTGCTTCAAGAAATGCAAGGTTATGTACTTTGTCCTCTTCTGTAAGCATCAATGTTCAAAGCTACATCGATAAGAAGAGTGTTTGTTCAAGACTCAACTGCATTTCAAGACTCAAGTGCAATTCAAGTTGAAGTTTAAATTCAAGCTGTAGAAGATCTCAAGACCAAGCTACATCAAGTAGAGATCTTAAGCTTCAAAGGTTAACCATCATCTGAAAGAATGAAGTTCAATGTTCATACTTCATGTCTCAGGTATGATAGACCTTAGTTTGACCTTAGGGTAGGTCATTTTGTATACATAATTTAAGATGAGTCTTCTTACATGAATTTGGTCTATTTTAAGACTAGTCCTGAACCTTGTTCGACTAGTCCTAGTCCTGGTTCGACTAGTCCAAGAAATTTCACGACCAGTCCTATGTTGTTGAAGATTTTCAAAATTTTTTGGTTATTCTATGACCAGTCCTGGAGACTATTCGACCGGTCGTAGGGATGTCACGACTCGTCCTTCGACCAGTTCTAGAACTACGACTCAAACTCCACCAACCAACTCTAATTACCTACGATCAGTCCTAGGTCAGCTACGACCAGTCATAGGTGGTTTAAGACCAGTCGTAGAATCCTAAGACTAGTCGTAGAATGGATTTTTTCAGATTGCGCTTAAAATTTCAAAATGTCATTGGTGCTACGACCAGTCGAAGGGTTCCTAAGACCAGTCATAAACGCGATCTTTACATCTATAAATTGAACACGAATTTCAAAGTTATTCATCGATTAATTTGAGAAAATTCAAGCCTCTACTCTGAGATAAGTTAGTGTTCATTTTAAGCTACTCTGTTCATATTTAATATTCTTTTTGTTAGCTTTTCTTATTTGATTTTATTCCTATATTCCAATCCAATTTTGAAAAAGAGGAATTGTTGTATTCCTTTTTCATTGGAAACAAAATGAAATAGAGCTACGCCCAATTTGGTTTAATTTAAAATCAATTAGAATCTAGAACCATTTCTTAAGTGAGTATTGAACATTGAACGTTGATTCGAACTTCTACTCTGATTGGTTCTACCGGGCTGCTACAAAAGGAGAAATTCAGGTATTTTACATTATTGTAAATTCCTTTATTTTGGTTTTGTTTGAGATTCGCTAGAAAAATCTCATTGTGTTGGTTATCTGAGGAGAGCCAGAAAACTCAGAAAGTTTGGGTTTTTGGATTGTGTAAGCCCAAGTTAAAAAGACACAATTGTGAAGGTTTTAGGTGAACCTGTGAAACTTTTTTTGATAGTGAACGCTGATATCCCTTGTGTGAGGATATTAGGAGTGGAGTAGCAAGTTATGTGTGACGCCTCGTCACTGTGGTCACATGTGGGCGGGCACACATGTGGGCAGGTCCCAAGATGGCTGGCAGGCTACTGTGCACACAGTGAAAGGTGAAGCTTTATCCCACATCGGAAGTGTCGTCTGAAGTTGTGGTGGCTATATGTGGAGTTGCCACCCTATACTGTATGAGGCCTTTTGGGGGAGTCCCCCAAGAACAAAACCGTGCGGGTTGTGCCCAGAGCGGACAATATCATATAGTGTGGGCGTGGGCTGTTATACTGTGTGGCTATTGTTTAGCAGTTGGTGAACACACAGGCGAACCACTATATATCGGTGTATTTTGTGATTTGAATGTTCTTTTAATTTCTATATCTTTAATCATTCAGATTTGTGGAATGCATATCTGGATGTGAATGTTGTAATATTTATATTTCAAGCAAAGTGGGGAATGTTGTAATAGTTTAGAATTTATTTCTTGTTATTTTCTTTATTTCCTTTCTGTTTGAGTTTTGATATTCAATTTGTTCTAGTAAGGTTGTCCTGCCATAAACCCTTGGTTTTTATGGTGCAAAGGTTGTCCTTAGAACAACGTTAGTATCAAGCTCTTTTTAAGATTGCTTTACATTTCAGTTCTTTGATTTATTTAAAGTATTGTTCTTTATTTTTATAAGGCTATCGTATTTCAATCCATAGTTAAATTTTAATTTGGCACAGTCCTATTCACCCCCCCCCCCTCTAGGACATATAGCTTGACTTTTTCATACCCAACATATCCTCGTGCGACCACACGAAGACATCCCTGTGCTATTGTAGGAAAGCCAACATCTGAGATCTCTGCTCGAAATTCAGCGAAGATTCAAGCTGAACAGTTTTGCTCGGGTCGGCTTCCTCAAGCGGGACGGTCTCCAAGTCCTCCATGGGGAGATCTTCCATTGGAGTTCTAAGGTCGAGAACGTTGATAGTAAGGGCCTGCTTTACCGACCCTTTTCTCACAGTTATCGCATAGCATCTCCGAACTTCACGCTGGTCCCCTCGGAGGTATCCAACCCCACTTTCGGCGGGGAACTTCATCATCAGATGGTATGTGGACACAACCACCCTCATCGCATTAAGGAAAGGGTTGCCCATAATGACATTATGCACCGACGACACATTGACAACAAGAAAGTCCACAAAAAGTGTGACTTGATGCTGTCCTTCTCCTGCTGTCAAGGGGAGGGTGATGGCTCCTTCGGAGATCACCCTATCTTCGGTAAAGCCATGCAGAGGGGTTTTCACAGGTTGGAAGTGTGACATTTCGATCCCCATTTTCTCGAATGCTTCAGAATAGATGACGTCGGCTGAGCTCCCTGTGTCGACCAGAATGCAATTAACCTTGTGGTTGGCTATGGTCATAGTCACCACGAGGGCATCGTCGTGCATATGCTGAATTCCGCGTGCGTCATCCTCTGTGAAAGTTAGATTGCAGGGGCTGGCTCGAAGTTCTTTCCTTGGCCTCTCGGCCAGGTGGACGTAGTGCTCGGGGTCTGAACTCTGAGAGTGGGCTTTGTGAGCCCTGTTCGAGTCGCTTCCACCGGACGAGCCGTCGTAGATAGTGCGGATCTCGGCCGATTCTTCTGCTGGCTTGCTCAGTTGCTCTTCTCTCCGGGCTGATATCTCCTCTTTGGTGTATTGGCACAAATGACCCTTACGGATGAGGCCTCAATCTCATCTTTAAGGTCTACGCAGTCGCTCGTGTTGTGACAGTGGTCACGATGGAACGGCAGTACTTGTGCTTGTATCGGTTCTCTGCATCGGCCTTCATGCAAACCGGCCAGTTCAGGAGCTTCTGACCCCTGATGTCCAACAGGATCTGCTCTAGGGATGTGTCGAGCGGAGTGTAGGAACGAAATTTGCTCTCAGGCCTCCTGCTTGGTCAATGATCGAGAGAGGCTTGATCGTCGGGCTTCTTACTGGATGATTGAGGCTCTTCATTCCTCGGCCTCTTTTCTTGGACGACTGCTCAACTACTTGTACGTTCCTACGGGAGTTGGAGAATTCCTCAGCATTGGTATATTTCTGAGCCCTACTGATGAGCTCGGCCAAGGTGGTCAGTGGATTCTTCCCGATCGAGAAAGTGAACTTCCCCTCTTTGAGCCCGCTGAACATGGCCGAGAGTGCCATTTTGTCATCGTAGTCTTCCACAAACAACGCCTCCTCGTTGAAGCGGGCAATGAAGTCCTTCAATGTTTCCTCGTTCCCCTGCTTGAGGGTAAACATATGGGTAGTTGGCTTCCGACTCTTCTTACCAGAGATGAACTGGTAAGGAACAATCTGCTAAGCTCCGCGAAGGAGCCGATCGACTTTGGTTTAAGCTGTCGATAGCAACTTCGAGCAGATCTGGAGAGGGTTATCGAGAAAGCTCTACACATCATTGCATCCGTGGCCGACCGAATCTGCATCCACGAACGGTATGACTTTACATGCTCCGACGGTGTCCAGACCCAGAGAATTGGATGACGGGAGGCATCCTGAGCCTCGACAGCATCACCTCATCCATAATTTCTGAGGTGAAGGGAGGTTCGATCTCTTCCATTATCTCCTGGACTGCAGTTGGGACGGATGCAGACTGCTAATTCTTCTAAAACGTCTTAAATTGGTCGCGGAGTTCCTTGAGTTAAGCTTCCCAAGGACTCTGATTCTCAGCTACGGCCTCCTGAGGAGCCTCTGCCACATCTAGTGTTCTACCCCGCCTTCTCCTCTCCAACTTATGGCAGAGGTCAGTGGGAACCAGGGCCAAAGTGATGGATACATAAGACAGTTCCACGTCCCGAGCAGGTTCCGGGGTACGGGCGAACCGATTCTGGGATACTACATTCTGAGTGGGAGCTCTCGTAGTCTGCTCGTGAGACGCCCGGGCCCGAGAGGTGGCTTGCTGTGGTCGTTCCTCTGGTGCCGGCGCGGCTTCCACCAGATTGAGAGGTGGTTGTCGGTCCCGCTGCACTTTCATCCGAGTTATATCCTCCCTCAGCATCTGGACTTCATTCTGCAACGCCTTGTACTTCCCTCCTCAGCTCCGAGTCCGTTGGGACGACCCGATCAGAGCCGATTTGGTGTGTAATATCGAAGATGATTGATGTGGCCCACTAGGCACGCTTGATTCGGGCTCCACTGCCACTACCTTCTTCTTCCTTTTCGCCATTATACTCGTAAAACGATCTGACTTTTTGTATCAGATTTCTCACAGATGGCGCCAAAAAATGTTGAGGTCAAAATCTGGACCACCCTTCGCTCAATGCTGCAAAACCTCAAACGAACCTTGGTCCTGCAGAAAGGAGTGAGCAAAGGAGACCTTGGCTTAGCCGGGGGACCCTCCAATGCTTACGTTAAGCTAGAGAATCTAGGTCTAAGTGGAGTAATGTAGAGAGAGGGTGCAAGATATTACGTACCTGTAACAATGAGGTCCCCTAGTATTTATACCTATGGGTTGGACGATCCACGTCCCTTAATCTTGGCACGATTTGCTCAATTAGTGGGATATCGTGATCGTGGAGATTATTATTCGTAATCTTTGGGTCGTGTGGCATATCGTGCCTTAAGGGCGCATATCCTTGGGCGAGATCTTCAGTCACATCCACATTTGGGTAGTTTCCTGGTTTGACACTCGGAATATCCACTTCTGGCCTTAGCCTCGGCCTCATCCAACCCGAGGCTGAATACTAGTAGTTGGGATTGGTCGAATGCCCTTTGCTTCGACTCTGGGCCTCGAACTAAGATGGCCTCGGCTCCAAGCCTCGGACTAAGACTGGTATGTATATTGACCGTTTTGTCGAGTTCTTAATCGATGGTGGCTCGGAGCCGGGACAAGAGAGGACTCGACCCTGCTTATCCTTCATACATTTCTAAGGTTTCCCCTCCGAGCTCCGAGGTCCGTAACTGGCCAACGTTCCCGAGGTCTCCCCTCCGAGCTCCGAGGTTCGTAGCTGGCTTGACTTGTTGAGTTGGATCAACAACTAGCAATGGTTTTATAAGTATTTCATTAAACACCTTGTAGGCAACATTAAAATCAAGAAAATATGGTATTTGTTTGATGAAACATACCTTCCTTGCCACTAGCCGACACTTCGTTGAGTCATTTCATCAAACACTTGGTGAGCAACATCAATATCAAAGTAACCAAGCCACGGAACTGGTTCGATCTAAGTCGAGTTGAGCTCGAACTCGGATCAAAATTTTTTCGAGCTCAAAAAATCAGCTCGAACTCAGTTTCAAACCGAGTCAAATCAAACTTTTTCGAATTGAGTCGAGCGAGCTAATCGAGCTAACTCAATTCGTGTACATCTCTAGCGGAAGCCGATTGGCTGGTGTAGCACACCAGCCACCTTGTTGGTATGGGTAGTATCGTGCCAACACTCCTCGAACTAGTTGTTTTAAGAATGATCGAAAGGAGATCAAAGTTACATTAGCCAAGTAATAATTATTTATTACATCCATAAGGCTCATACATTTGACAAGATCATTTTATATTGTAAGATTAAGGGCCTGTTTGGTCGGGCAGATTGGATGGGATGGGAAGGGATTGGAAGATAGATCCACGGATTGGCTAGGCGTGTCAAACATACACGGGATCCTAATCCCAGGATATAGCAATCCCATGGATCTTAAGACAATCCACTGACATCACCATCATTACCTTTAAATCCCATCCAATCCACCCTAATCCTTTCAAAATTGCCTGAGACTTGTTTGGTTCGAGGGATTGAAAGGGATTGGAAGGTTTAATCCCGGGATTGGCCAGGCGTGCCAAACAAACCAGATATAGCAATCCCATAGATCTTGCACCAATCCACTGATGCAGCTATCATTACCTTGAAATCCATGCAATCCACTCTAATACCATCTAATCTGATCCCATCTCCAGGCCAAACAGGCCCTAAAAGTGAGTCAAATCCAAAACTCAAATAGCCGTGGGGATGATTATTTTCACAGTTAAAACACCAATAAGGCCAATGCAATGTTTATTTTTCATCTCATCTATTCACTGTATCATTCATGTACATAAATGAGGAGGACAAACAAATATAATAAATCTAAAATTTCTGTGACCCCAAAATGATTTTAACAGTAGACATTCAATCTCCCATTACTTTTTTTGTGGTGTGTGGTCCACTTAAATTTATGTGACCCCAAAATTTTGTCTTATAACCGGTCTGTGACTCCAAAATTTCTGTGACCCTAGTATAATAATCTTTGGATTTGTCTTATTTTTGGGACCAAGCCTTATTATGACTGGTTGCATATAACGCTCGCCTCCTGTGAACTACCGAACTTGGTGATGTCATTGCACCACCAGGTCGGTGGTGTGCGGCACACCGGACAACCGCTTCCGAAATCCGCGTCCCCTAGGAAATGGCTCGGCTACTGCCCCTGCCACCAGCCCGTGGCTGATGGTCGGTGCTCTGTGGGCCCCACAAAGATGTATGTGTTTCATCCATCCCGTTCATCCATTTTTACAGATCATTTTAGGACTTTATAGCAAAAAATATAGGGATATTAATATCAGGTGGACCACACCACAGGAAAACAATAGTGATTGGATATCTACCATTAAAATCCTCCTAAGGCCCATTGTACTGTTTGTTTGACATCCAATCTAATGATTAGGTCATACATACCTAGATGAAGGGAAAAAAACAAATATCAGATTAATCCAAAATTTTTATGGCCCAAAAGGTTAATAATGGTCGACTCTCATTCAACACTGTTTCCTATAATGTTGTCCATTGAGATTGGGATATATCTTGTTTTTGGTCTCATACCATAAAATGATCTTGGAAAAATAGATGTATGGGTGAAATACTTACATCATGATGGGGCCACAGGGAGCCGACCACCCGCCATTGGCTGGTGGCAGGGGAGTAGCCAATCCGTTTCCTGTAAGCTAAGCTTATAAAAAACGCGTTTGTCCCGCACTCCAAGCGAAGTCTTCTTACAACCGTCAGATGCATTACGCGTGTCTGACACGGGGCGTACAGGAAAAATAGAAGAGGGCCAGCGTGATATCGGGGAAAGGAGGAGAGAGGAGAGAATCCACCACGAGAGAGGGAGAGAGAGTCGAGAGTATTAAAATGAGAAGAATCGCGCTATTTTATCTTCTGGTTTGTCTATTTTCTTGTGATAGTAGAATTTCTAGGGATTGGATAAAGATGGCTACTGCTCTTGGAGGGATTTCTGATTCTTCTTCGGACCATCAGAACAGTTTGGAGATCGAAGAACTCGCTCGATTCGCTGTTGAAGAACACAACAAGAAAGAGGTCATTTCCCTCTCTGTTTTTTTTTTTTTTAAAAAAAAAAAAAAAAAATCTTTTGAAGAAGAAAAGAAGAACATTCGATATTTTTTTCTTTATTTTTTGGATTTTCTGTTGAAGGAAGAAAGAAGACGAAATGGGGTGGTTTTTTTTTCTGAGGTGCGCTCATATGGTACTTCTGGTGGTACCGGGCTGGTTGTGGGGCCCACGTCAAACTGTTATCCGATCAACCCCGTCCATCGAGTTCACCCCCTCATGTTCACTGTAGAAACCAATTATCAGGCCGATCCAGAACTTTGGTGGGTCACAACGAAGGGAAGGGTTTAAAATCATGACTGTGGCCTACTTGGGTTTTGGATTGGCCTGATTTTTGGTGTGTTTGTTCATCCCAGTGGAGCGCATCTGATGAATGGATTAGATGGAATACACACTACACGCTGGGCCCAGGAATCGGGGGAGGTTTTATTGGTTGGGCGTCCCGTTCCAACTGTTACTTGTGTTGTAGACAAGCTGAGTTTCGGTTCGGATTGATTTTTGGCCCCATGGCGTAGCATCGAAGGGGGCATCTAATGGATGGGATGGATCTGATTCATGGTGACGTGGGCCCCATAACAGCCTGGTACCACTACAAGTGGTGGTAGGTGCCATATGAGCGGATACCTTTCTGTTTTTATTTTATTTTATTTATTTTTTGCTGCTGGGTTTTGATTTGGGCCTTTTTAAAAAATGGATTTTGGGCTTTTTCGGTATTTTTTTTCCTGATTTTCTTTGATCTCATCTGCATTTTTTTGGGCCATTGTCTGGGTTCTTGTTTTGATCATTTGGGTTATGGTTTTTATTTTCTATTTTTCTTTTCCAGTCTGATTTTCTTATAGATCTATTATTTGCTTCTCCTTTATTACTTTTCGCATATTTCCAAGACGATCTGGTTATCAGAGCCATTTGTTGGGTGGGATCAACTGTGAATCAGCACAAATTGATGGTTAGGGCTGCTCCAACAGTGCAATTTGTTTGCCACTGATACCAAATGGTATGGCCCACTGGATGAACGTTTCTGATCTGTGGACACATGTATATACCATGGAGATTTGAGGTGTTTGTGTCGATCACAATCAGGTTCCATTGCTGGCCATTCCATAGATGGAGCTCATATGGCTACATGGTGTGGTGTTTTGGGACCGCCCACATGGCGGGGCCGTCCTGAGCGACCCATCATGTGGAACTTGTGCTGTTCAACCAATTATAGCCATCTGATCCTTGGATGTTTTCTCTGCCAAATGTAAACCATTGATTCTTCCTTTTTCAATGATGCATTTGAAGATTGCCTACTGGACGTATGGATCTTTTTGATGTTTCTGTTTTTAATTATAAATTTGTTTGCTTTTGATCTTCATGCAGAATGCTCTTCTTGAGTTTGTGAGAGTGGTGAAAGCAAAAGAGCAAACAGTTGCTGGTAAACTTCACCATCTTACTCTGGAGGCAATTGATGCTGGTAAGAAGAAGCTTTACGAAGCAAAGGTATGGGTCAAGGCATGGGAGAATTTCAAGGAGTTGCAGGAATTCAAGCACACTGGGGATAGCACATTTACGCGTTCAGATCTCGGTGCTAAGCGAGGTGATGATTTTGGAACCCATGATTTCTTTTTTCTTATATAGAATTATCAATTATCCCAAATTGAGATATTATTTCACCAAATAAGGGCTGGTTGAATATTTTTTATGCGCCTATTTTCTATTGATTATGTGGCTATATGCACTTCTATGCATGGTATTAGAATGATCTTTGACACCTTTTTGTACATTTTGGGCAAGGGCCCGAATCTATGGCAAATGTGTACCATTCAAGAAGCAACCAAATAGAAAAGGAAAACCTTGAGTTGGATGCATACTTTTTCATGAAGATCAAACTATAAAATTTAGATGCAAATTCAATGGAAAATAAAAGGATTGTGGGCTGATATCCAACAACCTACCAGCCATGATGCTAGTAATCACAACATTCCCTCGCTCTTTTAACGAAGGCTTTAATGAAGGCAAATAGGCAATGCATGCCTGAAGGGAAGTAGCTCATCCTTTAAACCCAAGGAAGATTATTTATTTAAATAACCATTATAGGTATTTAGAAAAGCAGTCTTTACTCATTGTTAAGTTAAGAAAAACCGTAATGCAATCCTAAACATCCAATGCATCTATTCTTAACCATTTATTTCAGTAAAATATTAATGATGACTATAATGCCTTTGAATCTCTTCACAACCATATAGGTGTATGTAATAGGCCATAACTAGCACAACAGTATCAGAATTGCATGATCTTGGGTTCTTTTCAAATCTAACTAAATTGGCTTTCAAACAGGACTAAGTTCGCATCATTCGCACATTGGTACCTCAACAAATTGCCTTTGGAGTAATTGACTAAAACACCAAGGGAAACCTGTTCAACCAACTTTATAGACTTCTGAAACCACCTAACGAGTCGACGGGCCTGATTTTTAAGTTGGAAATGATCTTGGTACAATCACATGATGATAGTTTGTGATGTAGGACAATTAACCATTTGTAGTTATCTGGGTCCTCAGAGGGTGGTGGCTTTTCGATGGCTAGTTGCAAGGGATAAAATCTTAACCATAAATCATCTGAGAATTGGAAATATGGTTAACCCAAAATATCCATTGCCTTCATGATCACAGGTCAGTTGAACACCTATTCATGCATGTATCCTGATGACGTGCAGAGTAGGTCCATTCGAAATTTTAATTTTTCCCCCCTCAAGATAGCTTGGGTGAATACTAGTTTGGATTCAGGAATTATTCCAGGCATGACATGCAGCATGACACATGGATTGGATGGAAAAGAGAGGAAGGTTGCTTTGTAACCTAGCTCCCCAAGCAGGGCTGTGGTTGATTTGTGAGGGTGGAATAAGAGATCTTTTTGCAACAAATCTGAAAGGTGGTTACATGTCACATGGTTTGGAACAGGGTAGTTAATCGGGCATTTGGTGTAAGTTGGGAGGTGGCCTTGCCTTCGTCTTGGCTTAAGACTCATCAGCCCAGTTATTTGGTTGAGCTCAATGGGTTGTTTTTTTAGTTTTTTGGTTTGAATAATTTCAGTTTTCGGTAAGGAGTTTGCTCCATGTGTGTAGTAAGTATTTCTCTGTAAAAGGACACCGTCTCAGCACTTTAACCTTTTCTGACCCCTGCCATGAACGGCATGCATACACTGACAGTGAAGGACCTCCCTTAAGAGAGAACCAAGGGGAAAAGGGAGCATGCACGGGCACCTTGTAGTGAAATGTTGTAAGAAACCCAGAGAGGCTATTGAAATTTCATCCTTCCCCTGTTTTCTGTCATCACCATTGGCCTTCATCATCACTTGAGCAATGTTTATTGGGCTTCTATCTACTTCTTTTTTCCCCTGCCTTCCGGTTCAAGCTGCTCTAGGCCCACCCAATGATATTGTGTAAGAGTTGAAGATGTTTTTACTGGTCCTTAAAAGATGGACTATTCCTGTCCTTTTATGATGCAAGCCACACTATTTACTGATGGGTAAGTACCATTGTTGTCATCTGCGACCACATATGCGCATATGCGATCTGACACATACGCGATCACATATGTAGCATATGCGAAAATATGCGATGTATGCGATTGCATACAACATATGTGATCGCATATTGGCCAACGGTTGGCACATTATTTTATTTTATTTTATTTTTGTAAAAAAATAATTTTTTTGTCTATAACTTAATTTCTTTTTATTTTTTTTACAAAATTTTTTGAATTTTTTCAAAAAAAAAAAAATTAAAGCAAAAAATATGCGGTCGCATATGCGATGCAACAACACTGGTAAGTACCAATAACCTGTAACTGAGTATCAGACCACATTGAGAAGTCCTATGGAGAGAACCAGCATAACTTCATCCTCATATTGTTTAGGTTCTATAGTTTATAGGGAGTACAATTTGTTGACATTAGGATTTTGTGGTGCATGACTCTTAGTTGCACAAAGCCGCAAACATTCTACGCAGCTGCTGCTCCTGTTTCAAATCACACTTTGGATTTGCGCCGCACCTTCTACTTGCTAGCTGTTTATACCTTTTCTTTTAGAAGGTAATGCATTTAAAATTTTTGGAAACACAACACAGTTGTGCATTGCAGTGTGGTGTTTGTTGCTCTGATAAATGATGTTGCCTCTTTGATTATTGCATAAAACGCTTTTTACTTTTACAACAAAAACCCAGCTGACTGAGTGAGTGACTTGGTCGAGTCATGCTGACTCAAATCGAGTTGGCCGATTTTTTGAGCCAACTAGATGAGTCTTCTCAAGATCCGACCGAATCAATCCAGTCAGTGAGTTTCCATGAGACTTGGTTCAAAATGCCATCGAGGTGAGTTGACTCAGTTGAGTTTTGAGTCGACCCACTGAGTTTTAGAACTATGATTGGAGCATGAGCTGAGGGTGTGCATTTTGGCTTAACATTCTGATTTGGGTCAAGTTTCTCGTATGAGTAGCAGTGGCTGCACATTCTTGTAGATTTTGGCCCAGGTGGAGAGTACCCTCTCCGCAACCAGCTTAGCTGAGTCTTGAGGCTTAATATTGCTAAGAATTTCAACATTGCCACTGCCTTCCATCGAGCTTGGGTAAGATACTGCCATAGATGAGGATGCTATTGCATGTTTTTGGATCGTCTTTAGAGCTGCATTGGAATTAATAGCCGAAGAACCATTCGAGATTTTTTCTATACCAACAGTAATTAGGTCTGGAGGCATGTCAATAGGAATGAGGTTGCCCTGGCCTTCTGTGACTGCTTCTGCTATGATTCCCACTTGGTTTTGTAATCTGGAAGTCAGTGGGCGAAAATCTCCCCCATAAAAGGGGGAGAAAAGAAATCCTGATCATGCACCCGAATCTTCTACCTCATCACTTCACCCCTTGTACAACTACAGGTGCATCTTAGGCGACAGTGGTCTTGACAAAATGTTTGTATGGTGAAAAATTACCTTACCGTTATTCCCCCACCCATACACACACACAAAAGGAAAAAGAGGTGAAAAAAAAGCTCTTTGATGGTCAATCATAGACTGTGTTAATAATGTGTGACCTATTCATCAAGTACCGTATGTATTTCAGTGCTCCTGCAGTCTACCATAAGGGGTGATCTTGATCCCTCTTGATATCTTCTAAGTTGTAGCTCCTCTTGTAAATGTTTCGCTTATAAATAAAGGATTAGAGAGTGAGGGCCAATCAAAAGCTTTCTCATTCCGCTTATAATAACATCACTTTCTTCTTCCTTGTTGATGCATGTGTTTGTGGCTTCTATTATCTATGTTTGTGGCTGTGCACCTCGGAATGTGCTTCTATTATCTATGTTGCACGAACTTTGCTCATTTTTTTATTTTTTTTTTAAAGCAACTTCTATAAAGAAAAAGAGAGCTACAACAAGAAAAAAGAGCAAAAGAACGGAAAGAAGGCAAAGCTGCCGAGGTGGCAAGCCGCCCCTAACAACCTAAAAAAGATAAATCAAAAGACCTTAAAAAGGTTACATTAGAAGCCCATTCAATCACCAGATTTTTAGCCCTCTTTCCAACCACAAAACCAGTCGAGGAGGCATTGTTGAAGCAGCGATTATTTCTTTCCTCCCAAACAGCCCACCAAATGACGATGATAGCCATTCGCCAAATGATCGATTTGACCTTCCCTACTTTTTGTCCTTTCCAACTGGATAACAAGCTGCCTGCAGACTGGGGAGCACACGAAGAGACCGAAAATTGCTGGCAGAAGTTGGCCTGAATTTTAGACGTGAAAGGGCGGTGGACGAGTAAGTGATCGACCGACTCAGCGTCGCTCATGCAGCAGAGATGGATATTAACTATCTGCAACCCTCTTAAGGAGATTATCCACAGTAAGTATTCTATTACGACTGGCTAACCAAGCGAAACACATGAACTTAGGAGGGGCCTGGATCTTCCATATGAATGGAGCCGCAATTTGAACGTGGGGGTACACAGAGCAGGCAGCAGTATATAGCGATTTAACAGAGAAAATGCATGACTTCTTCAGCTTCCAAATGATACCGTCTTGCTGATTGGAGAGGGGAACCGATCGCAGGAGACGTGGGGGTAACGCTCATTTTGAGAAAAAAAAATGGTCCGTAATGGGCTGATACAGGGCCATACCATGCTGAGACAGGGCCAACACATTTTCATCCTTTAAAAAATTCAACTGTTACAGGGATTACATTACATTTATTTGATTGAATCTGCCTGCAATTGTTTGCATCATGTATTAATGTGTGATTCGAGCATATGCATTAGAAATCCATGGAATTTGTCTGTAGCTGGAGATTGTCTGAATTTCCCAAGTTCAGAAGAATCCTCTTAGTGAAATTAATCTGGCCATGTAAACCAGGTGACCACGAACCAGGATGGAAAACAGTGTCAGCAGATGATCCTGTGGTCCAAGATGCAGCAAACCATGCTGTGAAGACCATCCAACAGAGGTCCAACTCGCTGGCCCCTTATGAACTGCTAGAGGTGGTCGACGCAAAGGCTGAGGTCAGCATTTTCACCTTTCTCATACCCCTTCTCTTCTTTCGATACAGACAAGCTATGTTAATGTACTCATGAATCGACTTCACATGTGTGGTACATGTACTGAACTCACACATTCCACACTTGATGGAGCACAGATCAGAAGTCACATTGGATGGGATGATCTTACTGATCAGTGGTCATCAAATGGATTGTTAGAATGAAAATTCATTGAAGGTCAAAATTAATGGTAGATGTCCATTTGATTGGCCACTTGGGATCGTCCAAGCAGTGCGATAATTTGGACTCCTGTGAATGGGTGGGATTGGATTCTTGTCTATACCACTTGCATGCTGGATGCATGAGTAGGATAATTTTGTGTCATATAGTCCTCCTTTTGCCATTCGTCTGTCTGCTTGGAGGGAAATTGTTCAGTTCTGATGCACTTTCCCATTGATCTGATGGGGCCCACTGTGAATGGGTATTACCCAAAGAGGTTTGCTTGAATACATCCTGATGTGTTGCAATATGATATGTTGGGACTTTTAACTTGATTATGGATGTTCTACACCGAAACCGTTCATATGATTAGTCTCAACTTGCATGGTGAATAGAAAACAAATAGAATCTTTAAATGATTAAGTTGGCCCTTTGAAATTTGGCTTTTTTGCTTTGAAAATGGATGATCACGTAACATTTGTGTAATCAAAGGGTTGAAATATTCAATCTGAAAAAAAATTTCAGGCATGCTCCCATTTAAGGGGAGCCGTTTCACATAAATGGTTTGGGTCATTGGAAAATGCCCAAGTCCAATGGATAAAATCCCAATGTATCATATTGCAATACATCGGGATGAATTCTGGCAAACCCCATACCCAAAATCCTCCATGCTGAAAGTTACTAACCATCCTTTGACCCTTTTTGGACTATTGCTGGATATCATCATATGGAAGCTTTTAGCCTAGCCTCTTCCTCCATTCATGGTGGGGGCCTTTTTTTTTTTGACGAATATTCATGATGGGGCCCATCAATTCAATGGTCTGGAATCTGGATAGACAGCGATGGGCCACTAACTAGATGGGTTCTGATGTGGGTCCTTGTTGTTTTCATCTTTTCACTTTCGTTTTTATATCAGGTGATAGAAGATTCTGCCAAGTTCGATATGCTTCTCAAGTTAAAGAGGGGAAGCAAGGAGGAGAAACTCAAGGTTGAAGTGCACAAGAACATTGAAGGTACCTTCCACTTGAATCAGATGCAACCCCATGAGCATGCTGACTAGTCATATGTATGTATATATAAGAATGACCCCAGAATACTGATATATGAATAAACCAGTACAATGATGCCTCCCCCCAAAACTCTACAAACCACAGCGACTGATGAGTTACAGTTTTAGATATATGAACACAGATCGGCATCTGTTTATCTTATTTCTCTTTTGTGAATAAATACATGTGTTATGATAAAAATGGGTGAGATCTTTTTATGTCGTTTAATACATAAAATACATACACACTAGGGGTGCAACCCAGCCGGGTTGGGCTGGGTTGGGTTGGGTTGAGTGTTCACCTGAACTCAAGAGGACCCAACCTGCCCAAATTCAAGGTGCCTAGCCAGAACCCAACCAGGACTCCTCTATACTTGACCAGACCCAAACCCGGCCTAACCCAAATACCTATGATTATTCCCAACCGACCTAACTCGACCCAAATCTGCTCAACCGAACCAGAACCCAACCCAACCCGATTTCCAATCGGGTTGGCATTTTCCTACTTGAACCCTCCTGTGGACCTTGACAACCCAATCCAGCCCACCCCGACTCGGGTTTGGTCAATCATTCTGGACCCGAGTTGCTGCCCTAGCATACACTATTGTAGATTTACCCATTTGTGGTGCACGTTCCAAGGGAACTGACACAGTGGAGTTATTTGATATTCTGGCAGTGTTATGGCTGATATGCAGGTACTAAGAAATTGTACACGTGGCATAAATGAATTAAAGTATAAAATTCATGAGATCACTTGAAAATCAAATGGATCGAGCAAAATCTTGAACTGAGTAAATTATGTTTTCGTGTTGAATTCCGATGGGTGGCCCACCAATGGACCCATGAGAGGTTTTAAGATCCATTTAGGTCCCATGATTTGAACGGTTTGAGAGCTCATCTAACACGGTATCATTTCTCGGCATCAAACATCATCAACCCTCCGCCAGTGTTTTTCTCATTGAAATACAAGTGATATATGATCAGATACTGTGTTTTTAGGCCTGTTAGGATTCATGAAATAAATAAATAAATAAATCAAGATGGAAGAGGACGAATCCAGGGTAAAGCTCAATGTACAAATCAACATGTGGGGGCCTACCGTCGTGTTTTAATGATATCCGAACTGTCCATCATGTGTGCTCCCTAAGGTCCTAGGGAACCCAATAAACTGGCTGATCCAAAGCTCGGGTGGGCCACACCCCAGGGAACAGTTGGGATGGGGAAGCCCACCATTAAAATTTTTCCAGATTGTATGTGGTGTCCACCGTGTCTTGCATATGCCATTTAATCCATGCGGAAGATGCATCTGACCAGGATCGATGGACAGCAAAAAGAAAAGAAAAGAAAATATTAAAAAAAAAAAAAAACCATTCCAAAATTGGGTCTGCCACAGGATGTGATTATTAAAGGTTTTAGGCATGATTTTATATGTTGTGGTCCTGTGTTTTGGGATCCAACGAGGATAGGAAGGGGAGCACATGATGGGCGGATCAAATGTCATTAAGTATAACTGTGGGCCACATGTTTATTTGTACATTAAGCTAATAGTAGAAACGTTTGAAAAAGCTGTTTTTACTTGTTTATTCAGCATCATTTTCCTGGAGAAATGGATTTCGTTTCCAATCCTCAGGTCTGGCGAAGTTTATTTCACCCGGAGATAATACGTGGGTGTTGCCTGATAAAATGTTTAAGATGAGTTTTGAGTCCAATGGTTCAGATTATTGAGTGATGGGTTCCATGTGGGATTATGAGCCCAATGGTTGAGTCCAAAAAAGTGATGGGGCCCTACTTGAGTTCTTGTCAGGACTCTTTTGCCACACACACCTTCCCTTGGTCATAGCAGACATCAATGATGCCTGTTACGATGAATAGCGATGGAAAAGAACGAATAAAGAAAAGGGTGATGGGGTTTTTCCCCATCTTCGACCGGTCCTGAGCCCTGCTCAACCGGTCGTGGGAGGCGCTCGACCGGTCGTAGGTTCAAGCCCTGACACGATTCAAAGTCCAGCGAGTTCGTGCTATTTTTCTCGGAGGCTAATACCAGTCCTGGAATTTCCAGGACCAGTCGAAGGCGGGCTTCGACTGGTTGTGGATAGGCTTCGACCAGTCGAAGGAGGCTAAGACCAGTCCTGGAATTTCCAGGACTAGTCGAAGGTTACGCAGTTTGTTCCGCGATTTTGCGCGAAACTGCGGATTTGAGTCCTTTCGCAATCGGGATGTGAAAGGAAAGTTTTCTTAAACTATAAAAGGGGTTGCCTAGGGTTTTCTAGATAACAAGAGGGTTTCCTAAAGCTTTACAAGGGATTTGCTAAAGGTTTAGGGCTATAAGAGGGTGAGGAGAGAGGAAGAGAGAGAGAGAGGAAGCTTATAGAAGGGAGGTTCTGCTCGTGGAGGTTATCTATTGTACAATATATATCTCAGCGCTTCTATGTTCTCGTAATCGGTTAGATCTCTCCATATTATCTATTTCTCTTATTGTTTATCCACTCCTGCGTGAGTGAAGAAGGTTGTAACGTTCTACTTCATAGTGGATTGTTGATCTGGACGAGGTCCCGTGGTTTTTACCTCTTTGAGGGTTTTCCACGTAAAAATCTCTTGTGTGGTGTGTGATTGATGCATTGATTGTTTTCATTGCTTTATTATCCATAATTCTAGTTTGTTCTGGAGGGCTAGATCCTAAGGTTTTGTGCAAGGCCCCTAATAAAGTGGTATCAGAGCTAAGTTCATTGAACGGGTAGGATCGGTTTTGAATTATGGAAGGTAGCTCATCAAGGATGATCAGCCTCAATGGTTCTAACCGGACCATATGGAAGGCTAAGATGGAGGACTTGCTTTATTGCAAGGACCTATATTCTCCAATTTTAGGCATATCAGCAAAATCTAAGGATATGATTGATGATGATTGGAAGAAGATGGACCGAAAGGCGGTGGGGTTTATTAGACAATGGTTGGATGATTATATGTTCCACCATGTGTCCACGGAAACCTTAGCCGCTAGCCTATGGCTGAAATTACAAGGGTTGTATGAGAGGAAGACAGCCGGTAATAAGATTTTTCTGATAAGGCGACTTGTGAATCTCAAATTCAAAGATGGTGGTTCTGTGGCCGAGCACATGAATGAGGTCAACAATATAGTGAACCAACTCACCTCTATGAAGATGGTCTTGGATGATGAATTGCAGGCTTTACTATTGCTTAGTTCATTGCCTGACAGTTGAGAGACATTGGTGGTGTCTCTAAGTAACTCCGCGCCAGACAGAAAGATATCCATGGAACAGGTGACTAACTGTCTCTTCAATAAAGAGACAAGGAGGAAGTCTCAGGAGTCTACTCAGCAAGAGGCTTTGTGACACAGGAACGGGGGAGAGGAAATAACAGGAATGGCGGGAAGGCTCGAGATAAATCAAGAGACAAGTCGAGTAACAGAAAAGATGTTGAATGCTGGAATTGTGGCAAGAAGGGCCACTACAAGCATGATGTCGTGGTAAGAAAAACGACAAGAAAGGAAAAGGGAAGGAAGATGAATCAGATTCCACTGCGATCGCTTTAGATGGCGACATGGTAGTTATTCTTTCAGTAGATCATGATGTATGTCTTACGGCTACGAGTCAGGACACCGACTGGGTGATAGACTCGGGAGCTTCTTTTCATGCGACTCCACACAGGGACTCTTTCACAAGTTACAAGTCAGGTGACTATGGGACTGTGAAGATGGGAAATTCTGGCGTATCAAAAATCGTGGGAGTCGGTGATATTTGTGTGAAGACCGATGTGGGCTGCACATTGGTTCTCAGGGATGTAAGGCATATCTCAGACCTTCGCCTCAACTTGATATCGACGGGAATGTTAGATGATGATGGCTATGAAAGCCGGTTTGCTGGTGGGCGATGGAAGCTCATCAAGGGTTCGTTGATCGTGGCCAGAGGAAAGAAGTGTTGCACCCTTTACAAGGCAAGTGTTAGTATGTGCAAGGGTGGGTTGAACGCAGCGGAAGATTCAGCTATTGACATGTGGCACAGGCGTCTAGGCCACATGAGTGAAAAAGGGCTTCAACTACTAGCAAGGAAGCGGCTCCTTCCAGATGTGACAGGTACACCTCTCAAAACCTGTCTTGATTGTTTATCAGGGAAACAATATAGAGTTTCATTTATTAAATCTGCTTCTCATGTTAATAAAGTGCATGCATTAGATTTGGTTTATTCTGATGTTTGTGGTCCTATGAGGACAAAAACCTTGGGTGGGGCATTGTATTTTGTTACTTTTATAGATGATGCATCTAGGAGGGTTTGGGTTTATGCTTTGAAATCCAAGGACGAGGTTTTTGGTGTGTTTAAATTGTTTCATGATATGGTCAAGAGAGAGACAGGTAGATCATTGAAGTGCATCCGCATTGACAATGGTGGTGAATACATTGGTGACTTTCACGAGTACTACAAGTCCCTGGGTATACGGCATGAACAGACGGTTCCCAAGACCCCCCAACATAATGGTGTAGCTGAGCGAATAAATCACACCATTGTTGAGAGAATCAGATGCATGTTATCTCATGCGAAGTTGCCCAAGACGTTCTAGGGAGAAGCAATACACACGGCGGTGTATTTGATAAACAGGTCTCCATCAGCCCCGTTGAATGGAGAAGTACCTGAGAAGGTGTGGACTGGACAGGATCCATCGTACAGTCATCTTAGGGTGTTTGGATGTAGGGCATCCGTTCACGTACCAAAGGACGAGAAGTCCAAGCTCGATATAAAGATCAGGCAGTGTGTGTTCTTAGGGTACGATGATGAAAAGTTTGGTTACAGGTTATGGGATCCGACCGAGAGGAAGCTTGTCAGGAGCAGAGATGTGGTTTCTTTGAAGATCAGTGTATAAAAGACATTGGTAAGCCAGAGAAGAACCAGCCTAGTTCAGGTGAGCTAGAGGACATGAATCCGGTTATTCCTCCTGTGATTCCTGATGACAGGGGAGTACAACAAGGTGCAGAGGACGAGAGAGTTCCTTCAGAAGATGGACCAGGGGAGCAGCCGCCACTTGATCCACCTGTTGAGCCACAGGTGAGGAGGTCATCTAGGGACAGATAGTCGTCCAAGAGGTACTCGCCACATGAGTACATTATGCTGACTGATGGGGGAGAGCCAGAAGATTATTCTGAGGCCCTAGCCAACAAGCATAAGGGGAGTGGTTGAAAGTTATGCAAGAGGAGATGGAATCATTGCATAAGAACCACACCTATGACATGGTGAAACTGCCTAAGGGCAAGAAAGCTCTGAGCAACAAGTGGGTGTTCAGAAAGAAGATTGAGCAAAAGAATTCGCAGACGAGGTTCAAGGCCAGACTTGTGGTGAAAGGGTTTGGTCAGAGGAAAGGTGTCACGCCCCAAACTCGGAAACCGGGCTCACAAAATTCCCGATCGCCGAATCCGGCGCCGACAGCCTCCGTAGAACCCCATTCTCAGCTCCCAGCGCCCATACGCCAGGTTCCGATCCTGGGATGCTACAAGGAGGATTTTTAGCATCCGTTTAATTTATAATAAGCATAACCAAAGGCATAACCCACAAACAACAACCAAAAACTCCATCACATTTCCACTATGATAAAAAACTTTACAAGTACAATGAGCATAAAGAGAAATACAATGGGAATGAACAAAAAGCTCCAAAAGATCTGCTCTGCACTCCTGCCTCAGCGCTGCTGCGTCCTCGCGTCACCTGCACGCAACGGCCGTACATAAGCTTATAGAAAGCTTAGAGGGTGGTGAAAGTGTGTGCGCAAGGTAGTAATACAGATATGCAGTATCAGAGTAATGCGGAACATACTGGTGAATTCATGAATACCGTTAGCCGTACCGAGGCTATGCGATGCAAGACATGAATGATGTTGGCCATACCAAGGCCATGTGATGCGAGATGCAACTCAAGCATACAAATCCTCATCTATATCCACATGTCAATACAGCTCAAATCTGGGATATCACCGGGGTCTAGTACACTCTAAACCAGATTGCCGCCCCATCGCGCGCAATAAGGTAAGTGGAAGAGACCTCACTACCCGCCTGCCAATATCGGGCTCGGCTCGTCGATAGCAGACCCATTCCTCGAGCTGGTCAGACTCAGCCTAGCATTGCCACCTCCTCTCGGACGGGTAAGGCGTACCCCCTTCCAACCGACCACGACACAGTGGAAAGCGCAGCCGTCTGGTAATCGGCACTCGGCGCTCCTGCACCCACTCGGTCTAGACGTTGGAGTAACCTCTTGGTACCATAAGGGTTTAGAGACTTTCACCCAGGGATATCTATAGCACCCCATGTAGAACAAGATTTCCGGTATCCAATCCTGCCAACCACGATATGCCTGTGGAGGCTACGACCCTGATGTTGCTAAGGCGTACAGTAACCATATCACACGATGCGAATGCATGAATCACACTATCCAGTCATGCAGCAATCCTGTGCGTCTCGTGCGCTCATGTGGGGCAACACTGCCTAACCGGGAGCCCCTAACAATCTGCCCGAAGGCATATGCTATGATCAGTCACTTCTCATATCAAACATACATATGATGCGTATGATAATGAATCATGGGACTTTACTAAACATGTTATATGAGATAAATGTTGTTCATAAGGAGATGGGCCTAGATGACCTACAAGTATGGGCCTTACAATGGGCCCTAGGGAGAATCAGAATGCGGACATTTAACCAACATTATTCTACAATGTGGACGTCAAACCAACATTGCTCCCAAGGCATTGCCCGTCGTAAACATCATTACATAAATCATGTTGGGATCATACATTGCAATGGACTTTCGGTACATCCCATTGGGCCTTAAATACATCAAATGGGTCGTATCACATGGGCCTTACATTCATCAAATGGGCCGCAATAATGGGCCTCACCAATGGGCCTTAAGTACATTGCAATGGGCCATAACCCATGGGCCTTAGAATGCATCAAAATGGGCCTCGCAACATGGGCCTTATATATATCAAAGTGGGCCTCAACCACGGCTACAAATACATCGAATGGGCCTCATAATATGGGCCCTACATCCATATCAAGGTGGGCCCCAATGATCTACCACAAATACATTAAGATGGACCTCAAAACATGCCAAGGTGGGGTCCACTTGGACTTTAGATTTGTTTCATTCTTTAACTCATGCCATAAAATGGCCCTTCCAAAATGGATAGACGGATTGGATGTAACATATACATCATGGTGGGGCCCATGAAATCCCACCATCCGGTGTTACCTATATAATATAATATATTTGTGTGTATATATATATATATATATATATATATATATATATATATACACACACACACACACACACGCACCCACGCACAGCCACGCACGCACCCACGCACCCAACCACGCACGCACGCACCCACGCACACCACCACACACGCACTCACGCTGTGGGCTCCACCGTCCAGTGGATGGTGGGATAAAGCTCATAGATCATGTGGACTCCACGTGGGGCCCACCTTAATGTTTACCTCCCATCCAACCCGTTCATAAGGTCACGCAGACCTAAATGAAGGCTAAAAACAAATTTAAGCTTGATCCGAAACTTCTGTGGGCCCAAAAAGTGTTTCAACAGTAGACATTTCAATTCATACTGTTTCCTTTGGTGTGGGCCATCTGAAACTCAGATAGGCCTGAGCTTTGGAGGGGGGCTACCTCAGGAGGTGGCCCACCAAATAAACAGTTTGGATGGAAGATAAGCATCATGGTGGGGCCCACGGCAGGAGCCGTGGGTCGCTGCCGACCGTCCGCTCGTCAGCTGGCACAGGTAGCGCCTGCACCCTCTGACCGTTGTCAGCGGCAGCAGCAGGCGCTGCTGCCTTCTTACAATTTTTTTTTTAATTTAGTTTTCTTGGGGTTTTTCTCGTATGGGGCCCACGTCAGGTAAATCTACCCCGACCATTGGATTCCATGGTTCATGACAGGCTATATGAGCCCAATATTGAAGGTATTTAGGTGCATAGGGGCATCGGGGAAGATTTCAAGGGTGGAAATATTGTTTTCCATACTACGGCCCGCCGAAGAATCGGACTGACCTCATTTTTCGGTTCAACGGTTGAAATTAGATGAGGGATAGGATGGACGGTGTGGATTCTCTGCACACACCAAGGTATAGCCTGCACACGTGACCACCCAAAAATCTAAAAGAAAACCATGCTGCTGGTGTGCGCTGTAACCACGTAAGTACACATACCCTATGTTAGCCACCTCCACAGGGACGGTACCAAGACCGCCAGTGATGAAACGAGGTGTCTTTCACTCGGTATGCCACCTGAGCCATGTGTCTGGTTGGGTCCCACGTCAGGTCACACCTAACTGGCAGCCACCCCCACGTTAGCCATCACAAGGTGGGCCTCCCCCATTGACGGTTGGGATGACATGTAAACATCATGGTGTGTCCCACATAGATGGGGTCCACCGGTAGATGGCATGGATGAAACACACACATCATAAGTGGGCCATGATCATGGAAAGAGAGAGGGAGAGAGAGAGAGAGATCGACAATATCGGAGGGGATGGAGGGACCCCGCCACTATGGGCCCCTCATACAAATATACATCAAGGTGGGTCCCACATATATGGACCCTTAATCAAACAAAATGAATGAAAAACAATTATCTAAAATCACTCACCGCTCCTTCATGCTCCTTAGGCTTCCTTTGCTCCTTATCTTCGATTCCAACGGAGGAGATGGGGTTTGGATGGTTGAGATGGAAGATGGAAGGGTAGGAAAGGTGGGCCACACTTGTTGCTTGGGAGAGTTGGAGAGGCTTGGATGTGTGAAGCTCTCTTGCTTGGGAAAGTGTTTTGAAAATGAAGGAGAGAGAGGGTTGTAAAGAGAGAGAGATGGGTGATGTTTGATGGAGTGATGGATGTGGTGGTGATGGGTGTAAGAGGCTCTTTTTGACTTTTGGGGTAAAAGTTGTAAGAGAGGTATGGGTTTGTAAGAATCTTTTTTACTTTGGGGCTTGCTTGGGAAAGGGTGAAAAGTTGATGTGTACTTGACATGGTGGGATTGATTGATGGGTGATTGATGTGACATCTCGTTAAGATTCTCTTGGGTTTCGCAACGCGCGGTGTTTTCCTCGCACCGAACGCTGGCCCACATCTCCTGGTCAGGGTATCGCCTCGGCGCGCGAGTCGCGGGATCGGAACCGCGGCGACGGTGCAGTCGCATTGGTACAAGTCTCGGATTGAGTCGACATGGGTTGACAGCGTGTGAATCAGGGTAGCGCACAACGCCGGTTAAGGGTCGAAAGTTGCCGGAATTCGACCGGAAAGACCGTAAGCACCTACGGAACGGTACGGTCTAGGGTACGGGTCTTACAAAAGGCATAGACTTCGAGGAGATATTCTGACCAGTGGTGAAGATGACATCCATACGGGTGTTACTTGGGTTGCCAGCTAGCATAGATCTGGAGATAGAGCAGTTAGATGTTAAAACCGCCTTTCTCCATGGTGACCTGGAAGAAGAGATCTACATGCACCAACCAGAGGGGTTCGAAGTCAAGGGTAAAGAGCATATGGTGTGTAGGCTGAGGAAGAGCTTGTATGGGTTGAAACAAGCTCCACGGTAATGGTACAAGAAGTTCGACTCATTTATGTTGAAACATGGGTATGACAGAACGGAGTCGGACCACTGTGTGTTCACGTGCAAGTTCTCAGATGGTGATTTCTTAGTTCTGCTCTTATACGTTGATGACATGCTCATCATGTGAAAAGACATCAAGAAGATCGACAGGCTGAAACAGGAGTTGGGTAAGTCTTTTGCGATGAAAGACTTGGGCCCGGCTAGACAGATCTTAGGAATGGAGATAACCCGTGACAGAAGCAGCAGGAAGCTCTGGCTGTCACAAGAGCGGTATATTGAGAAAGTCCTAGAGCGGTTCAATATGAATGCAGCGAAGCCGGTCAGTACTCCACTAGATGGTCACTTCAGATTGAGCGACAGGCAGGTTCCAAGACGAAGGCAGAGGTGGAAGAGATGCAGAAGATACCCTACGCGTCAGCGGTAGGAAGTTTGATGTATGTTATGGTGTGTACACGCTTAGACATAGCATATGCGGTTGGTGTTGTCAGCCGGTACCTTGTCAATTCTGGCAAAGAGCATTGGGCAGCGGTGAAATGGATACTACGATATCTAAGAGGCTCATCCAGGTTGAGCCTATGCTATGGTGACGGTAAACCTGTGTTAGAGGGCTACACAGATGCAGATATGACAGGCGACATAGACTCCAGGAAGTCTACATTGGGGTTCATGTTCACGTTTGCAGGGGGAGCGGTTTCTTGGCCGAGCAAGCTCAGAAGGTTGTAGCATTGTCGACGACAGAGGCCGAGTACATTGCAGTCACAGAGGCATGTAGAGAGATGCTTTAGATGAAGAGGTTCCTACAGGAACTTAGCCTAAAGCAGGAGGAGCACGTAGCCTATTGCGATGGTCAGAGTGCTATACACTTGAGCAAGAATCCAAGTCAGCATTCCAAGTCGAAGCACATAGAGATTCGGTATCACTGGATTAGGGATACTTTGGAACAAAATGTGTTACAGCTTAAGAAGGTCCACACGGACGATAATGGGTCAGACATGATGACCAAGGCTTTGCTCAAGGGCAAGTTTGAGGTTTGTAGAAACCTAACTGGCTTGAAGAAGGTGGATCCCTCGTGGGTCAAAAAGGGGGAGATTTGATGGGATTTTTTCCCCATCTTCGACCGGTCCTGTGCCCCGCTCGACCGGTCGTGAGAGGCGCTCGACCGGTCGTAGGTTTGAGCCCTGGCACGACTCAAAGTCCAACGAGTTCGTGCTGTTTTTCTCGAAGGCTAAGACCAGTCCTGGAATTTCCAGGACCAGTCAAAGGTGGGCTTCGACCGGTTGTAGATAGGCTTCGACCAGTCGAAGGAGGCTAAGACCAGTCCTGGAATTTCCAGGACTAGTTGAATGTTACGCAGTTTATTCCGCGATTTTGTGCGAAACTGCGGATTTGAGTCCTTTCGCAACCGGGATGCGAAAGGGAAGTTTCCTAAACTATAAAAGGGGTTGCCTAGGGTTTTCTAGATAACAAAAGGGTTTCCTAAACTTTACAAGGGATTTGCTAAAGGGTTTAGGGCTATAAAAGGGTGAGAGAGAGAGAGAGGAAGAGAGAGAGGAAGCTTATAGAAGGGAGGTTCTGCTCGTGGAGGTTATCTACTGTGTAATCTATATCTCAGCGCTTCTATGTCCTCGTAATCGGTTAGATCTCTCCATATTCTCTATTTCTCTTATTGTTTATCCACTCCTGCGTGAGTGAAGAAGGTTGTAACGTTCTGCTTCATAATGGATTGTTGATCTGGACGATGTCCCGTGGTTTTTACCTCTTTGAGGGTTTTTCACCTAAAAATCTCTTGTGTGGTGTGTGATTGATGTATTGATTGTTTTCATTGCTTTATTATCCATAATTCTGGTTTGTTCTGGAGGGCTATATCCTAAGGTTTTGTGTAAGGCCCCCAACAAAGGGGCACCATCGATTTCGATGGTTAGTCATGACTATCGAGCCTGTTGCGTTCCTGGGTTATCGGTGATGACTAGGTGGCCATGATGAATGGGTTAATATGTGCTGTTGTTGATCACGCAGAAATTGCATGTGGTATACAAATAATCTGAGTTAAAACTGTTCAACCCCAATTTAGATGGAAGCATGTTGTGTCCTGCCCCTGCCTGGACGGGATCTGTGGGCCCACCATGATGTATGGGTTTTATTCATGCTGTCCATCTATTTTGTCGGATCATTTTCCGATATTAGCCCAAAAATGAGGCAAATCCCATGCTCAAATTGACCCCACATCCACCATTGAAACTATCCAAGGATTTAGTGTGATATTTATTTGCCATCAACTTGTTCAAAAGGTCATATGGACTCAAAAGGTCATATGGACCTGAATGAAGGGAAAATACAAATATCAGCTTGATTTAAAACTTCTATGGCTCCTAAGAAGTTTTTAACTGTGGGAATTCAAACTCCACCGTGTGATCCACTTAAGCCCTGGATATGCCGGATCATCTGTGTTGAAGGCAGTCACTTTTCATTGGTCCGCGTCATTTACTATTACTCTCCGGCTAACAGGATACGCCATATTTCTCTCACCTAAATGGATTGCTTACTACACACTACAACTTTTAACTTATGGAACTTTTCTGGGTCCATCATGATTTTTGTGTTAGATCAGCATCATCTATCAATTTTTCCAAATAATTCTAGAGCATGAGCCAAAAAATGAGGTACATCTGAAGCTCAGGTGAGATCACACCAAAGGAAGCGGTGATGATTGAACAATTTAAACTATCGTTGAAACTTTCCTAAGCCAACCGTGAGGCTTATTTTCCATTTGACCTCTTCATAAAATTACACATACTTGATGAAGTTAAAATACAATTATAAATACAATTATCAGCTTATTTTGTGATCTCAAGAAGTTTTCAACGGTAGCATTAATTCCTACTATTTTTAGTGGTGTGGCCCACTTTAGGTTTTGGTTTACATTATTTTTGGGTTTGTATCCTAGATTGATCTGAAAAATGGATGGACGGTATGGATCTAAGAAATACATCATCATGGAGCCCACTTAAATTTCACACCTTAATAAATTTCGTTCGTGTGTGGTGTAAGGAAGCGGATTAGGTGAGACCCCGGCCTCACCCAAGAAGGTGCAGTCGTTACCGTGGGGCCCACCTTGATGTGTGTCCATCCGTTTTTTCATATCATTTTTTAGCATGATACTAAAACTTAAGAAGATCAAATTATCAAGTACTTCATGCTCCAGGAAACAGTGATGACTAAACACCCTAGTGTTGAAAACTTCTTAATTGTTTTTTGTTTCCCATCCTATCTGTTGAGAAAAATGGGATGGACGAGGTCGGTACAGACTACACACGCAAAGTAGGCACCACGGTAAGTAGGGGTGCACACGGGTTGGTTTGGTTTGGTTCTGGAGTGAAAACTGGAACCGAACCGTTCCTAGCGGTTCTAGGATATTCGAAACTAGAACCGGACTGTTAGCACCCTAGAACTGAACCGGAACCGCACCGTTAAAATTGGTTCGGTTCTGGATTGGTTCCACGATTCTGGGTGAAGCCCAGCGAGAGAGAGGGCCGACAAGAGTGACAAACAATGAGAGAGAGAGAGAGGAGGAGAGAGAGAGAGAGAGAGAGAGGGGGGGGACCGATGAGAGCGACAAACAATGAGAGAGAGAGAGAGAGAGAGAAGAGAGGGGGGGGGGTGGTTAGGGTATTAGGTTTTTTTTTTTTTTTTTTAATAATAATTTAATATAGGTTAAGTTTCGCGGTTCGGATCCACGGTTCGGTTCGGTTCTACATACCTCCGAACCGAGAACCGAACTTATGTAATTGGTTCTTTGATTTTTGAACCGGAATCGGAACTGGTGCACTCTAGAACCAGACCAAACCGGACCATTTGGTCTGTTCCGGTCCGGTTCCATGGTTCTACCAGTTCGATGTGCACCCCTAACGGTAAGGGCCGCACCGTCTTGGTGAGTCTAGGGTCTCACCTAATCGACTCCCGTGGTACAACACATTCCAAGTCGTGAGAGGAAAACGGAAAAGTATTGAGATGTAAAACTTGGTGGCCCATCATAATATATGTATAAGAACCACCCCGTTCATCAAAAAATTTTCGTACCATTGTATGGAATAAGACCAAAAAAGGAGACAGATCCAAGGCTCAAGTGGGCCACACTACAAAAACAGTAGTAATTGGACGCCTAATGTGGAAAACATCTTGGGGCCACGGAAGGCTCTGGTCAGGATGATATTTATGTTTTCTTTTCATCCAGATCTGTGTGACCTTATTAAGAGGTTATATGGGAATTAACCTCACAGCGGACCCTAGGAAGGTTCCAACTGTAGTCGTTCAATCCCCACTACTTTATGTGGTGTGCAAGATTTGGATATGCCTCATTTTTGGGCTATCAGTAAAAATTGATGGACATTGTTGATATAAAACATAAATAATTGTGGTGCCCAGAGTGATTAATTGTGGTCCCAAAGTGATGACGTGGATCAATGAGAAGCAACTGCATTGAATTTTCCTGTGCCTTCGACACAGACATCCGCACTCAAAATGGATGGCTGATGCGAATAAAATCCATACATAATGGTGAGCCCCAAGGAGCTCTACTAGACGGACCAAGGGCAGGACACAATCCCCTTCCAATTTAGATGCAATATGAAAGACGAATGATGCTTATTGGATGGACTGTTCAGCATTTATTGGACGGTTAAAAGTGAAGAAAAAAAGAAGGTCATATTTCATCGAACAGGCGTTCCTGAATCAGAGTTAGAATAGTTTAACTAATTTGGTTTTGAGACTTAGCCATGGTGGGTTCCACAATTTAGCCATTTTAGTTCAAGCTAATGTGTCATGTATAATGTTGATGTAATTTCTCAGTGGACCCTCCTTGAACCCTTCGACACCTGTATACAAGAGACAAAAGAAGAAAGGAAGACCCTGATTAACGCAGGAGACCCTCCGATGCTAATATGGGTCTTTGTGGAAAATAGTCCAAGAGAAAAGAGTCACCAGTCTTTTTGAGTTTATGAGTTGCGTACCTTTCACCGTCTAGAGCCTACTCTATTTATACGAGAGGGAAGATCACATGGTCAGAAGATCTTCTCTATTAGAAAGAAGATCACACCGTTAGAGATTTTTCTGTTTGGGACTCCAATATGCCAGAGATACTTCTTAGATCATGGATGTTCGAGATATTCGGGATCCTGATCTTATCTCCTGAGATCTTTGGAGAGAGATATTTGGGTCATTCGTTTTGGATAAGACCAGACGTTAGCTGGGAACCGATAGGCCCATCCGACCCTTAGGTAAGATTGAATAGTAGATAAGCCTCGGAGACAGGAGGTATTACTGAGCTATTAGTAGGTCGGTATTATCTCCATGTTGAGTAGCCCTTAGCATCCTTTGTTGAGCCTATTAACTCTTATTAAGCCGTTTTCTGGGAAGTTCATCGAGGGTCATGTCAACCTATGGATAGGCTGACCTATCTTATGATCGTGCCGACCTATCTTATGGTCGGCCTTCCCTGTCAGTAGTTCTCTTTCGGGTAGTTTAGTCCATTGGTTCATGTTGGTTATTGGTTCGACCTTTTTTCATGGACAACCCTATTTTTCCCATAATATATACTATTCTTAGGACACGTTTGAATACTACCAAATAAATTACTGTTTCTACTTTTATAGTGGTAGTAGATAAGTAACTTATTTGAGGTCTTGGTATCCATTCCCAGTTGAGGTGTGGCTAAAAATGGATGTCCCCCCCCCCCCCCCCCCCCCCCCCCCAAAAAAAAAAAAAAAAAAAAAAAAAACCTCTTATTTGAAATAATCAAGTTTGGTTTAAGATCAATTATAAGTAACTTTTTTTTTACTTAAAATTAATTACTATAGCTTAGCAAGTAAAATTCAAAATAAACTACTTAAAACATAAGTAGCTTTATCTTTAGTAACTTACTAATATCCAAATGCCCCCTTAAGAGACTACGCCTCAAGAGCCATCATCTTACGAAATGTGAATGTTATTTTTGGCATTTTGCTGAATGGTGTCTGAGGCAAGTGTATTCTTGTCTTGTTTTATACAATGCATGTAATGTACGAAAAATAGCAGGGCACTTGGCTCGGTGGAATGGTCGCGGGCTTCCCCTTTGGTCAAATTGGTGTGGTCCTACCAACCGTACTTGGTTATCCCCAGTCGTTCCCGAGTCATGTCGCATGGCTGGTCGAGTGTGCTGATTGCATGAAGCAAGCGAACATAAATTTGGTGCGTGCGATGTGTATGAGTGCTTGTTGCGTGTTTATTTGGGCTTGGTTGAGTTGAGTCTTAGTTGAAGACTTGGATCCGACTTGACTCAGTTGACTGAACTTGGCAGTTAACATCTATAAATTAAAGTACAAAATATTTAGGGGGCATTTGGATGGTAAGTTTAGATAAAGATATGTACGCCACATGTAGCTTATCCTGGTTTCTACTTATTTTGCATATAAATATGTTTGGCAAACATTATATTTTTTAGCCAAAAAGTAGAAAATCATGTTTAGCTTCTAATATCATAAATATTTATTCCGAGAGTCCATTTGGTCCCCTTCACATCCATCGTCCATCATGTGAGGCCAACCTTTTGTGTGAACCGTTCATTGTGTGGACCCTACATTTGATTGGGCCATACATCATGCGAGGCCCACCTTAGATGTGGGCCATTCATCATTAGGGGCAGACCTTTAATGTGCATTATCCTTTACATAGGGCCCACCTTTAATGTTAGTCATCCATCATGTGGGGTTCACTTTCAATATCTACAGCCCATCACGTGGAGCCCACGTTTGATGTGGACCGTCCATCATGTGGGCCCCACCTCTGATGTGGTTTGTCCATCATATGGGGCCTGCCTCGGATATGGACCACTCATCATTAAGGCTGACCTTTGATGTGGATAGCCCATCATGTGGGGCCCACCTTGATGTAGATTATCCATCATGTGGAGTCCACCATTATTAATCGCTCGTCATGTGGAGCCCACCTTTGATGTGGACTGTCCATTATGTGGGCCTCACCTTCAATGTGGGTTGCCCATCATGCAAGGCTAGCCTATGTTCATTGGCCATCATGTGGACCTCACCTTTGATGTGGACAATCCATCATGTGGGCCCCACCTTGATGTGGACAGTCCACGTGGGGCTCTGTTGTTGACAAGTAGAGAGAGAGAGAGAGAGAGAGAGAGAGAGAGAGAGAGAGAGAGAGAGAGAGAGAGAGGAGAGAGAGAGAGAGAGAGAGAGAGAGAGAGAGAGAGAGAGAGAGAGAGAGAGAGGTAAGTTAAGTAGCTTTAAACACATAAGTTGTAAGTTCAAAAGTAACTTATTCGGTGCTATCCAAACAGGCCCTTAGAGGTGAAGCACTTTAAGTTATGGTGCTCCTAGTTGCATCGGAGTACTTGAAAAAATTTGTGATTAAAAAAAAAACCACAAGTTGGCCCAACTACAAGAATAGGCCTTGGTACCTAAATTAGGCAACTTTATCTAAATATGGCTTACTAAACGGCTAAGGTAAAGGGGTGGTCTGGTGGCCACTTTCATGTATTTCTAGAAATCCCCTTTATCCTAGTCATATTAAAAGTAAGGCAGAAAAATTCAGCCCAATCCATGATTCAAGCTGGCCACACATTCGCTCACCCTCCAAGCTATTTTTCTTGGTGTGGCCCACTTGAATCACCAATTGGGCTGAATTTTTAGGCATCATGCCTAATTAATTTTAGTGTGGCATATACTCATTTCAGTGGATTTCACATAATCATCATGGTGGGCTTTGTTAAAAATCAACTACGCATGCTTTTGTCCCAACGCTTTTCTTCAGTGGTGCCCACATGAATCGCGGGTCAACTATTTGCTCCTAGGCCTAACATGGGATTTGGTCCATGAGCTATGTAGAGCTCAAAACTCAACCCTAACCGTGATTCAGGTAGACCACATGATTGAAAACGGTAAAGAGGTGACGCCCACCTTTGAAACTATTTCTCTTGGTGTCGCCAACTTAAATCACGGATGGGCCTGAATTTTCAGCCTCAGGCCTAAATATTTATGTGGCATCTAATAGTTCACTTGGGTTAACACAATCATCATGGTGGGCCCTATAAAAAATCAACGGTGCACGTCTCTCTCCCAACTATTTTCTCTGGTGTGGCCCATCTCAATCACGAGTTAACCCGATTTTTGAGCAAGCTAACAGTGGATAAATCAATTCTTGGTCAGAGTGATTGTTTATGCATATCACGGTAGGACCCACCCGAATCAAGATCAATTAAAACCTCTTTTTATTGTATTTTCGAAGACAGTGGCAACTGGCAAGGAGTAAGCCTTAGCGGGTGAAGGAACTTGGAGTTGGGATCGCAGGTTCGCCCCGAAACTTTTGAACATGCAAAAAGGAGCAGGTGTGTTTTTGTGTAACCATAGATGGGTGGTGTAGATTTAAGATCACACGTTGTTCCCCTACACTACGGTTCGTAGGGAAACACCACTCTACACACAAAAACCGGGTTCGAGTCCTTCCATTTCACTGATCATTGACTGAATTTGAGTTTTTCACCAAAGTAGAGAGTGACATCTTCCTAAGATCTTCTTACGAGTTCATGCACTTCTATTCAATTCGAGTAAGTCACCGTGAGTCTTTTGTTCATCAATCCTTATCTCCTTCATTTAATCTTTTATTTATCTATGCAGTTTGTATCATTTATTATTATTTTAAAAAATAATAATAATAAGAAGTCTGCCAATTTTTGCACACACACATATAGAGTCTGCATACATTTTCATAGTCACCAAAAAACCACAAAAAATTAAGAGTTTGTTTCATTATGTGTTTTCTATTTCTTAGAGATAAAAAAAAAAAAATTATTTGCTTGTCTTCTGTGTTAGCTCTTGAATTAAGTTCCTAAGTTTCATTTACAGTCTTTTGATAATTAAAAAATATTTACGAAAAGTATCCAATACCTTAAACATTAACCACCTCGAACATAAAAGTTTCATGGTGAGGGTGTCACATCGTGTCCATGATATACACGTACAATGGATACAATTATCCATTTGGATATCTGGAACTTGGAGTTAAATGTAATATTCTAATTATGGAATTAAAGGACCGTGAAGTGCATCGGAGATGGGGATCGATGAATCCAAATAAAATTCGTACCTGGTTGTGATGTTATCTCTAGAATTTTGTTGTTGGGATGTTTCGCACCTTACACCCTTCAAAGAAGCATTGAGATGGGAAATTTGCTTCAAACGTGTGTAGGCTTGGAATCCAGCCATGCTTGTATAGTTTAGAGGGTTTTGAAACTTATCGAAACTCCTCTCCCTTAGGCTCCACATGAATTTGACAATCCTAGTCCAACTAAAACTTTGTGCGTGTGATACAGTTGTAGCATACTGCCCCTTGCACGATTTTAGATGAATCACAACTGGAGTGGAGTCCACTAATATGCTTGATCACATTATCCAACCCTTGGGAAAATCTAGACCGTTGATCAATTAGGCCCCGCCTTATAGAAATTCTTACATTAAATTGACTGAAATCTTTAATTCTAGAGTTCCATTATTGAAAAAAGGATACACACCTCATAATAAGTTCTTTCAAGTTCATTATGAAACACATGTTCCAATTGCAGTAGTACGGAATTTTACTATGATGTTGTTGATAAAAGCAACGCGATTAAGAAAAAAGAATAGTTCTTGCAAACAGATTACATTAATCTTGTTCGATTTTTAAGAGATGCTTCAGTTTTCTCTTTGGGAAGAATATGAGTTGTGGGCAGCAGATCCATTCTCAATCAAAGAGATTTTCCAGTGGTATTGCTTCTTCGCGAACAAAGGAGTCGAATTCTTTTCTCTCTCTCATATTGAGCCTTCCGAACATAGCTGAAAATCATTAATTCCAGTATTCAAATTAACAATAGAAATTGGGAGCCTTGGCCCTAGTAAAGAAAATAATTATCTCCAAGCTATTCCACTAGAATCATTAACATAATTGGAGACGATTTCTGAGACTTAAGAAAGGAACCAACATCAACGCAATCCACTTAAATTATGAGATCAAGATTAAGTCATTGAAGAAAGATGATATTATGAAAAAAGTAATTTCGAAAGAAAATACATTAAAAGAATTTCAGCAGAATTCTTAAATACAAATGATGAATGCTAATCTGACCAAACATTCTTTCGCTTCAGAATCATCTTCTAGTTCAGTATCATTTATTCACTAGTCTATATTAGAAAAAGAGCCTGCATAAACAATGAATGTAATATTTCTTTTCCAACGGTAGAAAAGGAACGAATTTATCTAATTTCATCTCCAATACAAGATAGACTAATGAAATCCATAAAACAGGTCGAAGTAAATATATATGTTAAGAGGAAGAGAATAAGGCCAATATTTTTATCTTATTTTACTAATCATGATAAAGAGGTATGAAAAAAGCAGGGATACCAATATGTCCATATCAAACAAATTGATATACTTGTTCATCCTTATTTCAATTATGAATTAAATGCATAATATCTAGTATCGTTATTTGATAAGAAAAAGAATTTATCTATCAATTTAGGAGTAGTTTAGATAAGGATGGTTTGTGTTGTGCACAATCTAACATCTCTTTGCCAATACGAGATAGTTTTCTTACCAAAGCTTTTATTATTTGCATAGAAACTAAAGACATAAACATGCTACCAAGAGCTATCTATGCTTCTGTTAATATCTTGATGTGTCTTTAATTTAACTCAGTGTGTTAACTAATTCTAAATTAGTTTATGGTGTGCATTTTTCTAGAAATAACTTGCATTTTTGTGAAATAGGACCTATTATAAATACTAAAGATTTTTATTATCGATTTTCTAGCTATAATAGAATTTCTAGAATAAAAAAGATTATTAGAAAAAAGACAGAGGAAAGAATTTTAAAGTTGTTTGAAGTCAAAGAAATTAGTTCTGAATTGTTGAATTATCGGAATGTTGTTAACAGATGTCTTAAATCTGAAAAGTTTTGGAAAAGTTCGACTGGTCGAAAAAAGTTCGGCTCAAAGTCCAGCGACAATGTATTGGAATTTTCGTGATCCTCGACCAGTCTAAGGTTACGCATACAACACATGGACTGCGTAAATTTGGGGGGGTTTCCGGACTATTCCAAGTCGGTGCGTAAGTAGGGTTTCCTAATCTATAAATAGGAGTTCTTAAGGTCTTGCTAAACGATCCTAAGGCTTTCTAAAGTGTTCCAAAGTGTTTCTAGAAGGGGTTCCAGGGTTCCAAAGGGTGTAGCAAGGGTGAGATTCGAGGTTGTTCGAATCGGCCCAATCCCCAACAAGTGGTATCAAAGTAATCGTTGGGGGCACAGATCTGAATCTACAGGATTAGCATCAATGGGAAACACTAACTTTGATATTGAGAAGTACTCGAGCAAAAATAACTTTGAGTTATGGAAGATTAAGATGATTAGTCTATAACCAAGCAAGGCGAAACTAAGGCTCTTGAGAAACAGAAATCGACTATGAAGGATGAAGTATGGGAGACTCTTGATAGTAATGCTTTAGCATCCATCCATTTGTGTCTCATGGATGAGGTTCTCTACAATGTTATGAGGGGAAAAAAAACTGCAACTAAGTTGTGGGCGAAGTTAGAGGATATCTTGTTGAGAAGTGGAGCCACATGCGTGGATTTCGTGTCGCAAGTCCTTTCGCAACTGGGATGCGGAAAGGAGTTTCGCGGATTTCGTGTCGCAAGTCCTTTTGCAACTGGGATGCGAAAAGGGAAGTTGTCAAAACTATAAATTGGGGTCCCTAGGGCTATTCTAGGGTTAAGGTGAATATTGGAAAATATTTCTAAGGTGTGGGCAAGGGATTTTCTTTGTACTTCCAAGGGAGAGGTTAGTATATTACCTTGTAATCTGCGTTCTTCATAGTGGAAGTTTGCATCCATGGTTTTTTACCCTAGTTTGGGATTTTTCCACGTATATCTTGTCTTGTGGTTTATTTTGGATTGCTTTGATCTACTTTTAGTTTATATTTCTTCTTGTTTATCGTTTGTAGGTGAGGCCTGAGATTGGATCTAGGCCCACTGCGTTGTTGGCGTGTTGCGCAACAACTAGTATCAGAGCTATTGGTTTAGTTCTATTGGGAGCGATGGCAGAAGATGGAAAAACTAGAATTGAGAAGTTTGATGGTTCAAACTTTACCTTCTGAAAGATGTAGATGGAGGATTATCTGTATCAGAAGGACCTCTACATTCCTCTAGGATGAAAAGAGAAGAAACCAGAAAAGATGACAGATGATAAATAGTTTTTACTGGATAAGAAGGCTTTAAGAACGATCCGACTCTCTTTGTCTAAGAGCGTCGCCTTCAATATATCCAAGGTAAAAACTACAAAGAATTAATGGAAGTCCTAGCCACCATGTATGAAAAGCCCTCAGCATCCAACAAGGTTCATCTTATGAAACAACTATTCAACATGAAGATATCAGATGGTGGGAGCGTGGCTGAACATCTAAACGAGTTCAATACAGTCACGAGCCAGTTGGAATCTGTTGGCATTATTTTTTAGGATGAGGTCAGGGCGTTATTGATCTTATCCAGTTTTTCAGACAGATGGGATGGTTTGGTGATTGTTGTGAGCAATTCTTCAGGGTCGATAAAGCTGAAATTTGATGATGTGGCCAGTCTAATTCTCAGCGAAGAATTTAGAAGAAAGGCATCAGGAGTTTCAGGGGATTCAGGGAATGCTCTAAACGTTGAAGGAAGAGGAAGATCGCTAAACAAATGAGACAATAAACACGGGCGTTCTAAGTCGAGGAAGAAGTCCAAGGGACCGAAAGAGAAAGATGGGTGTTGGCATTGCGGCAAGAAGGAACACATGAAACGTGATTGTAGGACCCTTAAGAAACAAGAAGAAAGCTCTCAAGGCGGGAAAGATTCAGTGAATCTATCTGAGGAGAGTGACACAGAGGCGTTGATCTTGTCTCTTGATGCGATGAATGAGTCTTGGGTTATAGACTCGGGTGCTTCGTTTCATGCCACTTCATATAAGGAAGTTCTGCATAACTATGTATCAGGTGACTTCGGGAGAGTCTACCTAGGTGATGATGAGCCGTGCAGTATTGTTGGAAAGGGAGACGTTCATATAATTCAGAAAGACGGAACAACGTTGAAATTGAAGGATGTCAGACATGTACCGAGTTTGAGAAGGAATCTAATCTCAGTAGGGCAGTTGGCCGATACCGGTTATGTGACGACATTCACCAGTGATTCCTGGAAGATCACAAAAGGTGCCTTGGTGATATCTCGAGGTAAGAAAGAAGGTACTTTGTACGTGACTTTAGGATCGTATAGTTCACTCGTAGTCACATCAACTGGAGTGAATGGACAGTTATGGCATCAGAGGTTGGGACATATGAGTGAGAAAGGGATGAAAGTGCTATTGTCAAAAGAGAAACTACCAGGGCTGAAGTCTATTAACTTGGAATTCTGCGAGGACTGCGTGTATGGCAAGCAGAAGAGGGTAAGTTTCAAGAAGACGGGACGCGCTCCAAAGACGCATCTGCTGAAGCTTGTACACACTGATGTGTGGGGACCGGCACAGGTATCATCTCTTGGTGGCTCACGTTATTTTGTTTCCTTTATTGATGATGCTAGTAGAAAACTGTGGATTTATTTCTTAAAGCACAAATCTGATGTATTTGATGTATTTAAGAAGTGGAAAGTTATGGTAGAAAATGAGACAGGTAAAACAGTAAAATGTCTCAGATCTGATAATGGGGGAGAGTATTGTGACAAGAGATTTGAGGAGTATTGTGCAACAAGTGGAATTAAACATCAAAAAATGATTCCAGGTACATCGTAGTAGAATGATGTGGTTGAGCGTATTAACAGGACCATCCTTGAGCGCGCCAGGAGCATGAGGTTACATGTAGGGTTGCCCAAGATATTTTGGGCAAATGCTGTGAAACCGCCGCATATCTCATCAATAGAAGTCCCTCAGTACCATTGGATGGTGGACTGGGAAAGAAGTGAACCTTGGACATCTCAGAGTGTTCGGTTGCACTTCATATGTTCACATTGATGCAGAGCACAGAAACAAGCTGGATGCGAAGTCCATGATGTGCACGTTTATAGGCTACGGGCAGCATGATTTTAGCTGCAGGTTTTGGGATGCAGAAAACAGAAAAATCATTAGAAGCAAGGACGTAGTCTTCAATGAAAAAGTGATGCATAAGGACAGTGTGCAGGAAAATAAGGCTGAAGAAAAGGAATTCGTAGAGTTGGAAGAGTTACCGGACACGGGTGTTACAACGTCACAGGATGATCATGCACAGGAGCATTATGAGGCAGAGCCACATACACCGGTTGTGAGGAGGTCTACACGGGAGAAGAGACTCACGGTCCGATATTCACCCTCCTTATATTATCTACTGCTGACAAATAATGGTGAGCCAAAGTGTTTTGAAGAGGCATTACAGTCAGATACACGGGTTAAGTGGGAGCAGGCCATGGATGAGGAAATAGACTCTCTTGAGTCTAATCATACATGGGAGCTAGTCACTCTACCTAAGGGTAAGAAAGTTCTTCATAACAAGTGGGTTTACAGATTGAAGGAGGAGTATGATGGTTCGAAACGGTACAAGGCTAGACTGGTTGTGAAAGGGTTTCAACAAAAGGCAGGTATCGATTTCACTGAAATATTTTCACCTGTGGTGAAAATGTCTATGATTCGCATGGTCTTGAGTATAGTGGCTACAGAGGACTTACATCTAGAGTAGCTAGATGTTAAGACAACCTTTCTTTATGGGGACTTTGAAGAAGAGATATATATACATCAGCCGACAGGATACGTGGCACCAGGAAAGGAGAACAAGGTGTGCAGACTGAAGAAGAGTTTATATGGCCTGAAGCAGGCCCCGAGGCAATGGTATAAGAAGTTCGACAGTTTCATGTCGGGAAACGACTTTAGGAGATGTTATGCGGACCACTGTTATTACTTGAAGAAGTTTGATACGTCATACATCATTCTTCTTCTGTACGTTGATGATATGCTTGTGGCCGGTTCAAACATGAAGGATATCTCAGATCTCAAAAGACAACTGTCTAAAGAATTTGACATGAAGGATTTAGGAGCTGCAAAATAAATCCTAGGCATGAGGATAAAGCGTGACAGGGAAAACAAAAAACTAGTTTTGTCACAGGCAGAGTACATAACCAAGGTACTTGACCGATTCAATATAGGAGGTGCTAAGCCGGTTAGCACTCCATTAGCCAACCACTTCAAGCTATCTAAGGAGCAAGGGGCAAAGACGCAGGAGGAACGGGACTACATGGCTAAAGTCCCATACGCGTTAGCTATTGGAAGTCTCATGTATGCTATGGTGAGCACGAGGCCAGACATTGCTCAAGAAGTAAGAGTTGTTAGCAGGTTCATGAACAACCCCGGGAAGGAACATTGGGAAGCTGTGAAGTGGATCCTTAGATATTTGGTAGGTACTAAGGATGTAGGGTTGTACTATGGTGGATCGGAAATCAAGCTACAAGGCTATGTGGATTCAGATTTGGTAGGAGATATTGACAGCAGGAGAAGCACTACAAGTTATGTCTTTACTCTGGGTAGTGCTGCAGTCAGTTGGGTCTCTCAGTTACAGAAGATAGTATCTATCAGTAGGATAAAAGCAGAATATGTTGCGGCTACAGAAGCATGTAAGGAGATGGTGTGGATGCAAGGTTTCATGGAAGAGTTGGGTAAGAAGCAAGCAGATTGCAAACTATATAGTGACAGTCAGAGTGCAATACACTTGGCCAAGAATTCAGCCTTTTATTTAAGGACCAAGCATATTGTCATCAGATATCACTTCATACATTCGTTACTGGAAGATGGATCGATTGCTCTGGAGAAGATTCATATAAGTGAGAATCCTGTGGATATGTTGACCAAGGCGGTCACACGAGAGAAGTTGAATCTCTGTTCAGCTTTGATTGGTCTTCAGGCTTGAAGATGGGGAGGTGGTGCACTCCGGATAAAGAAGACAAAGGTTTATGGTAATGTGTCTCCAAGTGGGAGATTGTTGAGAAGTGGAGCCACATGCGCGGATTTCGTGTCGCAAGTCCTTTCGCAACTGGGATGCGGAAAGGAGTTTCGCGGATTTCGTGTCGCAAGTCCTTTCGCAACTGGGATGCGGAAAGGGAAGTTGCCAAAACTATAAATTGGGGTCCCTACGGCTATTCTAAGGTTAAGGTGAATATTGCGAAATATTTCTAAGGTGTGGGCAAGGGATTTTCTCTGTACTTTTAAGGGAGAGGTTAGTATATTGCCTTGTAATCTTCGTTCTTCATAGTGGAAGTTTGCATCCATGGTTTTTTACCCTAGTTTGGGGTTTTTCCACGTATATCTTGTCTTGTGGTTTGTTTTGGATTGCTTTGATCTACTTCTAGTTTATATTTCTTCTTGTTTATCGTTTGTGGGTGAGGCTTGAGGTTGGATCTAGGCCCACTGCGTTGTTGGCGTGCTACGCAACATATCTATGCGAAAAAATCCTCTGAAAATCACCTACACTTAAAGCTACAGTGGTATAACTTCAGGATGGCAGAGGGTGGAGATCTGGAGGCTCACATCAGTAACTTTAATAAATTAGTTTGCAAATTGCTAGATATTGAGGAAATTATTAAAGATAAGGAACAAGCATATATGTTGTTGAATTCTCTTCCGACATGGTATGAGTCATTTAATGAAACGATGTGCACCGCAAATAAAATCTTGAGTGTCGATGCCATTATCTCAGCTTTTTAAGAGAAGGCCATAAGAAAAGCTTAACGGCGACATAGGGACATCTTCCGATGCACTAATTACAAGGGGTACGAATTCTGAGCAAGGTACAGGATCTTCGAGCTCTAGATCCAAATCGAAGGGCAATGGTAAAGGTAAGTTAAAGTGCTGGAACTATGGGATGGAAGGACACATGAAGAAGGATTGTGTAAATCCAAAATCTAAGAGAGAATAATCTGAGGCTTGTACAGGGAGGCGAACGCTGCCGCGTCAGATGGATCGAGTAAATGTGATGGTGATGTCTTATCTGTGTTTACGATCAGACGCTCATGCGATGATCATAAGGGCGAGTGGATTCTAGACATAGGGGCATCTTTTCACATGACTCCTCATCGGAGTTGGTCGCCAGCTACAGGAGTGCGATGGTGGACATGTTGTTTATGGGCAATTGTAAGTGTTATGGTCTCATGCTCCTTTGGTTGTCAAATTTTGGTGGTGTGCCAAAACATCTATCTGTGTCCTGTGCTTGTATGATGATGTATATGAATTCAAGACACTGCTAAAAACACTTCAAGAAGCTACATGTTCAAGTCTGAGAAGAAGCAAGCTACATGTTCAAGTCTGAAGAAGCAAGCTACTTGTTGAAGTCTTCACGAAGCTACAATGTTGAAGTTCAAGTCTGAAGAAACAACGCATGAAGTAGTTTTGTTGATGAAGATCTCAAGTTTAAAGCTACAACCATTCAAGATCTCAAGCATGATATGGTTCAAAACAAGCTCAAGATCTCAAGCCTGATATGGTTCAAAATATCTACATTCGTTGAATGGTTGAAGTTCAATGTCCATACGACATGGTTCAGGTTTGAATGACCTTAGATTGACCCTTTAAGTAGGTCACTTTGGATACATAAATCAAATATTTATTTTACACAAGTTTGGTCTATTCTACGACCAGTCCTAGCTCTTGTTCGACCAGTCCTAGCATTGGTTCGACTAGTCCAAGAAATTCCACGACCAGTCCTAAGTAGTTGAAGATTTTTTAGAATTTTTGGTACGCCCACGACCAGTCCTGGAGGTCCTTCGACCGGTCGTAGGAGTGGCTTCGACTCGTCCACGACCAGTCGTGGATCTACGACTCAAAGTCCAGCAACGAAAACCTGGTCTTACGACCAGTCGTAGGGATCTACGACCAGTCGTAGCATACTCACGACCAGTCGTGGAACGGCTTTCAAAGATCGCGCTTATTTTTTTAAAAGTTTGTTAGAGCTACGACCAGTCGTAGGTTTCTAAGACCAGTCGTACGAGCGATTTCTGCTTCTATAAATTGAACACGAAATTCAGAGTTTTCATAACTTCAACTCCATTTGATTTAAGAATTTTCAAGTGATCACTCTGAGATAAGTTTGTGTTTATTTTAAGCTAGATTGTGCTTATTTAATATTCCTTTTTGCTAGCTTATTTAATTTGATTTTGTTTCTATATTCCAATCTTATTTGAAAAGAGGAATTATCTTATTCCTTCTTCTTGGAATCAAAATCAAATATAGCTACGCCTAACGAGTTAAATCTAAAATCAATTAGAACTTAGAACCTTATGAATGTGAGTATTGGAAATTGAACTTTGACATTCAAATCATCTACTCCGATTGGTTCTACCGGACTGCTACGAAAAAGGAGAAATCCAGGTATTTTACAATTCTGTAAAAATTCATTTACCTTTGGTTTTGTTTGAGGTTAAGCCAGAAAAATCTCATTGTACTGGTTTTGTTTGAGGTTGAACCAGAAAAATCTCATTGTATTGGTTGTCTGAGGAAAACCAGAAAACTCAGAAAAGAGGGGTTTTTGAATTGTGTGTAAGCCCAAGTGAAAAAGACACAATTGTAAAGGTTTTTGAAGGTGAAACTGTGAAAACCTATTTGATAGTGAACGCTAATATCCCCTGTATGAGGATATTAGGAGTGGAGTAGCTTTTTGTGTGGCTGTTGGAAAACAGTTGGTGTACACACAAGCGAACCACTATAACTCTTTGACTTGTGGTTTGAATGCTTGCTTAATTTTCATATCTTTTATCATTCAATTGTGTGGAATGTACAAGTGGATGTGAATGTTGTAACTATTTACATTTCAAGCAAGTGTGGGGATTGTTGTAATAATTTAGATCTATACTTTTGCATTTAATTCCTTGCTATTTCATTTACTTATATTAATATTGAGTCCTTGATCCAAAAGAGGTTCTAGAAATAAGGTTGTCCTACCATAAGCCCTTGTTGATTATGGTGTAAGGTTGTCCTTAGAACTGAATTTGCGTCAATCTCTCGATACCTATTTATCAAGGTGATTTAAATTTAGCTTTGTGAATTGATTCAATGTAAGGCTATTGGTTTAATTTTATTTCCGCTAATTTTATTTTAAATTTGGCATAGTCCTTACCCCCCCCCCCCCCCCTCTAGGACATATAGCTTGGCCTTTTCAAGTGGTATCAGAGCCTAATAGCTCATTTTGTTGCTTTTTATTTGGATTTATTTCCTGAGCTAACGATCTAAGCTATATAAAAAGATGTCAAATTTTGATAGCCTTTCAGTTACTAGACCTCCTCCCTTTGATGGCTCCAACTATGCCTATTGAAAGCCAGAATGAGGATCTTCCTCAAATCAATGGATGAAAGTGTGTGGCAAGCCACAGTGACTGAATGGAAACCTCCTATCATGGAAGTAACTGGTGTTGATGGTTCAAAATCTATGAAAATTACACCGTATTACCAATGGACCACACTTCAGAAAAATGAGAGTAGTGCTAATGCTAAAGCACTAAATGCAATCACTTGCGCACTATCACCGGATGAGTTCAAAAGAATCATATCCTGTGATACTGCAAAGCAAGCCTGGGATATTTTAGAAATGACACACGAAGGTACATCAATTGTCAAGAAATCTAAAGTCCAACTCCTCACAACTAAATTAAATTGAAGAAATTCATATGGAGGAAAATGAAATGTTTATGGACTTTTACACTAGATTGAATGACATTGTAAACTCAATGTGGGGTCTTGGCGATAAGATCCCAGAAAGTAAAGTGTGTGCAAAAATACTACGCTCTCTTCCTGAACGGTTCAATTCAAAGGTAACCGCAATCCAGGAACTTCGTGATACGGATAATATGAAGGTAGAGGAATTAGTTGGTTCTTTACAAACCTATGAATTAAGTTTTAAAGCTCCTAAAGGTAAATCTATTGCTTTGAAGTCATCTAAAAGTATTACTCAAGAAAATTCAGATTCAGAAAAGTCTGAAGATGATATGGCCCTTTTGGCGAAAAAGTTTTATAAGATTTTCAAAAGTAAGAAAAGAGTCGATTTTCAAAAGGCAAATGAAAAGAAACGTTCCAAACCTAAGTCTAAAACTTGGAAATCATTGAAAGATAGTCAATGCTACAACTGTCAAGAATATGGGCATTTAGCAAACAAATGTCCTAAAAAGGACAGATTCAAAAGGAAGGGTATGTTGGCTACTTGGGATGAATCGTCTGATTCTGAAGCCTCTTCTGAGTCAGAAAATTCAGAAACGAGTCGGGCAGTGAACTTAAGGCCCTTATGACTCTAGCCAAGTTTACTTTTTCCGATCACGATGATTCAACAAGTGAAGAAAATTTGGATAGTGATCATGAATATGATGAAGATCTTCAAGATGCTTACAATGCCTTATATAAGGAAAGTTGTAAAATTGCTGTCAAACTTAAACTTCAAAAAGAAAAGTTTTATAAACTTAAAGAATGTTTTGAAACTCTTATTTTAGAAAAATCTCAAATTTCAGATAGTTTTGAAAAGTCTAAGTGTGATCTAGAATTCAAAACCTCCCTAATTGAAAATTTGAAATCTGAAAATGAGAAACTTAAAAATGAAGTATCTTCTCTTCTGAGTTTGAAGGACACATGGAGATATGCCCAAGGTGATCCAAAATTAGAAAAATTATTATCCGGATCAAGAAAATGTGGCGATCGATCCGGGTTGGGCTATGATAAAAAACACATCTCCTAAACAGAAGAATACTCCTTCCAATTTTGTGAAAGGAGAGACTTCTAACTCAAAAGGAAAAGGTACTAGTCAAGTTTTTTCTAAAAATATAAAAAACTTTTCAAAAACCCAAAAG
>JAJHSJ010000014.1:51811187-51924145 GCA_021015155.1 Magnolia officinalis | reverse complement strand
GTGTGGTCCACCTGAGATTTAGATATCCCTTGTTTTTGGAATCAAGACCTAAAACAATTCAAAAGAATGGATGGACGGCATGGATAAAAACAAATAACAAATGGTGGGCCCCACAGATCATCTGCATTTTCAACGCCACCTCACCGTACCGCCTCCATTAACGCAAATGGAAAAAAATAAATAAATAAAAGAAAAAAAAAAAATGAAAGAAAAGGAAAACGCGGAAGGGGTTTCGTACCTTGCAAAGCTCAATGGGAGAGAGGGAGAAGTCAACTGAGATAGAGAGAGAAGGAGACTTGAGAGAGAGAAACAGAGGCGAGAGGGAGATGAAGACAATGGAGGGATGGATTTTTTCTATTTTTATACAGGAATGGCCACCAACCTTCTTCAATACGGAGCTCCGATTCTCCCCAAATGTCAGCTCGTAGCCCTCATGGCGCCGCATGTAGCTTGAGAGACTTCAATGGCCTCACCTCAATGGCCGCTTGTAGCCTTCAATAGCCCTTCAGTGAAGCACTCCGTCAGAAGGTAGGTATGCTTCTTCAATGCAGGTGCGATTCTTCCCAAGGTTTTGCATTTCAAAAATTCCAAACCGTTACCTGTAACTAAGTTACAGGTAACTTGAAAAATGACTCTTTCTCCTGTAAGATTTTCACAGCCCTTTCTCCTGTAACTTAGTTACAGGTTGAGAGAAAGTCACCTGTGACTTTTCTCCCCCAAACACCAACTGTAACTAAGTCACCTGTAACTTACTTACATTTTAGAGAAGTTACAGGCATCCAAACGACCCCTAAGGTTGTGATTTTAGGTTGAAGAACAATTGGAACACGTTATCGATGTTTTATAATAAAGCAAATGCTGCTGTTTCTGATGAGTCTAGTTGTGTTATTGAATTGACCACTAGGACAGAATGACAAAGTGCTTATGAATTCATTCAGAGGATCTTGTTTCTTGGATGGATATGAGTCACTTGAAAATGGAACTATAATGTTTTGCCACTGTTACTAATATAGGAGTTGTTATTTATTTTGTATTGTTATTGTTATTAAAATTTACATCTCATATGGACTGAAGGTAAATGACTTTTAATATTTGCTTGGTCTATATTCAGATTGATGCGGACAACAATATTTCATTATTACATGAGTGACAAAGATCGAGTTACTAAAATTTGATGTGGGATGTTAGAATCACATGACTGGTAGAACATTTTATTAACATTAACTCATTTTTAGAGTGTTAACATAATTAGTTTCTTAATCTAGTTGCATTAGATTTCCAAGTGAGACTTGATAGAAGACAGAAGTAAACAGATGAAAGCATCTAGGTGTAAGCAAACACTAAGGGGGAGTTTGGATAAGTTACTTAAGATAAGCTACTTATGCCTCAAGTAACTTATCTTGATTTCTACTTATAAATCTGAAGTGATTAAGTAACCTAAGTAACAAAAAGTTACTTATAATTGATTTTAAACCAAACTTACTTATCTCAAATAAATTACTTATCTAATGCTGTAAGTAGAAAAAGTAATAAAATTAAACCTAACCTACAACATAATTCAAAAATAAACTCCAACATGTAGCTGCAGCATTGTGATGCTAATAAGTGGTCAGTTGATAAAGTTAGGGTTTCTTGCTTTTGACCAATAATATAATTTTCTTGATTTGTAGAAGATAATCGATAAGCAACGTTTTCCAAATCGGTTTTAGTGCATGAACCCGAAAACGAGGCGAATCCAAAGCTCAAAGTCGACCACACCACAGGAAACGGTGGTGATAATGACCCACACCGTTGACACCTTCCCAGGGCCCACCTTGATATTTATTTGCCATCCAACCTGTCGATAAGGTCAGACACACATGGATGGAGGAAAAGCACAAATATTAGTTTGAATCCAAAACTTATCTGGCCCAAGAAGTTTTCAATGATAGTCGTTCAATCTCCTTGGGTTCCTACGGTGTGGTCCACAGCTTTGAATCTGTTTTAATTTTTGGATCATACCTTAAAATAATTTTAAAAAAATGCATGGACGGTCTAGATTAAACATATACATCATCGTTGTAACACATCACGAAGGTCGGTGCTGTGTTCTCAGCAATGCAATCCGAGTCGGATTCGAATTCGGCAGTGGACACTCTTTTGACGCGAATTTCCGGCGAAAGCCTTGCATGAAGTTCGTGTGCAAGGACGATGGGTGGGGCTCACTGCATGTCTGTGAGAAATCCACTCCGTCCATACTTTTTTAGAGCTCATTTCAGGACAGTATACCAAAATTGAGGTGGATCAAAATCTCAAGTGGACCACACGAAAGAAAATTAGGGAAAGAAATTTCTACAATTGAAATTTTCCTGGGCTCCGCCTTGATGTTCATATGCCATCCAAACTGTTTATTAGGTCATTAACACTGGGATGAAGTGAAAATACAAAAAACTTAGCGAGAATCAAAACTTTTATAGCCACAAAAATGTTTCAACGTTTCTCACTGAATCCCACTGTTTCCTCTCGGGTGGCCCAATTAAGTTTTTTATCTATCATAAAATGAGTTCCAAAAATGGATGGACAGAGTAGATTTCCCAAAACATGCTTACGGGCCCTACCCAGCATCCTTCGGCAAGAGCTTCCTGCGAAAGCCTTTGGCAGGAAATCCCGTTCCCTCTCTTTCCCTTTTCCACTCGGTCGCGGATGGAAACGGAATGCTTACTGAGTAAACTCCGTGGACCCTCTGTCATTCATGCATTTTATCCGCTCCGTATATCTCTTTTACCACATAATTTTAAGGCTTTATAAGAAAAATAGAGCATATCCAAACCTCAAGTGGACCACACCACCCGAAACAGTGTGAATTGAACATCTACCATTGAAAAATTCTTATGAACAGGTTGGATGAGAAATAAACATCACTGGAGGCCTTAGAAAGTTTTCAACTGTGGAAATCAATATTTACACTTTTTCCTGTGGTATGGTCCACTTGAGCTTTGAATATGCATCAATTTTGGGTTGAACACCTAAAATGATCTGGAAAAATGAATGGATGGCGTGGATAAACCACATGCATTCACGGTGGCCCAGCAGAGTTTACTCAGTACGGTAAGAACCCACTGAATAACTCAGTACGCAATCCGATGTCGTCGCGGATTGTGCAGCAGCGAGGAGACCGTGGGCCTATCATAATGGATGTGTTTTATCCCATTATTCCGGATCATTTTCGCCCATGAGATTAAAATTCGAGCAGGTAAAAAGCTCAAGTGGACCACACCACGTAAAACAGTGGGGATAATTTTGTCCACTAGTAAAACTTTACATTAATGGCTACGCTGTGATGTTTATTTTTCATTAACAATGTAAATATTAGTTTGATTTAAAACTTATGTGCCCAAGAGAAGCTTTCAGGGGAGGCATTCAATTCTCATTATGTCTTCTAGTATATACTTCCATTTTGATATATATCATGTCCTAAATAAGCTGGAAAACCAATAGACTACATGCATAAAATACATACGTCATAGTGGAGTTTTTACATCACAGAAAAGGTTGCTGAGGATCTCACGCTGCTTCTTGAGGTGAGGTCCACTTAAGCTTTGGATTTGCCTTATTTTTAGAACTGGTCCTCTAAAATTATTGGGCAAAATCAATGGATGGTGGATAAGGCCATTTAACAATCAACTTCATTCTTGATTTAAGTGGACCACATGATTAGAAATAATACACACACAAGTGGCAACCCTCACTCTCCAAACTCCCTTGGTATGGCCCATCAAATTATCAATGGGCCTAATCTTTTAGGCCCTATGCCTGAAGTTTGCCGTGGCGCATGGATGGAGTGGGCCATGAGAAATCCTTGTGGTCATGAGCAATGTGGGCCCTTAGAAGCTTTGTGGCCCACAAAAATGCCCCTAAGAAATTCACTCCATCCATTAGTTTCCCAACATCGCAATAGGATAGGAGTAAAAAAATTCAGGTCAACGACACAAAACAGAGAGGATTGAAAAACCAATGGACGTATGAGATGATGTTTGTATTAACATGATATTTGTGCCTATAATTTATCCTAGCATTAATAATATTATGAATTGTTCAAATGACATATAAGCATTATGGAGGGCTCCTGAAAAGTTTTCAGTTGTTGACATTACTATTCTCATTGTTTCATGTTTGTGTGTTCCATATGAGTTTTGGATCAACCTCATTGGATTTCTCATGGGTATCTTTGTGGGCCTCACATAACTTCTGACCACAAGAACTTGGAGGCAATCAATCTGCATCTATATTTCAATGGGTGCACCTCTTTCTCCGAACTGCATCCTTTAGTGTGCCCCACCAAAATCACAAGTTAGGATGATTTTTTTATTTTTATTTTAAATAAATTTTGCCCTCAACATAACATGGGACTATACATCTAATCATCAGAGTGTATCTCACATGCACATCAAGGTGGCATATAAAAATCAATGGCCTAATTTGAACACTTGGAGTAGGACAACCACCTTAATGTTATGAGCCCACCATGATGCAATATGTGAAATCGAGTCTGATCATTAGATGTGCAATCTAATGTTGGGTCTAGTGCCAAACAATCAGGCTGCCTTGTGATTTAGGTGGACCACATTACAAAAAAATAGTTGGGAGAAAGACATCCACTCTAGATTTTTACAAGGCTTACCATGATGACTATACGAAATTCACTCCAACTATTAGATGACACAACAACATTTAGACATGCCATCTAAAAATTAGGCTCGTGTGTGACTAGGGGGTTACACTTAAATAAATAATTTGAAGGATAAGAATTGCTTGTACTTTGTTTCTAATTGTATGGTCCACTTGAATGATGGATGTGGAAGCATGATTTGTGGGCCCTGGCCTAAAATAAGGTGATGAACCTAGTGGTGGTCCATGTAGATTTCAAATAAACATCATGCTTGGGCCCACTTGAGTAGCTGGAGTATTAAATAATCCCACTAAGTATTAAAGAAACTTGTAGGCTTTGGAGTTGGACTATGATTGCTTAGCCTACCAGACCGCAATGACTTCGTACTTAAAAAGCTCACTCTGCCCACCCTAATGTATGTGTTTTATCAAATAGTCCATCTCACTCATTTTAAGGGCATGAGCTCATAAATGAGGTTAATGCAAATCTCAAGTGGACCACATCGAAAGATACACTAGCGATTAAATGGCCGCTATTAAAAACTTCTTATGGCTCCTATAATGTTTATTTGCCATTGGACCAGTTGATTAGATCATATAGATCTGGACAGATGAAGGGAAAACACTAATATTAACTCGTTCCAAAACTTTTGTAACCCAAATAAGATTTTAATAGTGTGTTCATTCACATTTGTTTCCTATGGTGTGGTCTATTTGAGATTTGAATATGCTTATTTTTTGGATCATGCAATAGAATGAGCTGAAAAATTGAATGAACTGCATGGATAAAACACATACATCAAGGTGACGCCCACAGAATGTGTTACTTTGGAAGTGGATTGAATATGATTAACTAAGTACCCTATCACCCCACTTGAAACCTCGAATTTGGTGGTAAATATGTGTATTTCAAATCCAAGTAACTAAGTACCCTATCATCCCGATAAGCTAACTGGACCCGGTCAATTCAACCCAGTCGACCCAAACCCCATGAACCTAGTAGCCTAGTCAAATCAAATCTATCCAATTAAACTAGTCAAACCAGCCCCCACTTTAACCTAAAATCAAACCTAGAATAAGCCCGAAACATAGCCCATTAACCTTTAGGGCCACCATAAAGAAACCCTAGGAGGACCATGGGACCGCACATCATTTCGAAGGAAAGGATGTAAATCTTGCAGGGTTGCTCTGAACCCAACTATAAGTGTGTGAAAAGGGAAAATGACTTTATTGTCCTCCTCTTTTGCCCCAAATTACAATTTTACCAACCAATCCAACTGTTGAGATCATGCCATGTGGCAATCTCAAATCTCATCCATTTATCTCCCTTTTAACCATATAGTTCCTAGTAATTATTGAAAAATCGGTCCCAATGGCTAAAAATAGCCATCTCCTATTCTCTTCCAAGACACTTAGAAAATTCTACAGCTTCTAAGCCCTTAGAAATCCATCTTCTCCCATCTTATCCCTCACAAAGGAGACGAAGAGAAATCCAGCCCAATTATAACATAACCCTTAACCACCTGAGTATTGAAGATTTCGACCCAAGTCACTCGAATCTCTCCCTGCCCATACAGCCATTCACCTTTCTGCCTAAGTCTTGACCAACTTCATCCAAACCACATTAACATGAGGCAATATCCACTCCCTTCTCAACCTTGCTTATCACATATATCAATATAGCATCTACACCCAGTCAACTCGAGTGTATTCCATGTTGCTTGCCAACTTATCAGATCCTACTCATCAAAAGCTCAAATTGATAGGCTATTTTACCACTGCAACAAATAGATAAGTCAAGATAGATTTATCTAACTCGAGCTACTACTCGGCGAAGATGGTGCATTAACACTGCAATGTTAGAAACTCATATATCTCATTGTCATCTAGTCAACTTAAATATATTTTATGTGGCTTGTTGAGTTATTGAATCTTGCTCATTAAAAGCTTAGGTTGACTAGTTATTTTATCGGTTTGACAGGTAGGTGAGTCAAGGCAGATTTATTTAACCCAGGCTGCCATTGAGTGGCGATGGTGCATTAATACAACATTGCACATAGCTTTGCATCACCTATGCAAAAGAACTAATTTAATTTCTTGCCATGAAGTAGACACTATACATTTGTATGGCCAGAGTAGGTACCTAACACCTTCCCTATCTGTAACTATGATCCTTTACTCTGAATTTTCGGTAGTATATCAATGAGTCATTTTATGATAGAGAACTCTCGAATTCTCTTTTCTAATATTTCTAATGGTTCTAACTAACTATGAAAGCACGAAAATTGGCAAATGGCCACTCCAATCAAGTATAATATTTCTCATATCTTCAACATATCACATACATTCATAAAAAGGCACATATGAACGCAATTCGCCTGCACTCCAACGTGCACAATAACCCACCTAAGGTTCGATATTTTATTTTTTATTTTTTGTTGGTAAAAATATATATTTTAATGAGCTTATTACAATCATTCTATCAAATATGATACATACTATTTTGGAATATAAAAACTGTTTTAGTTAATCAATTCGAAGTCTTGAATACAGTAAAGAATTTCCATGCCCTCCAATGGGCAGACAACATGAATGAGACACATACATAATCATGGTGGGCCCAAGTGAATTTATTCTATACGCAATTTGCTTCATGGGGACACGGATTTCCTACAAAAGCCTTTTCAAGGAAGTTCCTATGCTAAAAACATAGTTGGGGACCACCTTGATGTTTGTGAGACATCCGTTTGTTGAGATAATTTTAGGATTTGAGCCCAAAAGTGAGCAGGATCCAAGACTCAAGTGGGCCAACTAAAGGAAAAGGTGGGTAGGGAAATTCCTACCGTTGAAACCTCCCCGAGGTCGACAGTGATGTTTACATGCCATCCATACCGTTCATAACGTCATTCCTATTGGGATGAACTGAAAACACTAATATTATCCTGATTCAAAATTTTTGTGCCCCACGAATATTTAAACTGTGGACGATCAATCCTCACTATTTTGGCCCACTTGAGTAGTGGATCTGACTCATTTTTTGTTATTAGTCCTAAAATAAGCTCGCAAAATGGATATAAGGGATGGATTTCTCACAAACATCATGATATGATGGGCCCACCTAAGTTCCCCGCGCAGGAACTTTGCAAATGGCTTTCAGAGGGAATCCGCGTCGGTTGCTGTTACACGGACGCAGATTTACGGAAGCCTTTCACAGGAAGTACTGTGCTGGAATGTTATTGGCCCGCAGTGATGTTTGTTAGAAATCCACCCCACCCCTTCCATCCGTTTTTGGTCACATTTTAGCATGACCAGTGAAAGCGGAGGCCAATCCAATATTAAAGCAGGCCACATGAGAGGAAACCGTGGAGATTCAGTGACCACCGTTGAAACGTTCGGATGGCCATAAAAGTTCCGTATCAGTCTAAGATTTTTTGTATTTTCACTTCATCCAAGTGGGAATAACCTTATAAACGGATTGGATGGCATATAGACATTGAGGTGGAGCCCAGAAAAGTTTCAACGGTAGGCATTCTCCTCCCAATTTTCCCTCTCATGTGGCCCACATGAGTTTTGGATTGGTAAAATGCATGTCCTGAAATGAACCCGAAAAACGGATGGACGGGGTGGATTACCCACAAAAATCACAGTATGCCCCACCTGTGGAAGGCTTTTGAAAGGGAACCCACGAAAATCATTTTAGGCTTTTATCGTACTGAGTAAACTCAGTTGGGCCTACTGTGAATGTATGTGGGTTATCCACGCCGTCCATCAAAATTTCCGGCTCATTTTAGTAGTTGAGTCCGAAATATTAGTATTCCCAGCATCTCAAGTTGACCACACCACAGTCCACAGGAAACAGTGTGAATAATAACTTCCACCGTCGAGATCTTTTTAGGGCCCAAAGTGATGTTTATTTGTCATCCAACCTTTTCATACGATCACAGCAACATGGATGAAGGAAAAACACAAATATAGTCTTGATCCAAAACTTCGGTGGGCCTAAGAAATTTTCAACCGTAGAATTTCGATTCGCACTGTTTCCGTGGTGAGGTCCACTTGAGATTTGGATATACCCTATCTTTGGGCTAAATCCTAAAATTATAAATGAATGGATAATCAAGGTGAACCCTACAAAGTTTACTCAATGGGCGCGGATTAGCTCATGATAGGTTGAGTGGCTCCTGAAGTGACGTCACCAAGTTCCATGGGCCCACCCTGATGTATGTTTTGTATCCCCTCCTTCCATGCATTTAGAGAGATTAAAGGCAATATCCAAAGAATGAGTTAAATCCAAAGCTCCTGTGGACCCAACACAGAATGTGGGGACTGTGACGCAAACATTAAAGACTTCTAAAGGTTACAAAAGTTTTAGATCGAGGTGATATATGTGTTTTCCCTTCTTTCACGTCTTTTTTTACTTTTGAATAGGTTGGATTTCAAATAAACATGATGGTGGGCCTTAGGATAGTTTCAACCGTGGGAATCACTCTCCCCACTGTTTTCCTGGCTCGTGCAATATCTCAAAATGGATGAACGGTATGAATGCAACACACCATAAACTTGGTGACATCACTTAACTAAGGCTGAAAGTCGTGCGGGTTGGGTCCGGTTGGTGCTCAACCCTAACCCAACTTAATGTTCCTATACCTCAACCCTAACCCAACCCAACCCAACCTAACCTCGGGTTGGGAATTCTCAACCCAAGCCCAACCCAAGCGGGCTCGGTCGGGTTGATCGGGTTGGTCGGGTGTATACGTGCTAATATTTTCATTATTACATTAGTTTATTATATTTCAATATAGGACTTATTTTTTGTATATATGATTTTATTAATTATATATGTGATTATTGATAGTAAAGAACTTCATTTTTTCTTAAAAAAAAAAGCTAAAATACAGGACAATTACTACTCCTTTAAAAGTCATGTAGCATAGCACACAATCTATTTGGGAGAGATAAATCCGACATATCTAGTTAGTTTGAGTCATTGAAAATGACATGGACAAATGAGACCCGACATCGCTAGTGTGCATTTGACACAAACGATCCACACTCAATTATAATTTATAAGTAACTTATATATTGATCGGGTTCAGGATGGGTTGGGCAAGCCGAGACTTCAACCCGAACCCGACCCAAGTTTTATCGGGTTGGTGTTTGTACAGCTCAAGCTTGAGATCGGACCCAATACATCCTGCCCAAGCCCAACCTAATGTCAGGTCACCGTCGGTCGGGTTGAACCCGCCCAATTTTCAGCCCTACTACTCACTACGCAATCCGCTTCCCTATTTCGGAGAATATGGACGCGGATATGCTGCCAAGCATTCCGCGGAAGCTCCTGCGCAAGGTGGGGTCCACCTTAATGTTTATTTTAAATCCAAATCGTCCATTCACTTTTCGAGCTCATTTAAGAACGAGATACCAAAATTGAGGAGTATCCAAAACTCAAATCGGCCATACAAGATGAAACAGTGGGGAAAGGAATTCCTACCGTTGAAACCTTCCTAGGCTCCACATTAATGTTTATATGCCATCCAAATCGTTTATAAGTTAATTTTCACTGGGATGAAGTGAAAACACTAAAAATTTAGACAGATACAAAACTTTTGTGGCCATATAAATATTTCAACGGTGGTCACTAAATCTCCACTGTTTCCTTTCGGGTGGCCTATTTGAGTTTTGGATCCACAATATTTTCGGTCTGATCATGACCTCAAATGAGCTCTAAAAACGAATGGACGTTTTGGATTTCTCACAAACATCGCCGTGCCCCCACTAAGAATCCATGCGCAGGAACTTCCTGCGGAAGGCTTTCGCAGGAAAATCGCGTCCGGAGTCTATAAAGGTTAGTTTCAGTGCAGCCGTGAAGAGATAGAAAGTAGGAGGAGAGGAAGAACAGGTATGAATTTTTATTTTTATTTTGACTTATATTTTTTTTTTTTTAAAGAAAAAACTCTCGCATATTACCGTGGATATCGGTATGATACCGATGATATATAGTCGGGATATATTGAAAATATTGCATTTCTATCGTTGTATCACCGATATTACTGATGAAGCATAAATTCAGGTTTCAATTGGGGGTTATCTAGAAAGCCTATATATATATATATATATATATATATATATATATATATATATATATATATAGAAGTATAATATAATTTCGTTAGAAGTAATACTTGTACAGAATCCCACATTGTTTTCATCCGTCAAGATCAGGAAACCCTAATTTTATCAACTGACCACGTAGTAGCATCACAATGCGGCTGCTACATGTTAGAGTTTATTCTTGAATTCTGTTGTAGGCGAGGTTACTTTGGATGTGGGCCGTTCATCATGCAGGGCCCAACTTTGAAGTGGGCCGTCCATCATGCAGGGCCCAACTTTGAAGTGGGTTGTCCATCAAAAGGGATGCGCCTTAGATGTGGGTCATTCATTATTAGGGGCTGACCTTCGGTGTGAACTGTCCTCATGTGGGACCCACCTTGAATGGGCCATCTATCATGTGGGACCCACCATCAATGTGTTGTCCATTAATATCCCACTGCCCATTATGTGGAGCCCACCTTGGATGTTATCTCCATCATGTGGGCCCCACCTTTGTTGCGGGTCGACTATCATGTGGGGCTCACCTTGGTTGTGGGCCATTCATCATCAGCACCTTTGATGTGAACTGTCCATTATGTGGGGCCCAACTTGATGTGGGTCACCCATCATGTGCGGCCCCCTTCAATGTCCACCACCCATCACATGGAGCCCACCTTTGATGCAAACTGTCTATCGTGTGGGCCCACCTTTCATGTGAGTCGTCCATCATGCAGGCCCACCTTGGATGTGGGCCATTCATCATTAGGGGTAACCTTTGATGTGGACTATCCATTATGTGGGGCCTACCTTGTTGTGGTTCATCCAACATGCGGGGCTACCTTCAATATCCACTGCCCTCATGTGGATTCCACCTTTGATTTGGACCATCCATCGCGTGGACAATCTATTATGTGGGCTCACCTTGATGTGGGGCCCACCTTTAATGTCAATCGTTTATTGTGTGGGCCCCACCTTTGATGTGGACCATCCATCATGTGAGGCCTTCTTTTATGGACGATCTATCACGTGGGGAGAGAGAGAGAGAGTGGTTGAAAAGCAAAAAAGAAAAACTTATGTGGATAAATAACTTTCATCACCTATGTTACTTTTACAATGGTGTTTACTAAACTAAAGTTAAAAAGTAACTCATTAACTTGCGGAAGTTAAATTACTTGTTGCGTAGTATACAAATGGGCCCTTAGTGTTTGCTCACACATGGTTGCTTTGATATGTTTTACTCCTGTCTTCTATCGAGTCTCACATGGAAATTAGAGGAGAACGTCCGCTTAGTTACTTATCTACATAAAGAGTGAAGTCATATTGCATGTTAAACAGACCCATCTCCAATAATTTCTGTTAGAGGATTGGCTAACATTTTTTTCTTTCTTTGGTAGTCGACCAACTACAATGTCTTCATGCCTCATGACATCTTTCACTTGGTGATACTTATATGCTTCCATCCAGCATATTTTATGTGGCTTTTCATAGCCTTCCGGAGACCATAAACTTCTACCCTTTTGAGCACCCTTCTCACATTGGTGAATAAAATAGAATGCAAATGCTTACCTTTCCGAAGACCCATGAATTTTTGGAAGAACATTGTTGCAATTCCAATGGCTAAAATTGACCTAGAAGCAGTGGAAATGCATTCTTTCATCCATCTTTCTCCATCCTTTCTTGAAAGATGAAAGCCATCCTCCAGATAAAGAATGAACTCCCACTTTATGTGGTTGACGCAGGACGGATGGCCTAGCCTAGAATGATGCAATGAGATCATCACCATATTAACTAGAACAATTTAAAGCACAAAGTAAAGCTAATCTATCACAAGTTTGCTAAATTAAAAATAAATAAATAAATAAATAAAATACCATGCTACAGTCCCACAATATAGATCCAATAAAATACCAAACAATAAGAATCTATGAAAGGTAGAACTTTCATATAAGCATATGGGTAATTCTCAATTCAAAGGTTCACTTGGTTTGTGAGGGTTTACATAGGTTAGGGTTAAGACTTTTGGTTTTGGGAATCAAAATTTTGAAATTTGGATTTAGAATTGGAGTTATGGGAAATTAGGGTTTTGAGGGTTATGTTTTTAGGGAATCAAGTTTGTAAGAATTAGGATTTTGAGAATTAGGGTTTGAGACTTAATGTAACACCCCGAACTTTTCAATACCCGAGTAATGAAAGTCATCAAGTGTTACCATCAAATTTAACTTAGTATATACATGTGTACGATACCAATTTAGCATATCCTAACCTTACATCTATTCTCTAACTTAAATATAACCGTTGGGAATAATCTTCATCCATAGATCAAGTCATCCGACCGTTGATTTTTAAGACAAGATCATCTTGTCCAAGTATTCCCACTCGTCCATCATAACCAACCGTTTAGTCAACTATTCAGCGCTAGGTAACGATATTTGACTGTCCACTTTGAGTTTGGGTCACCTGATCATAGTAAACTAAATACCTGATCTCTACATCCGCACATACATGTATTGAATCAAGATTTTGATCCGTTCATCTTGTTCACCACCTATGAATATGCTTAACCCATCATCAAAACTACAATATAAGGAAGTTACACATGTGAACAAGTCACTTGAATCTAACGGTATACATGTTCTACCTTTTGATCACCCTAAAAACCCATTTTGTGTTCATCCATTTACGAAATTGACCTTACGTCTACCTGTATACATGGTCAGAGTACTAACAATCAAGTTTTTACTATTTTTAACATGTCATCTTCCTTCAAAAACTTTAATTACAAAAACTGCTTTTTGTTATCTAACCAAAGATTATCTCACTTGGATTTCTCCTCAACCAAAAAGTTATTACAGGTAGCATTAAGATCATAGGAGATATGTAAGTCAGGTTAATTCTTAAAAGGAAAAATAGTCTTGGTTAGTTCCATATAAATGCACACATATAGCCATACACATTACAAAAACTAGACTATAAAATCTAATGACAGGTCAGTTTCTATGAATTGAGGAGCGTACTTGATAACCAAAGGCTAGACTTGTGGAGTTCCAACATATATATTTTTTTTTATCAGTGAGTTTCAGCAGATTTCTAGCAACAATATATGCGTCCAACATCCATATTGATTGTCATAGACATTGGGTTAGACTGTAATGCCCAAGTATGCCTGGTTTGTTGTTGTATTCCTGCATTGTCTTTGTATTAATGCTAATTACCTTTTAGGAAAAAAAATGTGTCCAACAGAGTTGATCTTGAGGATAACAGTCACATGCAAGAAATAAGAGAAAACGAGAGATATAAGAGGAAAGATTGAAAGAACTCAAAGAAGAGATGGAGTGGTAGAAAGTGGAGAGATTGAAGGGTAGAGAAGAAGAGAAGGAAAGAAGAAAGGAGGAGATAAAAGCGTTAGGGCAACAAGTTGTTGTGTTAGCCAAAAAGACTAAATACACACGCACATATTAACTTGAGAATAACATATGATGCTCGGAAGGACTACACGTATAGCAACACATGATTACATGTATTTCCTAGACTGACCTAAAGCTGGAGCGTGGATATATTGATCATGTCCAGCTTGGAACACATATGAAGAAGATGCCGATCTTCGTATAATCAAAATGGATTTTATACATGGCCTATTTATTTACAGCATTTCAATGATTGCTTTTGCTGCTCACTTTAATTGATAAGCAACGCAATTCTAGAGCAAGCACTTTGTCTTGGAAATATTATCAGTTTTTTAAGCTGGGCTTTGTTGTTGGTTAAATATTCTCTGTATGCTTTGAGCAGAAAAATTCTAAATTTCAATCGTAGTATCAGGAAAAGATTATTCATTCTACAACATGTTTGTTGTATGGAAATCGTGTTTGCACTACAAGAAAAATAGGCTTTAGCGGCGGCCAAAACCGCCCCTAAAAGTCCCAAAAACCGCCGGTATAAGAATTAGCGGCGGTTGGACAAATGCCGCTAAAGGGGGGCGTTGCTGTGTTTTACCGGCGGTCGAACTTTTTAGCGGCATTTTGGTGGCTGCCACTAAAATAGGAATATTTAGTGGCGTTTATTATTCTTTATCGGCGCTTCTAGTAACTGCCGGTAAAAACGCCGCTAAAACAGTTAAAACGCCGCGTAAAAGCTATGAGAAAAATATCGCAAAAGGTAGTAAATTTGTAACAAACGCCGCTAAAATCTATAAAAAGCGCCGCTAAAAATGGTAAAGTGCTGCAAAAAGTTGCCATGAAACCAATGTTGTAAGGAATCTCTCCAATGATTTGATTGTAAGAAATATCCCTAGAAGTCATAACAATCAATAAACCATAAACAATTGAAGAAAGAACTAGAACAACACCCACAGTGTCCATCTTACATAACAAAAATCAAAGTGGCCATCACATTACATAACACAACCCATAGTGTGGTCATAATAATGGGCAACTCCAAAACATACCAAATTACTAGATGAACTAGAACTAATTTGAGATAGACTTATAAATTGTGATTTACATGGAGTACACAGAGTGGAGGAAGTACTCACAGATACTGCAATACTTCATTCCAGTAAATCAGCCTCGGAATGTCACCAGTGAGATGATTCTGAGCAAGATCCCTAAAAAAAAAATTAAACAGCAAGGGACCCCATTAAAATCACTTTGTACACACAAATCCACACCATTGGAAACAAACAATTGTAGTTCAGGTATGTTCTATTAGACAAACCCCCAATGCAAATGTGTAACTGAGAAAACCCAAATGAGAAGGAAAAAAAAAAAAAAACAATTCAATGTTTTCAAGTAGATATTAGAAAGCATAAACCACAAAATAGAACAAGCACCTCAAATATAAGTGACAACAACCTTACAGAGTTTTGAGATTTGGCTTCTGTGAAAGGGTTGAAGGGATAGGCCCTGTTAACTGATTGTTCTTCAATGTCCTACATAGTAACATCACCATAAATGACCAATCTATCCCTTACAAAGGAGCAAGCAAGATTCGTGAAAATGACCAATCTACCAAATAAAAGTAGACATGATACTAACAATTCCTCAAGCTGTTTGAGCCTAGATGTTGAGAATGGAATATCTCCATATAGCAAGTTACCGGATAAATCCCTATAGAAAACAAACCAACACAGATTTCAGTTAAATCCGCCATTACATTCTCAATCCCATAACTTCAGAATGCAAGTAAATGAGAGAGATTACAGAGATTTCGGCAAGACTCAATTGTCGATCTCATCAGGGATTGACCCGATCAGCTGATTCCCCTTCAAATCTCTGCACATCAATGCAACCAACATAAGCATTTGAGCTTAAAATGATTTCATCCAAATGCATATTTATCCTGATGCAATAAAGTAAAACATACAGTGCTTGTAGGCTCTGTAAATCCCCAATGGCTGGCGAAATCTTCCCACCGAGATTCAAATTCGAGAAATTCCTTCACAGAAGATTCATGATTGTAACGAATTAGAAGTTGAAATCAGATAAGAAGAAAGAAGAAAGAAGAAAAAGAACATAAGGTATGTGAGTTACAGAGAAACGACGGCGAAGGAGAGATTGTCGCAAGCAACCCCGCGCCAGGAGCAATGATCTTCGTTGCCATCAGCATTCCAGTCGAGGAGCACGTTAGCAACGTTGCTAAACGACACCTTGATGGACACGAGTGTTTTCCCTACGAAACAAAACTCTCATTTCACTTAAAACTGAGGACTGAAACTCCAAATTATTTTTTGCTGAGGGCATTGCTAAAAATAGCAAGGATTTGATGCATAACATCTCAGCCCTTCGTTTCTTGAGACTTGCAAGCTCTTGGAAAAACAAGCATCAGAGAATACAGGAAAGAAGCTTAGCCGCTTAACACATTTTGAGAAAATGACACAACCAAATCAGCAATCTTAGAAATAACAATCTTGCAGTTACTTCTTAGGCTTTTACATGCTTTACATGTCTTGCTGTATCTTAGAAGATTGCTGCTGGTTTTTGTTAGAATATCTTGTCACTTGAGCTGCATTCTTCAATATCGCCACAGGACTGATGCCTTTAAGAAACCATAATCAAGGAAGATTGCTATAGCCAAATATACAGAAACCGTTGGCTTGAGAGACTAGTTTACTAAATTACAACTTGATAATGCAGTACGACCCAACCAATCAAACACAACAAGAAAGGTGGGCCATGTTTCTGGAGAGAAGAAATGAATCCGGGGCATCCCGTTGCCAGTTGTGTCACCCACCCCAAAATGATGACAGCCCTACCAAAAAGCCTACTTATAAAGGTAAAAAGATATACCTCATCTTGTCTCTGAAAAAGCAAAGGGCTCATGTTGGGATCCTCTCTAAATATAACGGGAGCAGTCGACTGATCTACTGAGTTACATCTTTGAGGGGATCCTTTCGGTGAGCCACTTACACCTAATGTGCAGTTGTTCCATTTGACCAGTGAAAATTTCATCTCCTCAACTGACTTCTTTGGAATATCTGCCTCATCCACTTGCTCTTTCTTTTTGGTTCTTCGACTGAAAGTAATCAATGGGTTACTAAATCTTTTGTGAAGCACATCACTGAAAGTAATTTGATCCCTATGCACACAGTTTATGCCTCTGTAACTGCTAACAAATGAGAGTAGCAACCTTTGGCAGAAGTCGTTTGATGAGGAGCAGTGACAACTTGTAGCCCATCTAACAGTAGGAGCCCACTTGAGAGTTTGAAAGGCCTGATTTTTGGTGTAGCACAACTACCCTACATACATGAACACCACTTCCATCAAATAAAGACAATTGGGAAAAGCAACAAATATAACTATCTACCAACTGCTTAGTGATTGTGCCCATAACAGATCATTTTGCAAATAAATGGACTGATTATATCTTTTCCCTATATCAAGCACCAAAATTTTCATGTGTGGCATGATGAACTTCTTTAACAGTTTAGGATGTGTTGTTGTCTTCTATTCTACTTGAAAATCTCTGTTAGTCTAGCAATACACCTCGAAAACCACTGATTAAAGGATAAGACATTATTACTCTAGTTAGTCTAGAATCAACAAAGAATCACCTGAAAAGTATTCTAAGTGCTCCCCACCTTCACATAACCTGAAATATACAACAAATGAATCATGAGGATTCCAAACTACCATCTTTAATTTACCCAATTCATTTATCAGATCTCAAATACCCACACAAAAAATCTGTTGTGCCCGAATGATGAGCATGTGCCTATGTACAAATTTGTTGATGACGTTGTACGGGCCATCATGGATCTCAACTTCAATAGTGTAGCCTTATCCAAATCTTCTTCACAGAATACAGTTGCAATTAGAAAAGGAAAAAAAAAAAGAGGCAGAGTCAGTGAGTTGTTTGGGAAAGCAGATATTTTCACAGATGCAGTTGGCTGATGAGATACCACAGATTGAGGAATCTATTAAGGTAGAGGTAGTGAGCTGTTAGGGAAAGCAGAGATTTTCATTTGCAATTGCTTAGATTCAAGCTTCAGGGTTAGTTTTCAGGTTTGTTTCTAAATTCTTTTACAAAGAGATGTCGTGTGCTTGTTACTTCCATAAGGCCCTTTGCTTTATGTATGAATAGAAAATTCTAAATTCTAATTTATTTATTTTTCCTTTGATAAGTATGAATAGAAAATTCTGATAGTAACAAGAAAAGGAGAAAGAAATTTTGAAGTTAGATGCAAGATCGAAGTAAATAATGTTCTGTTTCAGAAAGATAATATTTTCAGACAGCACAAGTTCACCAACAAGAGGAGAAACAGTCAACTCATGAACTGACAAACCTTGCAACTCAACCCATTGATAACTTACAGGGGTAGGACAAGTTGACTAGGGCTCAATCCAAGCCCAACCCATTTACTTAAAATTGTTAAGTCCACATAATTAGCAAAACTATGTATCCCACAAACAAACAAGACGAATGGATGAGATGAATTCAATCTGCAGTTGACGGTGATTAAACAGGAGAACTAAGCAGCATTTTCAATTGCTTCAATGCATTTCAACACAGTAGCCTTGTTCGGCATTTCTCCCACACACTCCAAACTCGATAAGCTTCAACTCAAACTTGCCCAATTTCACCCAAAGAAAAAAGAAAAAAGACCAAAGTGATCAAATATAAGGTGGGATACATATGTATCAGAAAATGAACAGTCATGTTGGATGCAGATATACTGTAATCAGAATGCTCTCCAACCAAAAAAGTAAGAGCCGCTAATAGCTTAACAACCAAAATCCCATTACTTCCCAATCAAGCTATAACCATTTAATCTTAAAAGCCTTGGCCTCAACAAGTAGACATGAAACAACAAATGTTATTGGATCATATGAATCATCCAATTACTTGCCATGTGCCTGTGAAAAACTACAAACAGAGACATTAATGCACAAATAATATCACGTCAGCAGATTGACAGTCGTGGCTCTTGAGTAGCACCGTAGAAAGACACTAATGCCAAACTGTTATGTTACCTCAAACAGAAGTAGCAAGAATAAATGGTTGTGTATTAATTCACACAAAACATGAAATATGCAGCAGTATCCGATCATTTCCAAAAGGGCCACCAAGCATATGGAAGAAAATACTAACAACACCAACTGAAACAGCTGGAAAACAAAGAAATGGCTGATGAAACCACCTATCATCCATCCTTGCTTGAGCTTCAACGTAGGACAGTGCAGCATAGGACTTGATAACACTTTTTGTGTATCTTGTAGAAATAATCTCCACGTTAGGTGTCATTTCCTGAAACACAAAGAACAAATGTTGAAGGTGTGCATTCAGTGGAAACATAATATACCATCACAAAGTCCAACTTAATCTAATTCAAGTACTTAAAAATAAGTGTTTGGGCATAATTATAACCTCTACCAATAATCTGTATGAGTTAACAGAAAAATAAAATGACTTATACTTGCTACATCTAGAGTCCATGGATGGTCAGATTCCTGTAAAAAATGTCCGATAAGTGGTTCACATTTGGTAAAAGGCATGCATAGCTAGTGATTGTAATGATAAAGGACAACTTTCTATGACCATGTATCTCGATAAGATAAAGGAAGAATTGTAAAATTGGGACCAAAGTTCCCTTGCCCATCCAAAACTCCCATTAATTAACCTGAAAAGAACACTGGAAAACCACTAGCCAGCTTTTGCTCCAAAAAAAAAATAAAAATACAACTAGTAAGGACCAATCAGCAATTGCCATGTGCCTGGAATGAGATAAAGTTGCTTTCTTCGTGCACCACGTCCCAAAAATTTGGCTCACTTTCTGATTTTATTTTGTTTTATTATTTTCCATGAGGCAGTTGTTTGACTTGATAATCAGCATATCGAATATTTCACCAATTCAGCTAGGTATCTAAAAAGAGTAAAAACCAGACAACGAAAATACATACATTCAATTCAATAAATTCTGCAAAGAGGAATTCAGAATACACATCCTGCACTTTCCACAATATATGCGAGATTTCATTCTGGAAAGCAGCGCACATGGTTTGGCAATCCATACTCTGCTGCATCCTTCTGTGGATAGACCTTGGCCCAATAATCTCCCAACTGAGCTACCAATCTGGGGACCTTTTCAGCTGAATATGGACTGTTGCTGTATTTCTCTTATCAACCATGTATTTGTAGGCCAAAAATTAAAAGGTTGAAATTGTCCTATCAATGGGATTTTGGGGCATGGTGATGAGATTTTAAGCCCCTCAACATCATACAGTGAATAGTCTGGAATTTGATGCAATCAATTCCAAGCACAGTAAGATGAATAACAGTCATATAATTTTTTGTATTTAAGAGTATAAACATAAAAAATGTAAAAATATACATCTGAATGTAAATATGCCTTTGAATCAAGGAAGGAGGAATACCTCATCTGACCAAGTTGCCAATTTAAAGGTAAAGCAGAACAGAATAGTATATGCTTGTTTTTCTTTTTCTTTTTCTTTGTTTATATGGTTGACATACTTTTTTTAAGGACAAGGCTGTGATGATGATGATTTAGGACTGTGCAATTAAATTCTTCTTACCTCGGTCCATGGTGTCTTTTCGTCTCAGGCAGCCTTTCCACCAAAAAATACCCAGAATCAAGAAAGTAAGAAACAAAGCAGAAGCTATAATGCCCGCCACAGCACCAGCAGATATCTTTTTGCCACCTTATGATAGAGGAACAAAATCTGCATGAAGAAAAATATTGAACAACCATGCCTAACGGATGGGACTACCAAAGCAATTTATGTAAAAATAAAAAATAGAGAACTGAACCCATGTTTTCTCTACGGTGTTTCTCCAACTGTTGACCTGGTAAGCAGAGGAACCAGCCACAAACATAAAACTAGGCATGACTTCATATGAGGAATAAAACAAATACAAAAGAAAGAACAGAAACAGGGGAAAAAAAAATGAGAAGGAAAAAAAAAAATCATTCTTTCAACCCATTGTACAGGACTTACTTGGGTTAAAATGCTCACACTTTCTTTGTCAAACTGCATTGTCACAAAAATAAGAAATTTAAGAAAATAAAATTGAAAATATACATGTAAAACTGCATTTGTAGAAACTGAAGGCCCAAGTGTACCATACAGATACTTGATCTGAGAATTGTACAGTACCACCTTAAGCTATATAGTATACAGTTCACCATACAAGTATTATTACACTTTTAAATGATAAGAAATCTGCTATGTGGAAGTCCTCTTCCGGCAGTCTCATTGTACCACCAAAACTATAATTGACGCTAGGCAGGGCTTCAGATGTGTGCGAAATAGAGCCCCCATTAACTGGGGGTATGTGTACTAATGCATTAACTAATTTTATTTTATTTTTTAAAATAGTCTAAAAGACTATTAAGGATTTCAAATATGTGGAAGACTCAAAAGGGCAGAAAGGAATGTTTCTTCAGATGGCCGCTGCAGCATTAGAATCTAAATTCAAATGATTATCTAAGATGATTCAGCCCTGCAAGGTAGCCGTGGTATGATTGGCACCATTTTCCATCAAAACCTTAGAGATGCATGAAAGGTGTGTAGGCATTAGGCAAGCGTCGTGTGGCACAATCCAAACCATTCATATAAATCCCATGGGACTCTAAATCCCACGTTATAGTTGTAATATTCTCACTACAGGGCAATTCACAGCTATCTATGTGAGAGTAGCATGATCAGAATCCTAGAATAGCCATCTTTATGAGGTTAACATGATTGGGATCTTTGGATTTTTAGGTCTGGTTACGATTGGTCATGCAATTAAATATAATGCATTCCAACTGGCATTTATGAAGGAAAGCCATCTAACTTACACAAATTGTGAAATTTTCTACACCAACAAAAGTCAATGTAAATATTGTGAAAATGAACAAATATATTTTCTATTTACCATGTGCTCTGTCCTACAAAGTCCGATCCCTTGTCAGCATTTCCCATAACCTATCAGGACAACCCAATTCATATAAGGCCTGGAGGAACGATGCATTTCTCTCTACAAGTATGAGTATGGTATACAAAAAATCATGTCATCATCTTACCTTGTCTGTATCATTTACATGGATCTCTGAGCATCCAGAAACACAACATTTTCTCTAGCCACGTGCGACCACATTGCAATGACTTTGTCTTTATATGCAGATGTGTCCTCAAACTATTTCACACATAGTTGCCTAAATTGCCAAATCTGTACTTTTTCTTTGTCATCTCAAAATTACATACTCCCAAAACAGAAATGCTCACTGATCAAGTTGCCATGGCCTTAAATAAAATAAAATAAAATAAAACCTGCTTTGAGGAACTGTTAAGATGTTATCACCTAAAAAACTGGAATACAAAGTCTAAGAAAATGTATAAAGTGGTTAGGATTGTTCAACTAATTTGATCTTGGTCTTGTGACTTGAAAACAATGGGCTGCATAATTAGTTGGTTTTATTTGGGCCACATATGACACATACAATTTTCGAGTGCATCTGTATCAGTTTGTCTTCTCTTCTTTTTTTTCTCTTCTTCTTTTTTTTTTTTTTTTGGTAGAATCATGTGATATAGAAGAAGAAACTAACCTGTGTTCCCTTCTCAAGTAAGTGAATTGCAAAAGATGAGACTCTAAACCGAATCTTCACACAGGGCTGCATATATAAAGACATAGAACACAAACCATTAGCAAAAAATCTAAATATCTCTTTCTCCCACCATCTTAGAGCTTTGCTAATACAAAGGCTCATCTGCAATTCCATTAAAAAGATAAGCATACACAAAAAAAAACCCATAAAAAGTCTGATCTTTGAAGGGATTGAAGCATTAATAGTACAGATATGTGGATTAAAGCCCCTAAAAATTACAAAAATCTGATAATGAAAGAATTACATGCAAATAAAAGCAACAATAAAAACCACAAAAGAAAAAGAAAAACCGTAGAATCAGGGAATGGGAAAACAGCCCGAAGAAATCAAAAAGGGTAAAGTCCGTTTCAATTTCATCTTGAAAGCCTTGAACTTTGGTAGAAATCATACATTGATGAAAAGTGAACAATAACTCTACAAAAATCAGAATATCTTAGCAGAATTTAGAAACAGATGGAGATTCCAAAAATCCCCCTTTGATATATATATATATATATATATATATATATATATATATATATATATATATATAACATGAAAAAACCCAACAAAATATAACTTGTAATGCTTTAAATTTCAGAAGAATCAAAGAAACTAGAGTAATAGAAGGAACCAACAAACAAAATTCTTCCCTTGAAATCTGTTTTTTTTTTTTTTTTTTTTTTTAATGTACAATAACGAGGAATGGATAGAGATTACACCTGCGCTTGACAGGCTTGGAGATTTCCTCTCTTGGGTATAATTTGAGTTTCTGGTAGAACCATCTTCCGGCCATGAAAATCGCTACTGGAAGAGATTTCAGGGATGGAAAAATGAATAGAAGGAAACCCAAAAGCGGATGAGGATTTCTTGGGAGAAAGAGAGGTGCAGAGATGGGGACATGGCGAAAAGAGGCTGCTTATGCTCAAAATATCAGCCATGGATGCCAAAGATCAAAGCTTGTCACCCTTTTCTTCTTTTTTCAAGACAACAGAGAACTTGAAAATCCAAAAACCAGAGGCGAGAGAGAGAAGGCTCCCATTATCATAACTGGCAGCACCTGAGATCGAGAGACGAGAGAGAGAGAGAGAGAGAGAGAGAGAGAGAGAGAGAGAGAGAGAGAGACACTTCCGATAGGATATTGCAAGGAGGAGAGAAAATGGGAGATGGGTTTTGGTAGAAAAGAGGTGGGAGAAGAAGAGGCGGGCTGGATTTTGGATCGGCGCGCGTTAGCGGTTTGGATATTTGGGGATAGGGCACGCGCGGGATAGGGCTTTAATTTGGGGTTTTTTTTTTTTTTTTTTTTTAAATTTCAAAACAGTGGCGGTGCCCGTTTTCTACATGGGCAGCCATATAAAAAACGCCCCTCATTTTATCTATAGTGGCGATTTTTCGTGGCCGCCTGTGATAAAAAATGGCTATATTTTTTGTAGTGTTGATACAAGCAATTCATGAAAGTTCTGCTTAGTTACAGTATCAACGTGATTGTAATTCCTCTCTTAGATGGCTCTTCAAGTGACCTGTTTTCTAATCAAATAGTGGCATGTTTTTTGCAGGTGCAAATATTGTCACTATGAGATCATTGCAGATGATTTAGAAGATTGGATGTATCACCGGTTGGAAGTTACCACCCACATTTTGCATGGTGTGGTCCACACGGATAGCTATGGCTACCTCATTCGAATTGCGCATCGTTTAATTGTAAAGTAGTACAATATTTGCTTAATATTTAGTTTTAATTGTATTGCAACATTTTTTGGGTTTCAAATATTTTCTAGAAAAAAATTACAGGTTCCAATTATGAAAAAAATTACTAGCTTTTGCTAGTGGTATCGGTTCTTCCTAAACAAGCACTACCAAAAAAATGAGCAAAGGCTACGGACTATATAGGTCTATAGCTACGGCTTTAATCCGTAGTTAATTAGCTATGGATTTAATCCGTAGCTAAAGCATACTTAATCTGTAGCTAAAGCATAGCTCCCTATAGGACTTTATTAGAGACTTGGCGATGCTTAAGGGGCCCATTACAATATATTTATTTTATCTAATCCGTCCATCAATTTTGAAATATTATTTCAGTGCATGAGCCCAATAATTAGAAAGATCAAAAGTCTAAGTGGACCACACCATGAGAAAGAATGAAAAATAAATTTACATTGTTAATATGTGGTGTGGTCCACCTAAATCTTAGATGGTACTCATTTTTTAGATAAACCCTAAAAATGAGCCGTTAAAATGAATGAACGGAGTGGATAATGAACATACACAACGGTGGGCCCCACAAGTCCTAAAATAAATCACCCTCAGCATCCCGTCCGCGCACATCTCCCGCGCACCTCTCCCGCGCACCCAATTTCACAAAACAAATCCCCCTCTCTCTCTCTCGCCCGCGACTCACCCTCCCTCGCCCTCTCCTCTCTCTCTCTCTCTCTCTCGCCCGCGACTCACCCTCCCTCGCCCTCTCTCTCTCTCTCTCTCTCTCTCTGTCGCACTTAGCCCTCTCCCGCGCTCCCTCACCCTCTCTCTATCTCTCGGCCCCATTTCCCTCTCTGTTTCCCAACCTCTGTCTCTCTCGCTAGGGTTTTCAAAACCCCCTTTCGCTGCAAGAAGGAGAAGAAGAAGGAGAAGGTGGAGATACAACGTCAACCGATCCGTCTGGATGGGATTGAGGTCAGAAGACAAACCACGAACTTGAATATGCAGTGAGGTATCTCTCTCTCTCTCTCTCTCTCTCTCTCTCTCTCTCTCAATCTCTCTCAATCTCAATACCGATTGAAACGATTTGTGGATTTAGGGATTTCGGGATTTAGGGATTTGGGGATTTGGGAATTTAGGGATTTGGGAATTTAGGGATTTAGGGATGTGGGGATTTAGGGAGTTGGGTCTAATACACAGCTGAACCTAAGCAGTCCAACTGCTAGAATGTTGAGGAAATATTTGATCCCCGACCCAAAGTTAATGCAGTGTAATCAGGGTTTCAGTTTGTATAAGTGGGCCATGGTTCACTGATCCAGATCATCGGTTTGTTGTGCTGTGGATGCTGCACCATGGATGCACCAAACTAAAAAATAATCTCCCAAGATTGAGAGATCCTAGCCACCAATTTGTAGCCTTTTTCAGCGAATGTGGATAGTTCCTCTTGAATACATATAACTGATGGATATCTTAATCACTCAAGCTAAACCTTAGCTGCTAAAAATAGTAGGAAGTGGGTGTGGGAGTGGATGCAGAAACTAGTAGTAAATAACCATTTTGAAGCCCAAAGTTTGTAGGAATTGTGAGATTATGAAGCAGGAAAAAATGGTAGATGATTTTTTTGCAACTATAGGGTGAGCTACAACACAACAGATGAATATATATATATCGTGGCAACGAACATGACATGTAGATAGGATGGAATTTCTGCTTTTGAACTAGAATGACATGCTTTTTGTATTTTTGGATGATAGATTATGAAATATGATAAGGTCAATCTCTTTTACATGCAATATATTTCCCAAAAACAGATTCACCTATAACGTAGGGTCGTGGTGTTTGAGGGAGCTATTCTTCTCCCACAATTCTCTAGTCACAATTTGTTCCCCATCTTAATATGAAAAAACTGCATTTATTTGAAACACTTGGTTACTGTTGAAGCCTGCTTTAGCACTTGGATGGTCTCAAATTCATGGCAATGCATTTGTTTCTCTCAAATAAAAGGCCTTTTCTCCTAACAACTTGTTCTGGGTATACCTTTTCTCATCTGGAGTATATCTTTGCATTATTTTATTTCTCTGAATCTTAATTTCTGAACTGGGTTATTTTTTATTTTAAAGGCCTCTCAGAGACAGGCAGCGAAGAGACAGAGCTTAGCTGTTCTAAGGGAGATGATTCATCATGGATCTCTTGGTTCTGTGGCTTGAGAGGAAATGAGCTCCTTTGTGAAGTTGATGAGGATTATATACGAGACGACTTCAATTTATGTGGACTGCAAGGACAGGTTCCCTATTATAATTATGCGTTGGATATGATCTTGGATGATGACTCTTTGAGTGGATGATTTTAGTCACTAAATCTTAGTACTAATGTGTGTACAATTGCCATTGATGGCTGCAGGTATCAGGATATTGCATTTAGGCTCATAGATCTCTCCATTATTACTTGCATGCAACTTGCAGATAAGCTCTAGAATTAGAACTAATAGACTATATTTGCATTTTGCAACTTTCAGGTATCGAATCTGTTTATAATTTCTATCCGTTCGTTTTTTTTTTGTTATATATATATATATATATATATATATATATATATATGTATGTATGTATCTTTCATACAAAACTTCACTCTGACTTCTTAGTAGCTACTAGCTACCATTCAAAAAAAAAAAAAAAAAAAAACCTTAGAATCTGACTTCATAGTACACTAAAAGCAGTTACACTGATCTGAATTTATTTTGCTTGTTCAGTTGTATGTGCCAAGATAAAGTTCAAAATGTGAATATACAACTCATTTCTAAGGTTTCAATGGTTGATCTTTTTATAAACATTTGTTGCACGGGCATGTTAAATTGTGCTTTGAAAATACGGCTGATTCAAGTTTGGGTCATTGAGTTTTGCTTGATTGATTTATGCATCAAGGCTACTAAGAAGTCAGTTCTCAGTCACTATCTGCGTCTAGTGCTGTAGACTCAAGAGGTAACAGTGAAGCTGGAAAAGAAGCTAGAGGATTTGCATTTCTCAGACAAACACGTCATCATTCCAAATTATCTTCATGTCCCTGAAGCTGAGAGAAGTGGATTGAGTTTCGGAAGCTTTGATGCTAGTTTTGGGCTTAATGCAATCTTCACAAATGGCCCAAATACTGACAAGAGCTCTACACCTTTGTCTGAGTCATCTTAGGTGATCGAAGAGTCAGCTAAGGAGCCTTCTTCAAGGTCTGTAACTTTTTCCCGCATGTTATTACTTTTCCTATCATGTGTAGAGTAGTTTTGAGCTCTTTTGGCTCATCGTATTACAAGGGATGTCCGTTCATCTTACATGAACTAAAATTCACAAAATACATGGATAGTGTCAGCTGTAATGAATAGTGTCAGCTTTTTCTTCTATTTTCTTTTGAGCGTGGATGGTTGGAATACATGTAGAATCTTTAAATCTACACATGCATGCCTTAGTTCAATTTTTTGCATCTCATTTTCATTTTTTGTTAACTTTCTATTTTCAAGTAATTTTTGGAATGAATGGTGTCAATTCATAAAATTCAGCAAAATTAGTTTTTTTTTTTTTTTTCTTCTTCTTCTTTTGAGTGTGGATGGTTGGAATACATGTAGAATCATTAAATGTACAAATGCATGCCTTAGATCAGATTTTTGCATCTCATTTTCTATTTTTTTATATTTTATTTTCAACTAATTTTTCAAATGAATGGTGTTAGTTCATAAAATTCAGCAAAAAAAAAAAAAAAGAATTTTCTTTTCTTTTCTTTTCTTTTGAGTGTGGATGGTTGGAGTACATATAGAATCATTAGATCTACACATGCATGCCTTAGCTCAGATATGCACATCTCATGTTCTGTTTATTTATAATTGTTTATTTTCAGATAATCTCTGTAATGAAATGTGTCACTTCATAAAATTAGCATTTTTTTTTTCTTTTCTTTTGAATGTGGATGGTTGGAATATATGTAAAATCTTTAGTTTTACAAATGCATGCCTTAAATAAGATTTTCGCATCTCGTTTTCTATTTACTTATAGTGATTGAGAACTTGATTTCCATGCAAGAAAAGGTCAATGACAACTGCTGTATTTTCTGGCGATGGCTCTGTTCTAGCTATATTGCTGCAGAGGATATTGTCACTTTATGGGACCTATACACAAATGTTCTTGTCGCTGTGATTGGAGAGACTCTTACAGTGATTGTCTGAATATCATTATCAAATTGGGTTGTGTGTGCAAAGAAGACATTTGCTAGCTGTAATTGGAGAGACCCTACAACTTTGCATGTCTTACACTTGTGTATGTTTATTCCTTCTCTTTCACCTCTGTATGTTGGTTCTTTCTTTCTTATTCTGGATCATTGCTGAAAAATTACTGATGGTTATCATACACATTAATTTGACGTGAAAGCTTACCAGAAGAGATGTGGCCTTGGTGCAAAGAATGAGTGCCATAGAAAAAGGTTCATTTTTTTTTAGTGTTTTTTCATGCAGAATTCTCTATTTTCATTGATGATTTCATTGAATTAAAGTTGCATTTCTTTGGAAATTGGTTTGGGATCTGTTTGATAGTATTTTGATATTTGATAAGTTGAATTCTTGAAGAAGCGATGACCAAGAAAAGGAGGTGATTGATTGATAAACAGCCCGATGGCAGTAGTGGAGGTGATTCGAGTGGGAGCCATGATCTTGAAACACAACTCAAGCTTTATGTGTATATATATATATATATATATATATATATATATATATATATATATAACTAAAATTGGTTTAGTCTATATGCATGTTCTGCTTTTTAGTCACTTGGTGAGATATTTCTTCTTGATAGTTGGCTTGAGGTCATTGATGAACAACTTAGTTACATGCAATTCACACAAAACTTTCATAAAAGGTATTGCTCTTTGTGCTTCTTTAATTTCATTCTAGTTTACTTCCATCTTTTATTTCATTTACTGTTGGAACATGCCTTGAGGAATCAGACACCATACTTGCCATGCTTATGAATTGCCTTGTAATCTGGACCATTCAACATGCAGTGCTCATCATAGATGAAAGTTTCAAGATTGCTGAAATGTTGAAATCCTTGCTTGGGTTGTCAAGATTTTACTTCAATTTGGGGATTTTGTACTTCAAGTGCACTCCATCCATCCCTTGATGCTTCATTATTTTGGATCTGCTAACAATCCCATGTTGTTATTTCAGGTCTACATGCATGTATGGTAGCTGTACTGGGCCGGATTCATCCTCACTACACCAAAAAGGCCTGTGTTTCTTTAAAAGCACTTGGGGCATCAGACAATGAGATCCTTTCTCACACTTTCTGTTTGCTATTGTGATGGAACTATTTACTGCACTCCATTTTCTAAAGGTGGAATGTCCATTGACCATCTTTCTTTTTGTGTGCTTCCTTGATTGGCAAAATAAACCAAATGCTACGTGGTTGGCTTCAGCTCTTCTATCTTTTGTGAGAAGGCTGGAGCTAATCAAATCTATGCTCTCTTCACTTCACATTTATTGGTCAAACGCTTTTATCTTTCCTGAGACTTGCATTAGTGTTATTGAAAAAAAAATCATGAATTTTGTGGGGCAATTCCAAAGTTCACTTAGTCAGTTGGTGACGAACCGATCACCGCTGAAGGTGTACTGGGCATTGTTCTCATCCGTCTCTAGCAAGGCCAACAAGTGGTGCTACATTCTACTTTCTTTTCATTAAAATCTATTTTACTTTTGAATATGTATGTGATGATTGTTTAACTCTCACATGAGGATCATTTTCGTTCATGCTATCAATAATGTGTTTTATCTTGTTCTTTCTATGAATGTTGGGATAGGACATTTGCAAGCTGGTACTCAATTGGTGGACAGCTTGGATCTTGCACTTGTGTCTGATTGACACAAATGGGTGTATGTAGATGGCATGCCTTATACTTGTGTGTCTGATTAGTAAACCTCTACAAGCAATACCTGCCTTGGACATGGATTTCTTGATTGCAACCTGTGTTTGCTATCATGCAAGGCTATGCATGGACAGGACTGGGCATGAATATGGATTAAGAAATGATGTATTTTAATAAGGAGTTTGATGTATTTTAAGAAGGGAGTTGATATCGTCCACACCCACCATTTTTTCCAAATGGAAAAATTGACTGTATGCTAGTGACAAAGGTGGGTGTAAATCGTGGCTGCTCCCTTTTTGAAATTATTGCTTGGTAGCTTCATCTGTCAAACATACTTCCTTAACATGGGTTTTATAAGATAGTTCCAGAATATTCTTGTACTATACTGCATTCGGTTCCACAAGAAAGAGGCATTCAACTATTGGGCCTATCTTTCTCTCAGTTTTGACGTGTTAAAAACTGAATCAGCAAACCGAAGAATGCAACCAGTGCAGTAAACTGCAGTTAATTTGAATGGAAAAAATAAAAAATAAAATCTGTTTTGTACACAAGAAGCCAAGTTGCATACTCTAAAATGATTATAAAAAGAAAATTTGTTCATGCACTAGATGATAACTAGAAAACTTCATGGTTGGACAAACACATCTATTATAGGATTATGGGATTTTAAGTTCTATAGCTACGGTACACCTGTGCCTAGAATGATGAAAAGGTCCAAGCCAAAATCTCCATCTCATACACTGCTTGCCTTTTGCTTCTGGTGCATACACCTCTTGTGTTTGGTGGACAGATGCAAAGCTAAAGATGCAACTAATGCTACAACAGACCCAAATGAAGGTATGCATCCTTAGAATTTCAATCTCTATTATGAAAATTTAGAGTTTCATCTTAACATGAACTCTATTTTCTCTTGTTTTGAATCATTTGATTGAAACCAAGTGACGTCGCTTTGTTTTGATATATTTTCTCTTACTTAATGAAGTAGAAATGTGAATTATCTGAGAACTCAGCCACTTGGCTCTAATGACATTTGTATGTTTAGCTTTGTATGTTCAGCTTATCCTAGGGACATTTGTATCAGACTATGAATTGAATTGGCTCTAATGATCCTAGCTTTCTTTCACTGTTTGGATTTTTAGAATTTAATGCTAGATGGTATGTATTTTAGATTTGATGGGTTCCATATTAATGAAGATTATAGATGCAAAAACTTCATCATCATCATCATAGCCTTGTCCCAACTATTTGGGGTCAGCTTTATGTAAGTCCCTACCCTAGGTTAGTGAACAATCTTTAAAATTTTGTTATGGAAATCTGTACTCATGCATTGTTGGAGAATCTGACAAACATCTACATTCTCAGATTGCATTGAAAAGCACACAAGGGAAAGGAAATGGCTGGTTATACACAAAGGGTTTTTTCTGTTGGAGTACTTACGTTCTAAAGGAGAGGAGAGTAGAGGGAGTATCAATGCTCTGATTTGTGGATAGATGGATGCTCTGATTTGAAGTCACTTCTAAAAGGACTACAAGAAATTGGAGTTGTGGAGTATCAATGCTTTGAACAGTATACGTACGTAGCCAATGCCAATTAATTGGAATATGGCTTAGATGACATGAAGGCAATCAATTTGAAATTGATTTTTATTTTTTTATTTTTTATTTTTTTACCCATGCGTCAATGCATCAGATGGAGCAAAATGCAATCATGACCATCCATCTTCTGGTCTGTACTATATATGGGCCATGGACCAAAAGTTGTCTCAATTGGACAACTGCAAGTATCTGGGGATTGCACTTTTACCCAGTTGCCTATCATTTTTCATCAGTTTTTGCCTGTGACCATTTGTTTGTAGATCAAGAGGGTGGTGCAATTTCTTGGGCTGAGACCCATCGATGCTATGTGCCACCAGATTGATAGATGTTTTGTATCTTCTATACAGCACATGCATAGTGGTGGAATCTAAAATATCTTTTTCATATTTTCTTTTCTTTTTTTTAGTACGAAAATAATGCTTACAGCTTTTTTGTTAAATCTAAAGTTTGAAATTTGAATTTAAAGTATGAAAACCTATTTGGTAACTACCCAAAAGAGAGGCTAAAGTCTAAACATTAAGTATTGAATTTGAAACAATCTGTTTATTAACAAATGTCTGAAATATATTAATTTGATACATTTGCTAATTCTCTAACTGTGGACCCACTATAATTTATTTTCTTTACATTCACACTGTTAATCCATTTTGACAACTCATTTTAGAAATATTTGATTCTTCATTTCCGTCACCAGCTTTTGTCTTGCTGCAATCATTGATCTGATAGCTTAGAGACTATATTTTGAATGAACATTCATCAGTTGGGGGCTGTCATGAACATGCAGGGCTGGATTCTTGTTGTTCAATTCCTGTGTTACAATGACCATCTTGATGTAGGTTCTGTGTATCTTTTGCTTGTCATTTTCATTCTGTATTTGTGTGCAGCATGAATTTTTCTTAAGCAAAGGTTTTTGGTATCTCGGAACAGGAGGTGGTGGAATTCTATAGAAAGATGGTAGACGGGACTCTTAACATAAGAGCTTCCAAACGTGTTGCCAATGTTCTCACCCTTTTCCAGGTAGAACTCCTTCAATTTGTTTTTTTTTAAAATTTGTTCAACTGCCTGTTCTTGGTCTTCGTCTTGGTCTTCGGTGATTTAGTAGTTTCTATGTGGCAGAGTATTGCTGCTAATGGTGAAACCAGGCAGAAATTCGTCAACTGTAAGATGTCATGCCCATTTTTTATTTTCTTTTTTGAAGTAAATCACGTCATTGAGTTTTTTTAGAAACAAAGTGTAAGTTAGGAAGGAGTTCATAGAAGAGCCAAAATCAAGATTAACTAGGAAAATAAGTCAAATTAGAGGTATCACAACTGCAATTTGGACCCTCAACATGAATGCTAAGGAAGGTAACTACAATCTGGTTATTTCCACTTCATGGGACTGTGTAATTGCAGTTCAATTTGATAGTACATCCAAACATGCACGAAAAAGTTAATATTGTCATGATATATGTCTTTTTTTAAAAAAAAAATAAAAATAAAAATAAAAATTTCTGGCAGTTACTTATATCTCTCAATATCTGTGACTTGTGCAAAGAAATCTAGCTTTTATAGCTTTATTGGCTAGGAATTTTGGATAGTAGGTGTTCACTCATTTTTTATTTTTATTTCTGAAATGATCTTATGAACCATTCATGTTCTCATTATTATCTTATACAAGTTATAATCTTTTATTCATGCTTCACGAATGATCATGACATTTGACTTTTTTATATTTGAATACAATCTCAAAAAAAATTACTTTTTCAAAGTCCTAAATTCATCTTCTTATATAATCATCCTTTCAGGTTCTGCGAGGTTTTCTCCGAACTCAGTTTCAGGTTTTGGAGATCTAATTTGTGAGTTTTCTCTCCGTTCTTTTCCTTTCTTATTTTTCTTTAGCTCTTGATGTTTTGTTTACAGGAAAAATTGAGCTTTGGATCTTAATTCAGATCTTTGTTTAGTTCACGAAGTTGCCCATAATATGAATTTGCATTTTTTGTTAATGTTTTCTTGGGTCTAAGATTTTTCTGCTCCGGATTTCAGGGTTAGGTGCCATTATTTCCTTGCATCTTTGGCCATGAAGCTACTGGGTAGGTTGATTCGATGCCTATTTTCTCTTATTCTCTTTATTTTAGATTGATTGATGGAGTCTGTTTATATGCTCAGCTTTCACAAATCACTTTAGTGAGAGAAATCTGTTATATCAGCAAATGGGTATATGAAAATTTTGAAGAAATTTTCAAAGTGGAATCTTTGGTTGCACCAACTATCATGAATCTAATTTCGTGATATTTGGTGTGACTAAACACAACCTTATAAAGTAGATATTTTCATATAATACTTCGATGAATACCGTCATATTTGATAGCTAACACCTTTGGAAAGAATTTTATTTTGAATTTCCTGAAGAAATTCTTCTGTTTGGATGATAGAAAATGAGGAGGATGATAATGGCATGAGCCCATATGTATACCCCTGTTTTTATTTCTTTTGATTTCCCCTGCATTGGTAGTATACCCCTGTTTCTGTTTCTTTTGATTTCCCCTGCATGGTATATTGCATGTTAGATGGCAAGCTTAGGAATAACCATGGGTTCTTGTTTAGGATTCTAGAATGTTATGTATAATCTTAGGGAGTTCAAATAAGAAAAAAGAAGTTATTTTTGAGTTTAAATGAAGTGTAAAGAAAGGTAGATGGTAGGAGTGCTTTGGTTTTTATATTGCAGATCAGATGATCGTGTTGTTAGATCAACAGATCTCAATTGCAATCAAGAAGCAATTAATAAATGATAAGCAAAGCACAAAGAAGACCATTATTTTATAACCTGGACTCAACTTGATCTAAAACTTTTGTGGCCTTTAGAAGTTTTTAATGGTGGGTGTCACTGTCCCACAGTTTACAATGTTGGGGTCCACTAGGATGGCTAGAGTTGTAAAATTCTGACATTCTGTTTTTTCTTATCTTTGCTTTGTCTTTTTTGTGTTCTTTGGCCTTTGGCATTTCTTTAAATAAATTTTGTTATCATTGTTTTTAAAAAAAACATATCCATATGTAGGATCAATGCACGCGGTTCAGCAGAAGGCCATGCAATGTTTGCAGATGCTCAACAGTTTTTTTTTTTTTTTTTTTTTGCTTTGGAAGAGCCCTTGCATGGTTGCAGCATGAAGTCCTACAGCTAGCACATGCAGTTAGCAACCAGAGCCAATTTGTACTGTTTGGTGTGGGCTATTGCTTGGGAGCACCTGCACATACACCCAATAAAACAGAACAGGTAGCAAAGCTTTGAGAAATGGATGGAACAGCTGGTTGAGCATCCAGCTGCTTTAGCAGTAACCAAGTAGGCTGTGGCAGCAGCCCAAATAATCTAGGAGCTGCTACAAGCCTCAATGTTTTCAGTTCAGTCACACCAACAATGACGATCACTGTTCCAATTTTGATGCAATCAATTCTTCATGCCTGAATTTTTCAGTTTGATCATACCTGCCAGAGATCTTCCTGTCTAACTGCTGAATATTTATTTCTTTTAGGTGTCTTTTCTTTGGTGATACTTCTTCAAAAAGGGATCCAGAAACTTACTTAAACAATATCTTCCACCTTTCCAATTACTTTCGTATGAAGTTCTATCAGTCTAATGAGTATGAGCTTCCTGGGAATACTCAGTTGCCTCTGGTTATTAATATAGCCGGATGGGTGAAAGGTTTATTCAGCTGGGACAGTTGTTTTTTTCTTGCTTGATTTTGCAAATTACATTTCACATAAGAAATTTATAATAGAACATGTGAAATCTTTGCTTTGGCTTTTCATAAAAAGGAAGTTATCTTATTATTATGAAAATCTTGCTACTAAAACAGTCGTATAACATCTGCTTATACTTTTGAAGGTGTTGGATATGATCTTTTGGTGGAGATGTTGAAATATATTGCACCCACTCATGTGGTTCATGTACACATCTCAACTGAGGATAAGAATTTGCCAACTGGAGCATTCTGGTTGGATGGGAATAAAAAAGGGCAAGCGAATCTGATTGAAATCAATGCAGCGTTGTGGAACTCTTCAAACAGATCGTGAGTTAACAACAATCTAAACATTTGGATGGTTTCTGTGATTGTGTTGCTTGAAGTCAGGACACGGGTAGTATATGATTTTGTTGTAATTGACTTCATTAGGTCAATTTTCCAGCAAACATTCCAAGCATCCAGTGCTGCTGTAAGACCCTATACCCCAGAAACTTAGTATGTACTACTTGAAAGTCCCAAGAATCGGAGTTCTACGGAGGCTGTCAACCAAAATCTGGTGTTTAGTAACACTAGATTGAGGGTCGTGACAGCTGCTGACTTGTTCAAATTGTATATTAAAAAAGAATTTGAATATTAAAAACATCAGGCACCTTAAAAAATTTAATCTTTTGGAGATCGTGTATAACACTGTCAGTTTATGACCAAAGTACAATTCCATGTCTGAAAGCTCTGCTGCTTGAACGTGCTTCACATACAACTTCTATTCCCAAGAAATTCGAAGGCTATGGATTTTGTTTTTTTTTTTTAGCAAATTAGTGTTGGATCATTTGACCATCTTGGAGTATTTAATCAAATCACTACACTTGAAGATCATCATTTAAGGGCATTTCATTATGGATCATAATTCTAGATGTAATAGCATCCAAGTAAAATAAGAAGGCATTAGCTGTTGATTAATGCATCTTGATTGTTTGGCAATAGTGATAATGGCAAGTTGACAACAACAGTTATCATGTTCAATGCTTTTGCAGGGTTAGCTTCCTTGTAGTGACATTGATAATAAGATTTGAAGTGTATTGCAAGTCTATGTCAACTGGCAGTGAATTTGTTTCTGTTTTTGCTTTTCTTTTTATTTTCTTTTGATGTATGTTGATGCTCAATGGATTATCATTTTGAATTTATGAATGCAGATGACCTGCTAGGTTGTCAGCATCATCAGTGGGAGTGTGGGGCCTTCACAATGGGAAATGGGTCTCCTTAATTTGTAAATCAGATGCTTAAATTTATGTGGAACATCTGAAACTGTATTAGACTTGACTTGGAAAAACAATCTGCATCTTCCATGATGATTTCCATTGTAGCATCAGATGATGGTGGGAGAAGAATTCATGTAGCCAACCCCAGTTAGTTGGGATCAGTGTTTTAAATAGCTATGTTGTGTAGCGTGTAGCTTACACTATGTAGCATAGCTTAGCATTAAAGCTATGTAGTGATTCCTAACTAGTCTCTTGGTCTCATTTCAAAGTTATATCTTCTATTTTCCTTATATTGCTTAATATATTGTTTCTTGTGCAGGTCCTATTCATCAATACTTCAGATTGTAATTATTCTTCACTCTGCTTTTTGCTTTTTTCCTTTCCTTTTCTTGTTTTTCCTTTTTTCTTTTTCTTTTCTTTTCTAGCTTATTGTATCTTGAAGAGAGTCTTCAGTTTCACTACCAGCTTCCACTCTTCAATAGACAAGTCGTTCTGATAATTTGATTTAAGTGTGTCGATAGATTTTCATTCTCAACTGATGTCCTTATAAAAGAGAAATTGCCAGAAGGCTTGCACATTCCACATCACCACATGATTAACTAGACTGTTCATCTAGGTTCCACCGTGGATAAGCTGCATCAAAAGACTTACTCAGCAGAGATGACATTGTCCATACTCTGTTAGAAATGATGCTCCAGAAAGATAGTTTCTAGTTCACCTTCTAATGGAGGGTGCATCCCTGTTTCCTGATATTTTTGCCATGTCGGGCCATTTACAGTGGTACCTCTAGATGAACAGTCCGTATCATGACATGGTAAACAGAAAGGCAATCCAAACCTTTAATAGAAACTAGTTCCATTCTATCATTGGCCCTCTGTCAATTACTACTTATGAGAACATGTTTACTGGCGGTAACTTGCAGACGTATGCATTGAATCTCTCATACAAATAAACAGAACCCCTTCCAATTTGAACGTCATGATCTTCTACAGATGGGCATTCCTGAAATCAAACAGAGAACATTAATAAGAGACATAACTGAAAAATAGAAAAATGGGAATATTAGTAAATATGGATTTTCTTGTTAAGAAGAAAATGGAAGGTAAAGAAGAGACATAACTGAAACTTTGCACTGTGAAAAGTAATATTAACCATCTTACTTTCCCCGTTGAATTTGACGTCCAAGAAATGGACCTTTTCCAGAAAACCATGGATTTTAAACCATTAAATCCTTCTTAGAAATCTGAGTTTATTGAACTGAATTGAATTATTACAATTCAATTTTGTGAAATATCCAAACGCAAGGTTTTCATGAATTAGGCAAATGAATTCATTCTAACCCATTTTGTTGAATATCCAAACGCAAGGATTTATTTATTTATTTTTTATTATTATTATTATCATTATTTTAGTAACATCCCAAAAGCTTTGAAGTCACGTGATCACGTCTGTACTATACCTTCTTTGAATATGTCTTGCTAGTGCAGATAAAACCTTTGGTGAAGCCAACCAAAGACATAATGAAAGTTCGTCGCATTAAATATGCTTGGCATGAGTTTTTTCTTGAGGGTACTCATCTTCCTCTTGGTCCATGATATTCTGGCTTTTTGTCATATCATTCGTATAATTTTTTTGTTCTGTCAATGCAGCTAGGTACAACATTGGTGCAGTTATCTTGCTCTGGGCACCCGTAGTCTTGGTATGTCTTATTGTCCTTCAATAATTTAATATATCGAGATTTCTTTCCCATCATCATTTACATTTTTCTTCTTAATCGATACTTGGAAGTTAATATAATCATTTACTCTGTTTTACAATCTTTAAAATCTTTATTTGTAAATCTGTGCCCATATGCATTTTTGAAGAAACTAAAAAACTTACTCATTCTCAGATTGCATTGTGGAATATGCATCCATTATTCAAAGAAAGGGCGACATTCCAAGCACTCACACTTTCTCTCCTTGCTAGCTAAATTAGTGAGTCTTCTTTCCTTCATACTATATGATACATTGATGAAGTGGCCTGGCCATTTGGACAGGCCCATGTTTATATATTATCTCAAAATTGATGAAGTAGATCCGGATATGCGTCGGAGCTATCCGGATTTTGAGCGGGGGTCCCTGGAAGGTGGGAACCGCTGTTATGACCGTGATGAAGCTGTCCATTTCCTATGGACGGCATTGGAGGGGCCTGGCCATTTGGACAGGCCGTGTTTATGTATTTGCTCGAGATTAATGGAGCAGACCCGGATGTGCGTCGGAGCTATCCGGAAGAGCGGGGGTCCCTGGAAGGTGGGAACCGTTGTTATGACCATGATGAAGCTGTCCATTTCCTATGGACGGCATTGGAGGGGCCTGGCCATTTGGACAGGCCGTGTTTATGTATTTGCTCGAGATTAATGGAGCAGACCCGGATGTGCGTCGGAGCTATCTGGAAGAGCGGGGGTCCCTGGAAGGTGGGAACCGCTGTTATGACCATGATGAAGTTGTCCATTTCCTATGGACGGCATTGGAAGGGCCTGGCCATTCGGACAGGCCATGTTTATATTCGTATTATATTTGTATTTGCAGGGACCACACCCGAACCCATTCTCAAATCCTATAACCTATAACCAAAACCTATAACCTATAACCTATAACCTAAATCAAAACCCCTAACCTAAACCGAAACCTAAACCTATAACCTAAACTCAATTCCCTAAAGCTAAACCTACACCTAATCCTAATCTCAACTCCCTAACCTAAACCTAAACCTTAACTTGAAAACCCAAACTTAAACCCAATCTTGAACCTGAACCCGATTTCCTAAACCTAAACCATAACCCATTCTCAAATCCAAAAATCTATAACCTAAACCTAAACTAAAACCAAAACCTATAACCTCTACCCGAGCACATTCTCAAATCCAAAAATCTAAACCTTAACCAAAACCTATAACCTAAACCCGAACCCATTCTCAAATCCAATAACCTAAACCTTAAACTAAACCAAAACCAATAACCTAAACCAAAACCTATAACCTAAACTCAAATCCCTAAAACCTAACCTATAACCTAAACTCAAATCCCTAAACCCGAACCCATTCTCAAATCCCATAACATATAACCTAAATCAAAACCTATACCCTAAACTCAAATCCCTAAACCAAAACCTATAACCTAAACTCAAATCCCTAAACCAAAACCTATAACCTAAACTCGAAAACCTAAACCTTAACCTAAATCAAAACCTAAACCCGAACCCATTCTCAAATCCAAAAACCTAGACCTTAACCTAAACCAAAACCTATAACCTAAACCCGAACCCATTCTCAATTCCCAAAACCAAAACTATAACCTAAACTCAAATCCCTAAACCAAAACATAAAACCTAAACTCAAATCCCTAAACCAAAACCTATAACCTAAAACCGAAAACCTAAACCTTAACCTAAATCAAAACCTAAACCCGAACCCATTCTCAAATCGAAAAAACCTAAACCTTAACCTAAACTAAAACCTATAACCTAAACCTTAACCTAAACCTAAATCAAAACCTATAACCTAAACCAAAACCAAAACTTATAACCTAATTAACCCTAAACCCTAAACCTAAACTTGAAAACCAAGACTTAAACCCAATCCCGAACATGAACCCGATTCCTAAACCTAAACCAGAACCCATTCTCAAATCCAAAAACCGAACCTAAACCTAACCGAAACCGAAACCAAAACCTAGAACCTAAACCAAACCAAAACCGATAACCTAAACCCAAACCTAGGCTCAAATCCAAAAACCTAAACCTTAACCTAAACCAAAACCTATAACCTAAACCAAAACCTATAACCTAAACTCAAATCCCTAAATCAAAACCTATAACCTAAACCTAAATCAAAACCTAAACCCGAACCCATTCTCAAATCCAAAAACCTAAACCTTAACCTAAACCAAAACTTATAACCTAAACCCGAACCCATTCTCAAATCCAAAAACCTAAACCTTAACCAAAACCTATAACCTAAACCTTAACCAAAACCTATAACCTAAACCAAAACCAAAACCTATAACCTAATCCTGAACCCATTCTCAAATCCCAAAAAACCTAAACCTAAGCCTAAACCAAAACCATAACCTATAACCTAAACCCGAACCTATTCTCAAATCCCAAAACCTATAACCTAAACCAAAACCAAAACCTATAACCTAAACCCGAACCTATTCTCAAATCCGAAAACCTATAACCTAAACCTAAACCTAAACCAAAACCTATAACCTAAACCAAAGCCTATAACCTAAACCCGAACCCATTCTCAAATCCCATAACATATAACCTAAACCAAAGCCAAAACCTATAACTTTAACGCGAAACCATTCTCAAATCCAAAAACCTAAACCTTAACCAAGATCTATAACCTAAACAAAAACCAAAACCTATAACCTAAACCCGAACCCATTCTCAAATCCAAAAACCTAAACTTTAACCAAAACCTACAACCAAAACCAAAACCAAAACCTATAACCTAAACCCGAATCCATTCTCAAATCCCAAAACCTATAACCTAAACCAAAACCAAAACTTATAACCTAATCCCGAACCTATTCTCAAATCCCAAAAAACCTATAACCTAAACCTAAACCTAAACTTTAACCTAAACCTTAACCAAAACCTGTAACCTAAACCCGAGCCCATTCTCAAATCCCAAAACCTATAACCTAAACCAAAACCAAAACCAAAACCTATAACATAAACCCGAACCATACTTAAATCCAAAAACCTAAACCTTAATCTAAACCAAAACCTATAACCTAAACCAAAACCTATAACTTAAACTCAAATCCCTAAACCAAAACCTATAACCTAAACCTAAATCAAAACCTAAACCCGAACCCATTCTCAAATCCAAAAACCTAAACCTTAACCTAAACCAAAACCTATAACCTAAACCCGAACCCATTCTCAAATCCAAAAACCTAAACCTTAACCAAAACCTATAACCAAAACCTTAACCAAAACCTATAACCTAATCCGAACCCATTCTCAAATCCCAAAAAACCTAAACCTAAGCCTAAACCAAAACCATAACCTATAACCTAAACCCGAACCCATTCTCAAATCTCAAAACCTATAACCTAAACCAAAACCAAAACCTATAACCTAAACCCGAACCCATTCTCAAATCCGAAAACCTATAACCTAAACCTAAACCTTAACCTAAACCTAAACCAAAACCTATAACCTAAACCAAAGACTATAACCTAAACCCGAACCCATTCTCAAATCCCATAACCTATAACCTAAACCAAAGCCAAAACCTATAACTTAAACGCGAAACCATTCTCAAATCCAAAAACCTAAACCTTAACCAAGACCTATAACCTAAACCTAAACCAAAACCTATAACCTAAACCCGAACCCATTCTCAAATTCAAAAACCTAAACTTTAACCAAAACCTATAACCAAAACCAAAACCTATAACCAAAACCAAAACCTATAACCTAAACCCAAACCCAAACCCATTCTCAAATCCAAAAACCTAAACCTTAACCTAAACCAAAACCTATAACCTAAACCAAAACCTATAACCTAAACTCAAATCCCTAAATCAAAACCTATAACCTAAACCTAAATCAAAACCTAAACCCGAACCCATTCTCAAATCCAAAAACCTAAACCTAAACCTTAACCAAAACCTATAACCTAATCCCGAACCCATTCTCAAATCCCAGAAAACCTAAACCTAAGCCTAAACCAAAACCATAACCTATAACCTAAACCCGAACCCATTCTCAAATCCCAAAACCTATAACCTAAACCAAAACCAAAACCTATAACCTAAACCCGAACCTATTCTCAAATCTGAAAACCTATAACCTAAACCTAAACCTAAACCAAAACCTATAACCTAAACCAAAGCCTATAACCTAAACCGAACCCATTCTCAAATCCCATAACCTATAACCTAAACCAAAGCCAAAACCTATAACTTAAACGCGAAACCATTCTCAAATCCAAAAACCTAAACCTTAACCAAGACCTATAACCTAAACCAAAACAAAAACCTATAACCTAAACCCGAACCCATTCTCAAATCCAAAAACCTAAACTTTAACCAAAACCTATAACCTAAACCCGAATCCATTCTCAAATCCCAAAACCTATAACTTAAACCAAAACCAAAACTTATAACCTAATCCCGAACCTATTCTCAAATCCCAAAAAACCTATAACCTAAACCTAAACCTCAACCTTAACCTAAACCTTAACCAAAACCTGTAACCTAAACCCGAGCCCATTCTCAAATCCCAAAACCTATAACCAAAACCAAAACCTATAACATAAACCCGAACCCATACTTAAATCCAAAAACCTAAACCTTAATCTAAACCAAAACCTATAACCTAAACCAAAACCTATAACCTAAACTCAAATCCCTAAACCAAAACCTATAACCTAAACCTAAATCAAAACCTAAACCCGAACCCATTCTCAAATCCAAAAACCTAAACCTTAACCTAAACCAAAACCTATAACCTAAACCTGAACCCATTCTCAAATCCAAAAACCTAAACCTTAACCAAAACCTATAACCTAAACCTTAACCAAAACCTATAACCTAATCCCGAACCCATTCTCAAATCCCAAAAAACCCAAACCTAAGCCTAAACCAAAACCATAACCTATAAACTAAACCCGAACCCATTCTCAAATCTCAAAACCTATAACCTAAACCAAAACCAAAACCAAAACCAAAACTTATAACCTAAACCCGAACCCATTCTCAAATCCGAAAACCTATAACCTAAACCTAAACCTTAACCTAAACCTAAACCAAAACCTATAACCTAAACCAAAGACTATAACCTAAACCCGAACCCATTCTCAAATCCCATAACCTATAACCTAAACCAAAGCCAAAACCTATAACTTAAATGCGAAACCATTCTCAAATCCAAAAACCTAAACCTTAACCAAGACCTATAACCAAAACCAAAACCAAAACCTATAACCTAAACCCGAACCCATTCTCAAATCCAAAAACCTAAACTTTAACCAAAACCTATAACCAAAACCAAAACCTATAACCTAAACCCAAACCCATTCTCAAATCCAAAAACCTAAACCTTAACCTAAACCAAAACCTATAACCTAAACCTTAACCTAAACCTAAACCAAAACCTATAACCTAAACCAAAACCAAAACCTATAACCTAAACCCGAACCCATTCTCAATTCCCAAAACCAAAACCTATAACCTAAACCAAAACCAAAACCTATAACCTAAACCCGAACCCATTCTCAAATCCCAAAACCTATAACCTAAACATATAACCTAAACCCGAACCCATTCTCAAATCCAAAAACCTAAACTTTAACCAAAACCTATAACCTAAACTAAAACTTATAACCTAAACCCGAGCCCATTCTCAAATCCCAAAACCTATAACCAAAACCTATAACCTAAACCCAAACTCATTCTCAAATCCCAAAACCTATAACCTAAACCTAAACCTAAACCTAAACCTAAACCTTAACCTAAACCTAAACCTATAATCATATGGTGAGACCATTTCTTTTGTGTTAATTTCATTCCTCTTTAAGTTTTTTTTTTAATTTATTAAGAAAAAAATGGTTATACATGATGCACTTCTTTTACTCTGTCTTTCTTTTCTCCAATGGGTATTCTAATTTATGAGTGACATGACTGTTTGTAGGATGATGGAATATACGAAGCTGTTGAAATTTCATGCTGAAGTGCAAGCACATTAATTTCTCTAATGAAGCCAAAGACTTGTATTTTCAGTATTATTGTAATTGTAATTGTAATTGTAATTGATTGAATGAATTGGATTGTAATTGATTGTAATTGTAATTGATTGAATGAAGGATTGTAATTGTAATTGATTGAATGAAGGATTGTAATTGATTGTAATTGTAATTGATTGAATGAAGGATTGTAATTGTAATTGATTGAATGAAGGATTGTAATTGAATGAATGAATGATTGTACAGGTGGTAATTGAATGAACAAATGATAATATAAAATTTTTTAATGTCCAAAATAGCTACGGATACTGACCGTAGCCACTAATCTGACAGGTGTAGCCTTAAATTTGGCATATTGGTAAGAACTATTAATATTTTGCTACGGATTATAACCGTAGCTATTGGAATATATAGCTACGGATTAAATCTGTAGCCATAGGTTGCATCGCGCCAATGAGTACGAAAGTGCTACGGACTAAAACCGTAGCCATAGATCTCTGGTACAGATTTGGTCTGTAGCCTTTGCCAGTTTCTGGTAGTTATTGCTACGGATTAAATCCATAGCTATAGGTTCCAAACCTATTGTTTCGGGGCCTACGACTACGATAGTGCTACGGCCTAGATCCGTAGCCATATATCTATTGCTACGGATTTAATCCGTAGCTATGGTAACCTACAGCTACGGATATAATTGCTACGGCTTTGATCCGTAGCGGTTGCCAGATATAGCTACGGATTAAATACGTAGCGGTGGTGATTAAATCCGTAGCTGTTGCGACCTATAGCTACGGGCATAATTGCTACGGATTAAATCCGTGGCCATTTTGACCTATAGCTACGGATTAAATCCGTAGCTATAGGTTCCAGACCTATTGTTATGGCACCTACGACTACGGTCGTGCTACGGACTAAATCCGTAGCTATAGATCTATGGCTACGGATTTAGTCCGTAGCCTTTGCCCATTTTTCTGGTAGTGAAGGGTTCGAAACTGTTCTGAAATTGATGTTTTCTAAAATCTGTGACGGTTTTCAACCGTTACTGATCTCTTAATTTGCGACGGTTTGAAATTGTTCCTAATTTTTAAATTTGCGATGGTTTGAAATCGTTCCTAATTTTTAAATTTGCGATGGTTTGCAACCGTTCCTATTGTTTTGCGATGCCCTATTTAGAAATGGTTGAAAACTATTCCTTAACCATTCAAAAATGGTTTTCAACCATTTTTAAATAGGGATTTTGGTGTAGTGTACCAGGACCTTGGGACTAATCCAAGATCTCATCAACGGTCAAAAGATTTCCATCTCAACTCTTGGGACTAATCCAACGGCTGCCATAAACACTCCAGAATCCTCTTCCGCAGCATTGTTCGGACGCCGACTCTTTAAACGGCCCAGCCGTCAATTACGCCGAGAAGGAAATCATCGATTACTTCATCTCTCTTATACGGTCCATCCACATCCTCTTAGCAATCACTCCAATGCAACATTGGTCGTATAGGGCACGTCCTAGATCCCTCTCCCAGCAGCTGAGCTAGTAATCCTTCAAGGAAGGAGCACTCCCTATCCATTCAAGACAAACTACAAGTGCAAGGATGCGATGTAGTAATAACTCGCTGACACTGAGGTCGTACCCATAGGGACTTATATTTGTACGATTACTACAATACTTTAGAACTAGAACTAAACCTACTTATAAAATATAATTCAAGAAATAATGATGTAATTGAGAAGGAATTCAAAATGAATAAAGTACTATAGCACCAATAATCCACTTATAGCTATTCCTTAATGCTTAATTCACTTGATTCAATTGGATTACTCAACTGGAATCGAATTCCTATCCCCTTTAGCGGGATAATATAGCGGTTAAAGCATCATTCACATACCAGAACATATTTGCACTTCAGTTGAATTGGTTCCCACATAATGCATCGAAGTGTTGATTGTAGGGAATTTAAAGCATTTATTATGCCCTTGGTCTATGATAGATTAATAGATTTTACGTAACAATCATTTGCAAAATAGATAAGCAATAATCCTTAACTTTCCTAAGTATCCATTGTGCCCATAATCGATAATGGATCAAAGTAAACTAAAACAATATCTTCATTCAAACCAAATATCAATAATTGTTCAACAATTAAGCTATTTACTTAAATCAAAGTAAATTAAGCATTAATAATAACTACAAGCTTCACCTCTTAGCCCTAACTAAGAGTAGCCAACCATAGACATGATGGAACTAAAACTCAAAAGAAAAATAAAAATAGAACCGAAGGATTGGAGGACTCCGAAGAAGCTCCACAAATCTTTGCTTTTTCCCTTCTATCCTAATTCATATCTAGGAAAGCTAGAATCACCCCTTTATATAGAGAAAAATTGTACCGACTTGGAACCGACTTCAAATTTATGCACTTTTGTTACGCATCGGTCACATCGAGTGTACGCTTCAGTCATACCAAAATTTACTTATGTCGTACCGAATTAGCCTCTCAGTTGCAACCGAATTTCTTCAATACCCATCTAAAGTCTGTCTCCCTCAGATTGCATCGAACCTCTCTTTAAAGGCATCAAACGTGGCTTTGATTACACCTAAGTGTCGAGCCGAATTAGCTTTAAAAATCACAATTTGGTGTTGAACTGTTCTATGCACATTCGGTCGAACCGAACCAACCTCAAGTGGGATCAAATAGTATGTTATTTATGTTTATGTACTTTGTGATTTCCCCAGTCTTTTATCTCTCTTTCGCACTTGGTTTTGTTGGATCTTCAGCACTTGAAATCTTCATTAATCATCTTCTGAAATGTCTTGGAAAAATCTGTACAAAGACCCAAGTACCACCTTAGGCAGAAATCACTAAGGATGAAATTCTGTGGAAAAGTAAGCAGAGATTAACTAAGTACTAAATTGAATTAATCGGTGAACTATGTTGAACCACTTTCTATACGAACTGCGAGACCCAAAACTAATAGAATCGTCGATTCAACATTACTTAGAAACCTAGGATCAATCTCAAAACCCAGTTGCTCTCGAAAGCACATTGAAACTCCATATCAGACCTGAACCATACGTTGAAAGTCCGATGACTGCGAAACTATAAGGTTATGATCGCCTCACTGGGTTTAACAGACATCGTGGGAATCGAGTCCAAATAGTATCCAGAAACGCACAACTTGAGCTTGGAGTGAAGTGTGTGGGAAACGCGAATATCTTTAGAAAATGAACTCAAACTTAAGTGAATTGGGTCGTTCACTTGCAAGCCAAAATTTAAGGCTTCAGACCGTCAGATTCTGACCCAACAACACCCTTGGGTTAGGAAAATTTCCCTGCACCCATTGGTATACTTGTGGCCTTGATCGAGTAACAATGACTGTTAAATTGAAACGGGTCCTCCACGATCGATTCACTAATCCGGTCAGAATGAAATCTTAACCTGGCATAGATCCATTGTCAAGGAACCTTCTTCAGACCGTATGGGAGCGATGGACCTCCAAATGAGCTCCGTTGGCTCGAAACAGCCACTCTTTGGCTATACCTTAAGTATACCATGGCCCTGGGGCCATTGACATCAGTTCTGGGCCTATAGAAGGACCTTAAACCACCCCATCCTCATTCCATACGAATTTTCTCCAAACCCTAAGAGAGAGAAGAGAGAAAGAAGAGAGAAGTGTGAGGAGAAGAGTGAAGGTTAGGGAGATCGGGGCAGTGGTTCTCTCGTACAACTACACGCCCTAGATCGCCTCTTTACTACGTTACTCAACTTGTTTCGATTGTGATTTGGGTAAGGAATCCTTAATCTCGTTTTAGGAATTTAAAAGAATCTATGAAATAGCTAACCTATCTCAATGTATAGGTACTCGTTATTCTGTATTCGGGAACGTAGGATCCGAACTGAGTTCGATACGATTATACCGACGAAAGGTGCAGACTATAAATGTTTAGGTTATGGTTTTCAAGGATTTTAATGTCAGCAATGATTTAAGTCTGACTTGATTGCTGCCATATGAGCTTAGTTACGATGTATTCGATAAACTATGCACTTGTGTGAACTATGTGATTATATAATGCATCCCATGTGTTTGTTGAAATGCTTGAATGAAAGTGAAATCATGATTTGTGCTTGCCATGACTATTAATCTAGAATACATGTTTGTCGTATGTGTGACAACTCCCTTATGAAAGGATTTGCCATAATACATGCTATAAGTAGTTTATGTCATGTATGTAAGTAATGTGTAGCCTAAGTGTTTGTTAAAATGTCTGAATGAGGTTTTGTTATCGGATTGTACTTATTAAGTGTATTAAGACAGGACTCTTAGTTTCCTTAGTCATACGAATAGTTTTCTTCGTATATTGTGAATTGTCACTATATGATTTATGGATGAAATGCATATGTAGGTCAACTTGTTTAATGTGTTTGATAAAAATGCTCAAATGAGATTTATGTTTGTATGGTTTGTTAAATGCTGTCATGAATAACATATGAGATTTCCTATTACATTCGAGTATGACTGGGACTACTATGTAGTCTAGGCAATTGGTAACGGTTTCCGATCGAGTGGCCGAATTAGTTTTGCCACAGCGGATACATTCGATGAATTCGAGTTGTGCGGTGATTATCGACAGTGGTTCGGTGATTATCGATAGTGGTTAGGCCACGAGGAGTGCGTATGCACTCCATGTCGATTAATTTATCGCGCGCTCGTACCAATCGAACTTATCAAGTAACCCAATTGGCCTAATGTATGTTTACCATGTATGGACGCTACTGCTTGAATCTAAGGTACTACTTACCAATGAAAAGCTCGTTTCAACCATGGTACCACGATCCGCTAAGACTCATGAGCCGGACATGGTGGTGTATGGGACACCGTGGTCGAGCTGTCAGCCTACGTCGGGGTGACGAGCCTCCCCATAGTGACCAGTGAGCAATCCAAACTCGTGAACCGAATATAGTGGTGTCTGGGATATTGTATTCGAGCTGTCGGCCTATGCTAAGGTGACGAGCCTTCCCATAGTGACATCGAGTATAAACTAGGCCTACGCTAAGGTGACGAGCCTCCCGTAGCGACCTGAACTTGCCTATCCATTGCTTTTAAATCAAGGGTGATGTTGCCCTATAACTTGCCTATCGTATGTGAATAACTAGGATTAACGACACTAGATGGATCATCGTTTGGGTAAATGATATAAAGAGAGGTACCTTAGCTTCCCGAATCTGCTGTATGAATAAGCCTAATCAAGAACTTGGCTAACATGATCATGCACCGCATTACATGTGCCTTTGGCGTGGAAGAGCACAGTGGGAGTAGCATGTGCGATCGTGAGATGATGTCACTGAGGGAGTGCAGGCGAGGGCATGCACCATTATAGCATATCATTCCTGTATTAACAAGAGTACTTAGGACATGATTGTTGTACTGTTTTATCATTACTGCTTGACTGAATTGATAACATGTTAACCTTTACCTTATAGTACCACTGCGTTAATCACTTACTCCAACTCTGGGACAGTGTTTTAAAACACCAGCCAGACTCTATTTTTTCTGCAGATGATGGCGAGGCTTACGAGGCAGAGCCTGACTTCTACAATGAGGAGGAGGAATTCTCCTACGTTCAGCTATCAGGTCGGTCTATGTAGACCATGTACTGATCGATGGGATCACAGGGATTATATGATCTAGTCGGACTTTCACATTTTGTATTTTGTAAATTTTGGATCAACACATGTATATATTTAGCCTGGTAATACATTCATACTCTGGGGATTGAGAAACACTTCTATACATTTTATACTTATCTAAATCTTCCACTTGCTTAACGTAATTATCTCTGGAGTAGGATATGCCGTTTTAGTATAATCCCACTCATGTTTAATGCACTAATATGACAACATTGAATCATCACTATCTATGTTGCATAAGTGATGCGTTGGAACTCGGGAGTTGAGCTTTTGATCGACCCTCGATTTTTGGGGAGTTATAAGTTGGTATCAGAGCAAGATTTGGATTAAACTGAACCTGGGTTATGGTAACACAACGCACGCTGACGTATTTTGACTTAGGTAGGGGCGAGAAAATTGTAGAAACAAACGTAGGATTCTCAGTTTCACCGACGGGTGAAACTAACCGTTGAATTTCACCCCGTATGTGTATAAGATTATGTAAAAATGATCCCAACAAACCGTCAATCGACGGGTTTGGGCGATAATTCAACAAATCCCACGCTCAAAACACACCAAAAGCGTGAATATGTGCGAGTTGAAGTTCGAAAGCACATCAAACAAATGTGGGGGGCCACACCGTAATTTACAGAGGGACCCAGGGGGTCCTACATGTTTTCCGCATCCCGAGGAGGGGTGGACACTGGCCCCAGGCAGAGCCACCGCCGGAAGTCTAGAGCCCGGGCGGTGGCACGTCGCCCACTGCCCAGCTAGGTTGGCCCGTGCACACGTGTGGGGCTTCTATTTGACCCCCCTCACCTCCCCTTTTGCAATTTCATTCAACCCCTAGCCTCTAAACCCTCCAAAAACACCTTTTCCCTCTCAAACCCCCCATCCATACATTCAAGACACCACCTTCTTCTACTTTTCACATCAATCTTCCATCTTCTTCCATACTTTACACAATCTCTACCATTTCCCTCAAAAACCCATCTCTTAATACCTTCCATCTCCCTTATTTCTTCCCATTTGAGCACAAAAGCCCTCCTTTTGTGTCTCATAACCTTCTAAATCTTCTACCTATTGCATTTACCCACCACCATTGCCTTGAAACTATTATTTTCATCTCCCTTCCTTCCCTATTTCCATCTATTGAGCACAAAGGCCCTCCTTTTGTGTCTCAAAACCTCCAAAACCCATCAATCCATCTCATCCTTCAAGAATTTCCTCTTTCAGTGGCTCTTTTCGAGGTTGTCGCTGCCATCTTCTCAATCTCTATGCTCCTTTCTCTCATGGGAAAGAAGAGAGCAGCCCCGAACGAGGCTGGGCTGAGACAACAACGCCGTACTATGAAGAGCACAGACGTCGAAGCCAGTACGAGCGCTGAACGTGAACAAAGGTCCAAGCGGGACCTCGATCCTCGAGTTTCGTTGGAGAGATCGCTATCGCCGGACGTCAATCTTGGTAAGTTTTGCAACCGCAAGGTCGTGTTTGAGGCTCATGTCGATGAGAAGTTGTTTGAGACATATCCAGTCATCGACTTTCTCCTGGAAAATGGGTGGGGTCCCATATTTGAGGGGAACGCTCATGTGAGTGAAGGCACGGTGAGCACCTTTTACGTCCACATTCGGAATCCACTGTTGAAGCCTCACTAGTTTTCTATCCCTTTGGGAAGGCAGGAGGCTATTGTTGGTGTGGACGAGATTGCCCGTATTATGGGAGTTAAAAGAGGTGTGGTGCACGCTAGTGAGAAGAACCTCGCTAGTGAGCGAGAGAAAAAACTCCGCACACGTTTCCTATATGGCCAGCTCGAGCGTTAGAGGCGGGGAAATAGCCTCGCTTCATCCAAGATGACGAACAACTTCCGTCTGCTCCACCACATATGCACGTATAACGTGTATCCTAGGTGGAGTAACCGCACCGAATACAAAAGGTTTATGGTGGATTTCTTATATAGAGTTGGGCAAGGAGAGAAAGTGTCACGCCCCAAACTCGGAAACCGGGCTCACAAAATTCCTGATCGCCGAATCCGGCGCCGACAGCCTCCGCAGTATCCCATTCTCGGCTTCCAGCGCCCATACGCCAGATTCCGATCCTGGGATCCTACAAGGAGGATTTTCAGTATAATTTTTTTTTTTTGTAATGTAATGGAGCATAACCAAAAGCATAACCAAGTCACAAAACAACATCACCACATATCCACTATATCAAAAACTTTTAAGTACAATGCAGAAAGGGAAATACAAGGTGATCAAAAAGCTCCAAAAAGATCAGATACGCGCTCCTGCCTCAGCGCGGCTGCTGTCCAACGCTACCTGCACGCAACGGTCGTGCATAAGCTTACAAAAGCTTAGAGGGTGGTGTAAGTGTGTGTACAAGGCAAACGCCAAGTGTACAATATCAGAGTAATGCGGAAATATATGGTAAGTCCATGAATACAACCAGAGCTATGTAATGTAAGGCATGAATGATATCGGCCATACCAAGGCCATGCGATGCGAAACATGAATGCTATCGGCCATACCGACGCAATGTCAGGCCTACGTAGCCGAATGCCATATGCGAGATGCAATACAAGCATGTCATTCCTCGTCATGTACACATATCAGTACAGTTCCTCTCTGGATATCACCGGGGTCTAATACACCTCACGCTGACTGCCTCCTCCCGAGCTGCACAGTCAAGTAAGTGGAAGAGACCACACTATCCGCCTGACCAGTAGTCTGCCAATACCTACCCGGCTCGTCGATAGCGGACACATTTGCGAGCTGGTCAAACTCAGCCTAGCTTATAGCCCCCTCACTCAGGTGGATAAGGCCACACCCCTTTCCAACCGACCACGACACAGTGGGAGACGCGGCCTACTGGTATTCGGCACTCGGGCGCTCGTGTATCCACTCGGTCTAGACGCTGGAGCATCTCCTGGTATCAAAAAGGTTCTGGGACTCTCACCCAAGGACATCCTAAGTGCCCACAGTGCTAGAACAAAGTATTTTCGGTATCCGATATGGCCATCCACGATGAGCCTGTGGAGCCACGGCCCTGATGTCGCTAGGGCGTGCAGTGATCAAGTCACACATATGCGAGATGCATGATTCACACCGTACAATCATGCAGCAATCTCACGCGTACCACGCGATCATGTGGGGCACTCCGTCTCATAAGGAGTCCCGTAAATGTCTCAGCCCAACAGCTTATGCTATGATCAAACATTCCTCATATCAAGCATACAAATGATGCGTATGCGTATGAATCATGGAGCTATACTAAGCACGTTATAAAGTGGTGAACTATCAACAAATGTGGGCCTACTAATGGGCCCTAGGGATAGTTATAATGCGGACATTTAACCAACATTATTCTTATAATGTGGACGTCAAACCAACATTTCTCCCAAGGCATAACCTGTCATCAAACATTATTACACACACTATGGAGGAATCCCTCGTTGCAATGGACCCTAAGGTACATCCCGTTGGGCCTTAACTACATCAAATGGGTCATATCACATGGGTCTTATGTATATCAAATGGGTCACACTAATTTGGGCCGTACTAATGTGCCCTAAGTACATTGCAATGGGCTACAACCCTTGGGCCTTTGAAAACATCACAATGGGCCTCGTATATATATCAAAGTGGGCCTCGACAACGTGCCAGAATTACATTAATATGGGCCCCATCACTTGGGCCTCACATATGCACTAAGGTGGGCCTAATCACATGAATCAAATGGCCAAACCACCATTAAAATTCCTAAAGCCCAATATAATGTATATATTTCATATATAAAATATATACAATACAATATAAATAATTATACATATACTTATACATATATATATATATATATATATATATATATATATATATATATATATATATATATATGTATATATAAAAAAAATACAATGGGCTCCAGCAAAGGAGAAGCTCATGAGGTTGAGCTGTATGGGCCACCACCGTTGATGTTTGTCAAACATCAACCCGTCAGTCGGATGCACCATTCCCTCAGGGGCCTAGGTCTCAAAAATCAAGTCAATCCGTGACTTGTATGGGCCACACCATGATACAACCGTTGAGGGGTGCCTTGCACCATTTAAAACATTCATAATCATTTTTGGAGGGCCCACAGAGATGTGGTTACAAATCCAGCCCAACTATTGTGGGTGGGTCCCAAATAGATGGACGGCATGGATGAAAAACATCAAGGTGGGGGTCCGCAAGATGGACAGTTTAGATATAACACATACATCAAGGGGAAGTGGCCCACCGTCCAGCCTTCTGGACGGTGTGGACCAACACACATGTCACAGTGGGGCCTACTGGCCGTCCAGCACCTGCTGGACGGCATGAATAAAACAAATGCATTAAGGTGGGTTCCACCGTCCGCCTGGACGGTGGATGTAAAACACATCCATCAGTGTGGGTCCCATGTGGGGCCCACTGTAATGTTTATTTTCCATACAACCTGTCCATAAGGTCACGCAGACCCAGATGGAGGGTGAAAACAAATTTCAGCTTGATCCAAAACTTCTGTGGACCAAAGTGGGTTTCAATGGTATATGTTCAATTCACACTGTTTCCCCTGGTGTGGGCCACCTGAGCATTGGATCGAGCTGATTTTTGAAAGGGACCCACCTCAGTGGGTGGTCCACCTCATGACGGTGTGAATACAAAATATACATCATGGTGGGGCCCACAGCTAGAGCCGTGGGAGCCCTGGCGTCCACCCACCCGCCATTGCCTCTGACACAGCAGCAGCAATGCTGCTGTGATATTTTTGTTTGTTTTTTTTTAAAAAGAAAAAAAAAACAGTTTTTCTGCGGTTTTTCAGGCATGGGACCCGCGTCTGATGAATCCACTCGAGTCATTGGATTCCACGGCCCTTAACAGATCTATCAAGACCAGTATCAGGCCTTTTACAGCGTGTAAAAAAAATCTGGATAGCTTTCAATGGTAATAATACTGTTTTCAACATTACGGCCCACTAGATACTCCGATTAACCTCATTTTTCGGCTCAATGCCTAAAATGAGGGGAGGAAAAGGATGGACGGCTTGGATTGGATACCAACATCAAGGTGGGTCCTATACAAGTGGCCCACTCCCAATGCCTTGAAAAAGGCTAATGTTTGTGTTTTCCTCTTGTACGTCCAGAGAGTCCCTGGACTCTCTTTTCTTTTTGGTTTTTTTTTGTTTGGGCATGCAATGCCTTTAAGGTGGGTCCGTTGTAGGTGGGCCACCACATGGTGAGATGGTGTGGTCACCATACGTATGTAAAGTGGGCCCCACCTTTAGATGGTTGGATCCAATACATGCTCCATTGTGGGGTCCATCCAAGTGGGCTATACAATCACATCATCACAAGGAAAGGAGGAAAAAGAAAATGGAGAGAAAGAGAGAGAAAAGGGTGGGACACACGTGTGATGGAGGGACCCCGACACTATGGGCCCTCCCTTGCATTCCATCATACATAAAAAGGTAATCAAAGTGGGCCATTGGCCACATCTTAGGGTCCCAAGCGAGATCCATACCATTGATCGGTAGGCCTCACTTGGCCCATCATAAAAACATAGAAACCTATCCTATCAAAGCACCCACCGGTTGATCTCTTTGGTCCGTTGGAAAGCCTATCTCCTTGTGCTTCACTTTGATGGTGGAAGATGGGGGATGGATGGCTAGGATGATGGGTTTTTGGAATGGGAAAGGTGGGCCACACAAACTCTCTCTTCTCTCACTTGGGAGCTTGGTCGTGGGAGTGCTCTTGCTTGGAATGGTGATGAGAAATGAGGGAGAGAGAGTGTGTAGTAAAGAGAGGAAGAGAGTAGCTTAGGTAGGCTATGATTGTTTGTAAGAGAGGGTGGCTTGTAATAAATGGTTGTAAGAGGGCTAAGGGTAGGGTGGCTAGTCATAAGTACTTGTAAGAAGGCAAGGGGGTAGGGTGGCTATAGCTTGGTTAGGGTGGCTATAGCTAGGCTAAGGTGATGTCATCCATCACTCTCATAATTACCTAGGGATTTGTGCCACATGGGATGGGTGGGTCCTGCAATGTGCGGTCCACGGTTATTATAATGTATGGTCCACATCTTATGATTTAAGCGTCGGATTGGCGCATGAGACGCGGCGTTAGAATCGCGGTGACGGCGCGGTCACAATGGTATGGGTCTCGGATTAAACCGACTCGAATTTAAAGGATACGACTTACGGTCGTGCGTAATGTCAATTATCAGTCACGGACTGCCGGACTTCGACGGAAAGGATCGCAGGATTCATCGGAACAGTACGAACTAGGATACGGGTTTTACAGAAAGTGTGCCTGCCTACTCTTGTCCTATCCCAAATAATCCGCATTATGCGGTCTGATAGGGAAAGCTCCTCGCTACCTTTTGGTCGACTGATTTGCAAAATTGCTCGCCACTACTGTTTCCGACTTCATATGGATAACGTCACCCCAATCCACTTTATTAACGAAAACACGCTCGACAACATGGGCATTGGCCGTAGGCGACGCTGAGCCCAACTTGAGGAGCAGAGTGATGATACAGAAGAAGAGAGTGAAAAAGTCGAGGGAAGTGAAGGTGAGGAAGAAAGTAGGGCAAAGAAGAAGGAAGTGGTGAGGAAGGCAGTGAAGAAGAGGGCAGTGATGAAGAGGGGGATCGGGAAGATGAAAAGGAGGTCCAAGAGTCTGATGAGGGACCTCCTCCTACTACACATGAGCACCGCCGTGAGCAGGCCACCATAGAGGCCCGCTTGGCTCAAATTGAGGAGAGCCAAGTCGCCCTGAGATAAGAGGTCAGAGAGACCCGGGCCAAGCTTGAAGAGAGTCAGGCCTACATGAAGCAAAAATTTAAGAAGGTGTCTCGCACCTTGAAGGCTCTCCTGTGTTGCATGCAGGACAAGTGTGCTCCTCCATCATCATCAGACTCAGACGACTAGTCATATGTGTAGTCGTCTTTCAGTTTGCTTTGTTGCTAGTTTTTTCTTTTCTTTTTATTTGTACTAGCCTTGGTAGGCTTGGCTGATTGTTAGTGAGTTTTAGTGTTTAAAGCTTGTTTAGGTTAGCTCACATGCATCTTCTGTCATAATCCATGTGAGATTATATTTCATGTATTGTGAGAATTTTGGTAAATGAAATGCATGAAGCTTTTTTTGGTTTGGAATGTGAATGATGCTTGGATGAGTGTGTATTCTTATGTTAAATCTTACACGGGTTGCACTATATGTTGTATATAGGGAATGCCACCTAAGAGCACTCGGAGCACTGCACGTCTAGTACTTGGCGGATTGAGTGACGGGGCACCTCCCCTAAGCGATAGCCAACAGACCCCAGCTTGGGCCTTGACAGTGACACTATGCCGGATTCACAGTCGGCTCCTGGCCCCACAAACAGGCCAACACCTAGTGTACCACTGGTTTTAAAGCAAAACCGCGCATCTACCTCGATGCCATACGTGCCTCAGGCGGCTCCTCCTCCTGATAGGTTGGGGCAGATGATGCTCCTAATGCAGCATCAACAGCAGATTTGGACCACGATTGCGGGGGCCTTGCTCAGAACATGAATGTGGTCCCGCCTGCACCACCTGTGCAGCTTGCTGGGCATATGAATGCCAACAGCTTGTTCGAACTCTTTCAGCGTTTTCGACCTCCCACCTTTGCTGGCACACACAGACCCGAGGAGGCCGAGTACTGGCTTAATCGCATCTCTAAGATGCTGAAGCCACTGCACTGCACTGAAGCAGAGCAGGTTGAGTTGGTTATATACATGTTCGAGAAGGAGGCTAGTCTATGGTGGGGCAGCATCCTACAGACAGTGGCTACTGGATACATATGGACGTGAGGAGTTTTTGAGACCCGCTTCCATGAGAAGTATTTTCCCCTCACTTACCGCAATGAAAAGGAGGGAGAGTTTCTTCGCCTCCGACAGGAAGGGATGACCGTAGCAGAGTATGAGAATCGCTTCACGGAGCTAGCCAGATACGCTCCTATAATACTAGCGAACGAGCCGATGAAGATGCGGCAATTTTCTGAGGGTCTGCGGCCTTAGATCTGCACGAAGATGTGTTGCGCTAGCATACTTAATTATGCTGAGCTAGTGAGCATGTCCCTGCGAGCTGAGCAGGATGGGGACAGGCTATCCCATACACATGTACCCATCGGTCCAAGGCCTCGACCTGATTTCTGAGCAGGTTGTTCCTCGGCAAGAGGCCGCGTCCAGATTCGCCTCCTAGGCTCATGGCTCCACCGACACAGCCTAGGCGATCAGATACATGGTGCACCTACTGCAAGAGGTTGGGCCATACTGACACTTAATGCTTTACCAGGATGAGGGACAACGACTTTGCGCCACCTCAGAAGATCAACCGTCAGTTACCTCTGGCCATTTCAGCTCCACCTCTACAATCAGCACTGCCTGCACAGCCATCTTACCGACCACCCACACCTCGATTTAGGCTGCCTCAACGACCTATGGTAGCGCAGCCAAAATGTCCGCAACAAGCTCATGTGCACTCACTTGCAGCTGAGGCATCCGAGATAACAACTGCAACCCCATTGGCTTTCGAAGTCACGACACACATCCAAGGTACACTCATATTTCTGTTGGTAGACACCGAGTCCACTATTTCGATCATATCATGCGTAGCAGTCAAGCGACTAGTGTTAGAAACTACTCCTATGGTTGGGGTGAGGCTCCTTACAGCCACAAGGACCTTCTCAGACTCCACCAAGACTTGTAGAGGTTGCCCGATAGACTTAGGAAGCAGGACAATGCTCGTTGACCTGATGGTCACCCCATTATATCATTACGATGTCATCCTCGGTATGGATTGACTCACTGAGATTAAGGAAGAGATCGATTGCGATACTAGAGTGGTGACAGCTCATGAATCTAAGGGCACGACCTTTACTTTCCCAGTGCAGGTCAGTTGGTACTACCACATTAGTTGTTATGCTACCTTGCTAGAGAATGTTGATGGTCCGACACTTGGTAACATGCCTGTAGTCCAAGATTTCACGGATGTGTTCAGGATGATACCTGGACTGCCTCCTCGGTCCAAGATCGATTTTACCATCGACCTAGCTCCAGGTGCGACACCTATATCTCTACCGACGTATTGCATGCCTCCGTGTGAGATGGAGGAACTGAGGAAACAGATCGATGATCTGTTGGATGCAGGCTTCATATGACCGAGTGTGTCCCCTTGGGGAGCACCCGTGTTGTTCGTGAAGAAGAAGGATGGATCACTGCGGTTGTGTATTGATTATCACAGGTTGAACTAGGTAACAGTGAAGAACAAGTATCCCCTGCCCAGGATTGATGATCTGTTCGACCAGTTAAAAGGGGCACAATATTTTTCAAAAATCGACTTACAATCAGGGTATCACCAGTTGCGCGTTAGAGATGAAGGCGTGCAGAAAACAACGTTCAAAATCAGCTTTTGGAACTATGAGTTCCTTGTGATGTAGTTTGTACTCACAAACGCACCTGCCGTGTTCATGGACCTTATGAATCGGGTGTTTCGGTCGTATCTGTACCGATTCGTCATCGTATTCATAGATGACATCCCGATATACTCTAAGAGTCAGAAGGATCACGAGGAGCACCTGCGAGCAGTCTTTGATACACTTAGGAAGAACCAGTTGTTTGCCCAGTACAAGAAGTGCGACTTCTGGAAAGAGGAAGTCAAGTTCCTGGGACACGTGGTGTCCAAGGAAGGAATAGCCGTGGACCTCGCTAAGGTGACCGCAGTTCAGGACTGGGAGGAGCCCGATTCGGTTACTGAAGTGAGGAGTTTCCTCAGCCTGGTAGGGTACTATTGTCGACTCATTAGGGACTTTTCCAAGATAGCCAGACCATTTTCTCAGCTCACTCGGAAGGATGTCAAGTTTGCGTAGAATGAGAAGGCGGATGCAGCCTTTCAGGAATTGAAGGACAAGTTGACGTCCGCACCCATGCTAGTATTGCCAAAGCAGGGGGTCAGATATACCAGTTACACCGTTGCCTCTCGTATTGGATTGGGTTGTGTTCTTATGCAGAAGGACAGAGTGATTGCCTATGCATCGCGATAGTTGAGGAAACATGAAGAAAACTACCCCACGCACGACTGGAATTGACAGTAGTTATTTTTGCATTAAAGCTCTGGAGACATTATCTCTACGGAGAGGAGTTCGAGCTCTTTTACGACCACAAGAGCCTCAAATACATATTCACGCAGAGGGACCTGAATATGAGGCAATGACGATGGATGGAGACCTTGAAAGACTTCAAGTTTGAGGTTTCCTAACATCCTGGCAAGGCCAACCTTGTGGCAGACGCGTTGAGCCGCAAGAAGACGATAACATTTGTTGCTCCCCTGATGATAGGGGAATGGAACATGATAGAGTTTGTACGAGACTTTGAGCAGAAGCTTATAGTAGAGGAGTCGTTCGTGAGCATCGCACGTATTCGTGTGCAGCCACTTATCGATGACCGAATCATTGTGGCTCAGGGGGAGGATGAATGGTTGGTGAAGATGAGAAAATGAGCTAGTGACAATGAAGACTCTGAATGGAGAGTTGGTTCAGATGGGGGTTTACGTTATCGTGGTCTCCTATGCGTCCCAAATCTTCATGACTTGAGAAGGAAAGTTCTCGAAGCTGCTCACAATTCGAAGATGGTGATGCACCCTGGTAGTACGAAGATGTATTGAGACATGAAGTGTTCATACTAGTAGGACAACATGAAGGCCCAGATAGCTGATTATGTATCCCACTGTCTCACGTGCCAACAGGTCAATGCTGAGCATCGCCGACCTCTTGGTTTACTTCAGCCCATGCCAATAGCTGAATGGAAATGGGATTTCATCTCTATGAATTTCATTTCAGGGTTTCCGAAGACGAGGAAGGGACATGACTCCATTTGGGTGATTGTAGACCGGTTGACGAAATCGGCTCATTTCCTCCCGATTAGAGTCTCAAACTCAGCAGACGATTTGGTCAGGCTGTACATCAAGGAGATAGTATGTCTATATGAAGTTCCAATGGAGATCGTGTCGGATCGAGATACGCGATTTACGTCTATCTTCTGGACTCGTATCTAAGAAGCAATGGGTGTGAAATTGAAGTTCAGTACCGAATTCCACCCACAGACGAATGGGCAGACGGAACGGGTAAATCAGGTGTTAGAAGACATGTTGCGGCATGTGTGCTTGATTTCAAAGACAGTTAGGATGACTGTCTTCCCTATGCAGAGTTTGAAAGTGCACCGGCTAGAGCCCTGGTTTGTCAAGTTACGTGAATGGTGGGTCAGACTATCTATAGAGTTCAATGGGAAGAACAATTCAAGCGTCTGCCTCATCTGGATGTGTGGAAGCTCGCCATAGGTAAATCATAGCCTCACATCCCATGTCCCAAAATACTAGGTGATTAAAACTCTTAAAACAAGATAGACATCTTAGGGTTTTTAAGGTGAGAAAACTTTTTGCAAATAGGAAAATCTGTAAGTTTTTCTCGCCTTGTCGATTTTATCGATGCACCCTCGATATGATCGACCTGTACTGTCGATGTTCTCGATACCTTAACGATATATCGATGAGAGGACCAAAAATGTCTAGCAACTAAATATTCATCTGGACGGATTTATCGATGTATCGATACACCTATCGATATCATCGATAAAAGCACTAAATATGTCCAGCAACTTCATAACATATCTGGACGAATTATCGATGTATCGATACACCTATCGATATCATCGACATTCAAATCTCGAGTCCATCGGGAGTGGCTCGATAAGATCGATAGGCAGATTTTCGGCGCCTCTGTTTTTTTAATAAAAATCTTAAAATCTTCGATATATCAATGACCGTCCGATATGATCTGAATTCAAATATCAATAAGATCGGAGGTCCATCGATGATATCGATAGTGGACGCGCATTTCTTACAGTAGATATTTTAGGTTGTTCTTAACAATGATCGGGGGCCCTTCGATAGAATCGATATTCAAATATCGATGATATCGACACCAGATCGATTGCATCGAACAAAGCCATAAATTATCCAGCAAGCTTAAGATAAATCAGTTGGATTTATCGATGCCTCGACTCTGATCTCGATATCATCGACATTCAAATTTCGATGATCTCGATGGTTCCCCGATCAATCTTGAAATCCTGAAATATTTCAAAGTCAAGTCTCTCTCATTTTTCAAGTGTCGATAGATCGAACCTGTCATCGATGGAATCGGAGTTCGAAATCCGATGACATCGACAATAGCTTCGATTCATCGACCAATTGGCAAGAAGTTTCAAAAGCGTATGACATTGAGTCCGAGTCATCGAGCAGACCATCGATGCTATCGAGAGTATACGCTCAATGATATCGAACTCTGTCATAAATGTGACCGTTTTATATCCGTTGGAACTTTTTGCCTATATATAGAGGACTTGTCTTTTGTTGCTGTGAGAGAAAGAAGAGAGAGCTTTTGTGTGTTTCAACTTATATCTTATATCTAAAGCCCTTTCTCTAAAGGAGTTCATCCTCCAATCCACCCTCATCATTGATATTCAATAGAGTGGATTGGGGAATGAACTTCCACATTCATGGATCCTCCAGCTACTATCATAATGGCAAATTATTATGCTGGGATGCCTTGAATGCATAAGATTGAAGCTACTCTATCTTCCTAATAGGAAAATCTTCAGAGAGTAGGATTCCATCTTCACCTTGACCCAACCCTAAGCCTAGTCTTGATATATCTTTTGTGTTGCAGATCAAGGGAGCAGAAGACTCTTCGTCAACAAGGAGGATGAGATCTTCGGCGTTGTGCTTAAAGGGACTCATCAACTTATTTGTAAGTATCTAGAGTCCAGAGGACACTTGTGATCATTCCTTTCTAGGATTGGGTCTTAAGTGGTTCTCACCCTTTGAAGTCCTCAAGGAGGCCTCTGGCAGGAGTGTACGTGGTGGGTGCGTTGTGTGGACCCTTGCTCTGTGGAGAGCATAAACATCTGGTTAGGAGTGAACCAGTAAAACTCCCGGGTGTGTTGTGTGGACCCTTGCTCTATGGAGAGCATAAACATTTGGTTAGGAGTGAACCAGTAAAACTCCAGGGTCAGAGGTGAACCGAGTAGAAACCTCCATGTAAAGGTTGAAGGTGAACCTGATTTAAAACCTTAGGTTTGAGGTGAACCCTGGAAAACCTCCTTAGTGAAATCCGGTACACTCAAGGGTTGAGTGCGGCAGCCGGGAGTAGAGTAGACAAGTAGTCGAACCACTATAAAAATGACTGTGTCTGTGATTGATTCTTATGCTTGATCATTTGCGTGATTATGTTAACTGAATTCATATCTGCTCACACATCACACACAGTAACATCCATCATAGACTATAACTGCTTCATGCTTATTATTTGAATAGTTCTATGATTGGATCCTCTACTAGGCTTGGAAGCCAGTTGAGTTACATTTGAGTAATCCTGAAAATTGCATACTTGTTAGGATTAGAGTGATAGGATTTTTAATAACTCGTAAATCTTTAAAAAGTCCTATTCACCCCCCTCTAAGACATATTGACATATTCCAACTTCAACTCAAGCGGTCTTCACCGCTATTTCAGAGTTCGCTTGCAATAACAGCTTTCGAGCAAGCATTGCATGACTCCTTACAAGGTACTATAAGGGCACCCATGTCGGGCACCGCATTGCTGGGCAAAGGTTGGAGAGAAAAGTTTGATTGACCCAGAGTTAGTGCAGGCGACCTTAGGGAAGATCGACCTTATCAGGCGCTGACTTCTTATAGCGCAGAGTAGACAGAAGAGTTACGCCGATACGAGGCGGCGACAGCTAGAGTTTGAGGTTGGGGACCATGTATTCCTGAAAGTTTTTTCAATGAAGGGAGTCCTTTGATTTGGCAAGAAGGGGAAACTCAAGCCACGATTTATTGGTCCGTTCTAGATTCTAGATCGAGTGGATGTGGTAGCATACCGCCTTTCTTTGCCCACACCACTCGCAGGTGTGCACAACGTATTTCACGTATCAATGCTGAAGAAATACGTTCCTGATCCTTCTCACATTATCAAATGGGAGTAGGTACAGTTGAGTGAAGATGCTACTTATGTATTGCGATCGACCGTATCCTAAATAGGAAGGAATGGGTATTGCGCAGTAAAGTTATCCCGCTGGTGAAGGTACTGTGGACGCATTACACTGAGGAAGAAGCTACTTGAGAAACAGAAGACGAGGTCCGTAAGAACTACCCTCAGATTCTTGAAGAGTACGAAAATGTACTAATTTTGAGGACAAAATTTTTCTTTAAGGGGGGTAGATTGTAACGTCTCGGAGAAATCTGTACAAAGACCCGAGTACCACCTCAGGCAGAAATCACTAAGGATCAAATTCTGTGGAAATTAGGCAGAGATTAACTAAGTACTAAGTTGAATTAATCAGTGAATTAGCTTGAACCACTTTCTATACGAACCGTGAGACCCAAAACTAATAGAATCGCCGATTCAACATTACTTAGAAACTTATGATCAATCTCAAAACCCAATTGCTCTCGGGAGCACATTGAAACTCCATATCAGACCTGGATCGCGCGTCTAAAGTCTGATGACTGCGAAACTATAAGGTTATGACCGCCTCACTGGGCTTGACAGACATTGTGGGAATCGAGTCCAAATAGTATCCAGAAACGTACAACTTGAGCTTGGAGCGAAGTGTGTAAGAAACGCGAATATCTTTAGAAAATGAACTCAAACTTAAGTGAATTGGGTCATTCGCTTGCAGGCCAAATTTAAGGCTTTAGGCTGTCAGATTCTAACCGAACAACACCCTTGGGTCAAGGAAATTTTCCTGTACCCATTGGTATACTTGTGACCCTGATCAAGTAACGATGATCGTTGAATTGAAACAGATCCTCCACGATCGATTTACTAATCCGGTGGGATCGAAATCTTAACCTGGTATAGATCCATTGTCAGGGAACTTTCTTCAGACCGTTTGCGAGCGATGGACCTCCAGATGAGCTCCGTTGGCCCGAAACGGCTATACCCTAAGTATACCATGGCCCTGGGGCCATTAACATCAGTTCTAAGCCGATATAAGGACCTTAAACCACCCCATCCTCATTCCATATGAATTTTCTCCAAACCCTAGGAGAGAGAAGAGAGAAAGAAGAGAGAAGTGTGAGGAGAAGAGTGAAGGTAAGGGAGATCGAGGCAGTGGTTCTCTTGTACAACTACATGCCCTAGATTGCCTATTTGCTACATTACTCAACTTATTTTAACTGTGATTTGGGTAAGCAATCCTAACCCTAATATCATTTTAGGAATCTAAATAAAAGAATCTATGAAATAGCTAACCTATCTCAATCTATAGGTACCCATTATTCCGTATTCGGGAACGTAAGATCCGAACTGATTTCGATACGAGTATACTGACGAAAGGTGCAGACTATAAATGTTTAGGTTATGGTTTTCAAGGCTTTCAATGTCAGCAATGAGTAATGTCTGACTTGATTGCTGCCATCTGAGCTTAGTTACGATGTATTTGATAAACTATGCATGTGTGTGAACTATGTGATTATATAATGCATCCCATGTGTTTGTTGAAATGTTTGAATGAAAGTGAAATCATGATTTGTGCTTGCCATGACTATTAATCTAGAATACATGTTTGTCATATGTGTGACAACTCCCTTATGAAAGGATTTGCCATAATACATGCTATAACTAGTTTATGTCATGTAGGTAAGTAATGTGTAGCCTAAGTGTTTGTTAAAATGTTTGAATGAGGTTTTGTTATCGGATTGTACTTATTAAGTGTATTAAGACAAGACTCTTAGTTTCCTTAGTCATACGAATAGTTTTCTTCGTATATTGTGAATTGTCACTATATGATTTATGGATGAAATGCATAAGTAGGTCAACTTGTTTAATGTGTTTGATAAAAATGCTCAAATGAGATTTATGTTTGTATGGTTTGTTAAATGTTGTCATGAATAACATATGAGATTTCCTATTACATTAAGTATGACTGGGACTACTATGTAGTCCAGGCAATCGGTAATTGTTTCCGATCGAGTGGCCGAATTAGTTTCGCCACAGCGGATACATTCGATGAATCCGAGTCGTGCGGTGATTATCGACAGTGGTTAGGCCACGAGGAGTGCGTATGCGCTCCATGTCGATTAATTTATCTTGCGCTCATACCAATCGAATTTATCAAGTAACCCAATTGGCCAAATGTGTGTTTACCATGTATGGACGCTACTGCTTGAATCTAAGGTACCACTTACTAATGAAAAGCCCGTTTCAACCTTGGTACCACGATCCACTAAGACTCATGAGCTGGACATGGTGGTGTATGGGACACCGTGGTCGAGCTATCGGCCTACGCTAGGGTGACGAACCTCCCCGTAGTGACCAGTGAGCAACCCAAACTCGCGAGTCGAATATGGTGGTTTATGGGACATTGCATTCGAGCTGTCGGCCTACGCTAAGGTGACGAGCCTTCCCGTAGTGACCTTGAGTATAAACTAGGCTTACGCTAAGGTGACGAGCCTCCTGTAGTGACCTGAACTTGCCTATTCACTGCTTTTAAATCAAGGGTGATGTTGCCCTATAACTTGCCTATCGTATGTGAATAACTAGGATTGACGATCCTAGATGGATCATCGTTTGGGTAAATGATATAAAGGGAGGTACCTTAGCTTCCCGAATCTGCTGTATGAATAAGCCTAATCAAGAACTTGGCTAACACGATCATGCACCACATTGCATGTGCCTTTGGCATGGAAAAGCACAGTGGGAGTAACATGTGCGATCGTGAGGTGGGTCGCTGAGGGAGTGCAGGACAGGGCATGCATCATTATAGTATATCATTCCTGCATTAACAATAGTACTTATGACATGATTGTTGTACCGCTTTATCATTACTGCTTGACTAAATTGATAACATGTTAACCTTTGCCTTATAGTACCACTGAGTTGATCACTCACGCCCACTCTGGGACTGTGTTTTAAAACACCAACCGGACTCTGTTTTATCTGCAGATGATGGCAAGGCATACGAGGCAGAGCCTGACTTCTACGACGAGGAGGAGGAATTCTCCTACGTTCAGCTATCAGGACGGTCTATGTAGACCATGTACTAATCGATGGGATAACAGGGATTATATGATCTAGTCGGACTTTCACATTTTGTATTTTGTAAATTTTGGATCAACACATATATATATTTAGCCTGGTAATACATTCATACTCTGGGGATTGAGAAAACCTTCTATTCATTTTATACTTATCTCACTCTTCCGCTTGCTTAACGTAATTATCTCTGGAGTATGATATGTCGTTTTAGTATAATCCCACTCATGTTTAATGCACTAATATGGACAACATTTAATCATCATTATCTATATTGCATAAGTGATGCGTTGGAACTCGGGAGTTGAGCTTATGCTCGACCCCCGATTTTCGGGGCGTTACATCTCCAAATCTCCAAATCTTCACTTGATCATTCTTTGAGCATTAAATCTTCTTTTTAATCATTCTTTTCATCTTAGGTTTCTAAACCACCTCGCATAGAAAAATATACATAATTAGATCAATTAAGTGCATCTATGCTTATAAAATCAATGCATAATAAGGAAAAAATATACAATATTTTACACTCAATACACCCCCCAACCAGCATTTTTTTAGTCCCAAGCAAAACATGTGAAAAACTAATCTTCAATACCCAAATTCAAACCTTCTCAGAAAAATAAAATTTTGTACCATCCTATACATATGTAAGTAAGATTCAAAGATACAATGATTAAATATATCAATCTAGAACCTAATATCACTAGTAAATCATTAAACTAAGTTCTCCTTTATCAATCAATTAATAAAATGCATTCAAACATCAAGTTCCTATTGTGCTTAGTGAATTCCAACTTGTAATCTATAAAAGTTAGCATTCTCTCTATAATGTTACCTCAAAGTAGTTAGATCAACACAAGTACTGATTGTGAAACCATCTCCTTTTTCGATTATTTTCCAGCTTTTTAAAATTTCTTTGACAACTTTCACACTATTGTTTCTTTTTTGCCTTTTCTTCATTATTTTCTCATTTAGGCACATACAATATGTAGCCATTTTCGATTCCATCTGTGTTTTTAGCTAGTTCTTTACTTCTTTTCATACCATCTTTTCATACCAAGGTAGATAAGGATCTCCAAACTTGGTTTCTAATACTTCTGAGTAATTATCAAGCTAAACATTAAGAGTTTAAGTTAACTTTAGAAAAGAAAATAAGTCAGATGTGAATTATGAACTATGCTTAATTGATGTTTAAAATTTTCTATTAATCAATTCATTAAAAAGAACTTTGTTCAAAATTCTACTAATTAATTAGACTCTAGATTTTCAAAAATTACTTTACATCTTATCATCTCACACTCAAATATATTCATATACACAGAATTATAATCCATAAAAAGAATTTTGAAATTGAAAAATTAAAATTTTTCAAATGTTGTGCTCAAAAACTAAGAAAATACTGATTAGTTCCATTTAATCTCACCCCCAACCTAAAGTCTACATTGTCCTCAATGTATAAGATACGCATTAAGAAAACATAAGAGAACGAAAATCAAAGAGGAATGAATAAGAGAGATAGAGTAACTGAAGAAGATCAATGTAATGGCATGAATTCTCTACCATTTAAAGGGGTTAGTACTAAACAAAAATAAACTTAAACAATCCTAAACTATTCTATCTTAATCCTAAGAAAGCAGTAAATGGATAGATGAACCTCGATCAGACTAGAAGGTCAGTCCTAATTGACAAGATCATTAAGAAGGATGGACATATCCTCTAAATCGAATTTCTCAGCAAATGGTTTAAGGCGGTGGCCGCTCACTTTGAAAATGTTACCATTTATTAGATTTTCTATTTCAACCGCCCCATGAGGATATACTGTTTTGACTTTAAAGGGGTCGGTCCAACGAGTTCTCAATTTATCGGGAAAAATATGAATTCTTAAATTATATAAGAGGACTTCTGGTTTGGTTCAAATTTTTTTTTTTGAAGAATGTTGCTGTCATTAAACACCTTTATTCTGTACTCGTATATCCGAGAGTTCTCACAAGCCTCATTCCAGATTTCTTCAAGTTCATTAATTTGTAACTTACGCAACGAGCCGGCTTTGTCGAGATTGAAGTTGAAATCTTTACTGTCCAATACGCCTTATGTTCCAACTCTATAGGCAAGTGGCAAGCCTTCCCATAGACAAGTCTATAGGGTGACATACCAATAAGGGGTTTTGTTTAATGTACGGTAAGCCCACAACATATTGGTTAGTCGAAGTAACCAATGTAAGACCCATATCCTGATTAATTGACCGTACACTTCAACTTCAATACCAACATGTTTTGGGCGACAAGATCATTAAGTTTTGATTGTAACCTTATTTTAGTACTGCAACTACCTAAGATTTGTACCCTAATGACCACGCAGGCGCTGTGATTTTAATGCCATGTGGAACGCCCTGTTACGATAACTAGAGTAAAAGATGCTTATGTGTGTGTGTTCACAATCCGAAGTGCAGGGCTGCGATGTAGTAATAACTCAGTGAGACCAAGGTCGAATCCACAGACTTACCTTGTACTTATTCTGAAATAAACTAGAACTAGAACTAGAATCGGAATTTAAACTAAAATCTGGAATAAGAGAGATTAATTGGGAATAAACTATCAATAAGGGAAGGGACACTAGAGCGCCAAGGGTCCACTTGTACCTATTAAGATGCTACCTCACTTGATTCAATAAACACAACTAGAATCAGAGTCCTATCTTATACAGTTGGATGATAGAGCAGTTAAACCATAATCTAAGCTTGCCATTGAATTAGTTCCCTCATGAAGCACCAATGTGATGATCACAGGGAATTCAACCATCCACCCTGCCCGAGACACAATGGTGAATCATGAATTTTATAGATAACACAATTATAAAACAAGATAAGAAGATATTAAAAGCCTTCCAAGCATTTACTATAATTGGAGTCACAATAAACCATGAAAAAACTGAAAATATTCCTTAATTCAAACTAAGAATCAATAGAAGTTCAACATAAACATGAATTAAAGTAATATAAACATCTAAACAAACTACAAGTTTCACCTCTTAGCTCTAGTTAAGAGATTAGCCAACCAAACACATGATTGAAACTAAAACTCTTAAAGAAAACATAAAAACTAACCAGAAAAAGAAGATTGGGGAAGAAAGAAGGACTCCTTGAAGTTCTCCAACACCTTGCTCCACTCTTCCAACTCTAATTCGTCCTTACAAACTCCTAAAAGACCTATATTTATAAGCTTTGTTTGGACTGACTTTGAAACCGCCTTAATCTTACGCAAAAAGTTACACTTCGGTCTCATCGAAGTTGTCTTCGGTCCAATCAAATTAAGGCTGAAAATCTCACTTTCTTGCTGGACTGTTCTGCGTGATTTCGGTGGGACTGAAGTCTGTTTTTGAAATCATTTCAGGATTTTCTTTTTTAAATTCGGAATTTCAGAATATGATTTTTCTGGCCAATTTTCAGGGTTCCTTTTCTTCACTTCAAATCTTCGATTCTCTTCATTCCTCACTTGGTTTCCTTGGATCTTTGGCATGTGAATTCTTCATTAGTGACTTCCAAATCTTCAAATCTTCATTTGTAATTTTTCGAGCATAAAATCTTCTCTTTAAGTGTTCTTTTCTTTTTAGCTCTCAAAATCACATTGTAAGAGAAAACATGTGAAAATAGATCAATTAAGCATATTTATGTTTCCAAAACCAATGAATAACAAAGGGAAAATGTGCAATATTTTACACTCAACAACGTGCTAATCGAGGCGGGCCGTGCTACGTACGTGTGGCATGGGACCCACCTAAAGAATCTAGGAATGAATCTGTAAAAGTAACTTTTCCTAAAATCCTAAACTACCCCTCGCACCCTCACCCATACCCATCCCAACTACCATTAACCAAATGACCAAGAATACCCCTTATAAAGGACACGTCCACCCTTACTATTCCTAAAATGTCCCTACCACTCATCCCCTCACCTCACACAAGTCAAAGCATCCCATGCCCTCTTTCCCTTCAAATCAAGCCACCCCATAACCTCTCAATGCCCTCTCTCATACCAACCCATTAGAGGTGTACACAAGTCGAAGCAAATCAATCGTGGCACAGCTCGACTCAGCTCGACTCGATTCGACTAGCAACTCGGGCCAGTTCGAGCCAAGTTCGCTTGTGCAACATTTTCACAAACACATGAACTGTACATTCAAATTCTCACTGTATGTAAAACAACAGCAGCGGTTTTACAAGTATTATCAAACATCTTGTAGGCAACATAAAAATCAAGAAAAAATAGTATTTCTTTCATATACATACCTTTCTTGCACCAGCCGACACTTCATGGAGTCATTTCATCAAACACTTGGTGAGTGTTTCGACAAGAAACGAAAGCGTTTGATTTGGGGATTATCTTATTCATAAATAATTAAGAAAGAAAGAGAGAACAATCATCACAATGTATTTTATTGATTCTGAATTCATTTACATCCTCATTTATCCCTTGATTCTAAAATAAAGTATATGTAATAGAAGTACAAAAAATTGAGTAAGTGTGAATATCAATTTCAACAGCATTTTGGATTGCAATATGATCTTCTGACTGAAGAAGTTGTTGGGCAAAAATGATATTATATCAATCGATCTTGTAGACTAGAAGATCTTTGCTCATTTGACATGACTTAGACCTTTCATGTTGTCCTGAAACAACACTTCATCTAAAGTTTATTGTCCGCGCAATGGGCTTGTTGCGCAGATAGTAAGCTTATCCCTTGAATTGGTTGCGCAGCCATCTCGTTGCGCACTGCGCAACAGGTACACTCAATACCTGGGTCTTCTGAAGTATCTGAATTCTTCTCATTTGCTCCCAAAATTTTCGAATGATGCCAATGAAGGAGATTGGAGGGGTATTTATAGGCTCCCACATGTGCGAACCTTCATATCCGCGCAATACATTTTCACAGCGTGGAAATGGAATTCATTGCACAGGTGCGTTACTTCCATTGCGAGCCGCACAATGGGTCTTCCACACTTTTGTTGCGCGCCATGCAACCAATAGCCATTGATTCTCATTTTTTTGTCTAATTTTCTTTTTTCTTTTAATTTTTATGCTCCAACAGTGAGCAACATCAATATCAAAGTAACCGAGTCACCGAACTGGTTCGATCTGAGTCGAGTCGAGCTCGGCCAAGTTTGAACTCGGTTTGAAATTTTTTCAAGCTCAAAAAATTAGCTCGACTCGAACTCAGTTTCGAACCGAGATGAATCGAGCTTTTTCGAGTTGAGTCGAGTGAGCTAACCAAGCTAACTCGGATTGTGTATAGCCCTACACCTATTCCTTTCTTTCTTTCCTTCTAGCCATTCTACCCTTCCTTTTTTCCCTCTTCCCTCTTTGTCCTAAAATTCCTTCCACAAAGACCCAAATCCTCTCCCATTTCCACCACATTTCCTGGCAAGAGAAAGTGAGAAGAAAAGAGATTAGAGAGATTAGGGAGAGAGAGAGAGAGAGAGAGAGAGAGAGAGAGAGAGAGAGAGAGAGAGATGGTTTAAGAGAAAAGAGAGAGCTTGAGAGAGGATTAGGGAGAGATCAAGAGGTTAAGAGGAAGAGAGAAAAGTGAAGAGAGAGTAAAGGAGATTAGGAGTGGAAGAAGCTCGGTGGACCGTTTGATCACCAATCCTCCGTCCATCTTTGCCATGAGTGTAAGGGAAGATGAAAGCCCTCATTTTCTCTGTGTTATCCTATTTTTTATGGGCCCACAAGGGTGGGACCCACCTTGAGCATGTATGGAGTGTACGGTGGACCCCATAGTGGTGGGGGGCCACCTCAATTGCAGGAGTCTTCCTCTTCTTTTCTTCTCTTCTTTTCTTAAAATTATGGCGTTGTGAGGCCCACAAGTGGGCCATGATGTTAGAGAGTAAACCCTTCACTTTATCACAACGTGCACCACCATGTGTGGCCCATCGTGATGCTTATTTTATTTTACTCATTGATTTGGTTGACACAGATCTAGATGGTGGAAAAACACAAATTTGTGCTTGGCTCGAAGCTCCTTGGCCCTAACATGAGCTGGCCAATCCGATGGATGGAGTGGATTTTTCTAGGTGGGCCCCACCACCATGTAAACAAAGCAAGAGAGAGGGGGCTGCTACTGCTGCCACCGGTGGATGTAAACAATGTCAGTAGACCTTGCTACCCAGCAGCCAGTGTTGCTTGGATTAGAGAGGGCCACAGAGTGGGCCCATTCGTGGGTTCCACCATGATGTATATTAAGCCCAAAAAGGAAGTCGATCCACACCTCAGGTGAGCAACGCCACAAGGAAGAGTGGGATTAGAACTGTTGGTGGAGAAGAGAGATTTCTGGTGGATTTTTTCTATCTATGGATTGATTTGATTCTCTGCAGTTATAGTTTTGCTAAAAAAGGTTGCTCCATTGTCATTATAAATTATGGTTGTAATCTTCATTGTCACTATGAATAAGAATATCTCCCATCCTCTTCTCCCGTCCACGTAGGATCGCTACACTGGCGGCTGAAGCACGTAAATCTGTGTGTATTTTGTTCTTGCAATATTATTTCTTCTTTGCTATATGGTATCAGAGTGGAAGATCTTGTGCAGTTGTGATCTAATTCATCATCAAGGAAGAAGGAAACGTGCTGTCTCCTTTTTTTCATTTTTTGCAGAGAATCAAATCAATCCATAGATAGAAAAAATCCACCAGATATCTCTCTTCTCCACCAACAAGAACCCTCCCTACGTCAGCGTCCGTGCATGTGGACGTGGGGAGTGGGGTCCCTAGCTATGAGACCCACCTTGATGTATTTATTTAATCCACATTGTCCATCTATTTTCCCATATTATTTTAGGGGTTGAGCCTAAAAAGGAAGTCGTCCACAGCTCAGATGGGCCACACCATAAGGAACAGTGGGGTTGGGACCCCTCCCGCATTAGCATCTGTGCATGACCCACCTTGGTGTATTTATTTAATCCACATTGTCCATCCGATTCCCTAGATCATTTTAGACTTTGAACCCAAAAATGAAGCTGAACTGCATCTCAAGTGGACCACACCACAAGGAACAGTGGGGTTGGGATCCCTCCCTGCATCAGCATCCCTACATGGGATGTGGGGAGTGGGGTCCCCACTCTTGGGACCCACCTTGATGTCACTACAACAAAACTAACTTTTAAACCGCCGGTAAAAGTTTTGCTGGGGGTTGTGCTAGGCGCCGCTTCATGTAAGCACTACCAAAAAAGGTCAAAGGTTACAGATAAATTCCGTATATATAGCTATGGTAATTGTGCGTCGCCATTGGTACTGTAGCCATTGTAAAGATCTACAGCTGCTTCCTATTATGAATACTAAAAAGCATAAACAAGAAATTGCTATTCAAACCAACAAAACCCAGATATGGCAAAATTTGGGAAGCAAATTGTTAGTTTGAAAAGTGATCTTAGGAAAAAGCACACCTGTGGCTCATGGCTGAGAGTTTCCGAATCACTCATGTCATTCGAATGTCACGCAATGCCTTTCTTCTAAAAGTTCAGCATCCAAGGCTTGGACCATGCCCGATGGGACCAGAGATCTGGGCGAGACTGACTAGGATCTACTGACATGGATTCAAAATCACTTGTAGCCTGAACTTCAGGCTGGTCCAGCAACAAGGCGGGCCACATCGAATCGAACATGGACCAATGGTCAATTCTTTTTTACCCATAGTTTGTAAATCAAACAGCCCGAGTTTACCTAGCTAGGTCATGAGCCTTTTCAGTGGTCGGTTTAACCAGGTAGGCCTTGGTTTGCAAGTAACTCAGTCTTGTTTTTCTGGTTAGTCAACTTGAAACTATGCCGACTCAGCCTGGTTTTAACTAGTTAGCCGAGTCAAAGAAACGGTGTTCAGGTAAATTTCAGGCAATGAAAATGAAGATTCAAAATTCCATTAGGCTTAGTTACCTTGGTTAATGATCCACCTACGAGAAGAAAGTACATACAGGTATGTTCTTTGGAACCTATGACCATGCATAAGCTTCCAATAAGCAGAGATAAAATGTAAATCAGCAAATTCTAGCTGATTCTCAATGCAAATATATGAGCTAGCTATCAAGCACTCAAGTGTTACTACATGCGCATGCTTGCATGTACACGCACCTGTAACATGTGTGTGTGTGGATAGCTAGGATTCTGTGATTGGGGTGACTTTTGTATCATGGGCCATCCACATGCATGTTGGAGTTGCAATAAATCAAGACTGCTTCATTGTAAAACAAACATCAAAGCTCCTCAATGAGGATAGTTTTAATGCAAGAAATGGCTTAGAGTTTTTGGCCGATAACAGGATTGATTTGTTGGTTTGTGTCTACCAGAAGGCTCGATCCATCTTATTTAACATTCTTGGACCAAGTATTTGACTGGAAGGTCCAGCCCAACATAACAGCCTATTTAACATTGGTGATTGAGGATACAACTAGTGGGCCCAACTGGCTGAACCTGATTCCATGGCTCATGGACAAGGCGGGCTGGACCTTGACTCAGGTCCATAGCTCATGGGCTGGACTTGTAAATGCTCTTGCCTGACCAAATTGCAACGCTACATGAAACAAAATATGCAAGAATTTACTAATCTAATCCATACTGAGATGTAGCTAATATCATCAATGCTCTGTTTAGCATTGCGGCATAAAAGAGGTCTCGATTAATTCAAAATTACATTTGCTGTTTTGCTCTCCCCAACAGTCATAGCAAGCAAGCCTGTAGACATATACACCCAGTATGGCGGTATCACTCGAAAGAAACAATAGGCATTAGCAAAATGAGCCATCCATCAGGGGGACCTTGCAGTGTAGATGCCTTGGTTCAAATATTAGATTTCTCTGTTCATCAGGTAAGCCACTATATGAAAGACATTGACAGTATGGAGGCCAAATTCAAAAGGCAATTATGAGGCCCTTCTAGTATGGAGGTTGTCTTTAAGATGGCTTAGGCTAAGTACAAATATGTTTCTTGGGCCTATCTTGAGCTAAGCATAATTCGAAAACTTGATAACTTGAATTGAAAGCCTAGTTCATCCATCTATTGGCCTCACCTGATACACAACTTATATGTCCACCGTAAGTGCCAAGTTGGCTAGCAGTGCGACATATGTAGAGGTACTTCTGGGCTCATGTAAGTCGACATTAATATCTTTTACATGAACAATGAACTGTTGTAGGTGTGTGGGGAACTCCTTAGAAGCAAACACCAAATTCTAATGCTGGCCAAGATGCAGCAGGTCACATCCTGATTGACTCCTTTTCCAAAAATAGTATGGTAGGTAGTAACTTTCAAGGTCCTGTTTGGTTGAAAAATGATTTCATCTCATATACAGGTAACTCTGCATCTATAGTAAAAAGTATTCAAATCCTTCTCCATAACTCGGTGGTAAGAGTAATGGAAAAGAAGTAAAACTAGTAAGTAGCAATCCCATGAAATAGGACACTCTTCTAAAACCTAAAAACTCACTTTTTGCTATTCTAGGGGAAAATAAACTAGGTTACCTTTAAAACATCCATTGCCAATCCTTATAGATGTTTAAAGCCAAGAACACGAACTTGAATATGACTCCCTTCCTTGAACTTTTCATCTAGCTTGCAGACTTCCTCATCAACCACATCAGATATATGTGACCCACAAAAGAAGAATCTTTACATTTTCAGCCTGGGTTGTAACAACAACACTAGAAGGATCTTTAAATATGAGCCAATCACAAAAAAAGAAGGCAATGCCTTCATCAGTATATTAAGAAAAGCTAGAGAGGAAAGAAATCAAAATTAATGCATGAATTGGTATGTAAATGTTATATCTTCTTTTGCAATTGATGCAATCTTTGAATTTGGCCCATCATTTATCTGATCTGGAACACACGAAGGGTGCAGCAGTCAGACAATAATGATGGTTGTAGAGTGAATATGGGTGCAGAAATCTTGGGTTTTATCTAGTAACTTAAAAGGGCAAACCTGGCATTATTGATGATGAGATGAAGCCTCAAATCACAGAAGGTGCCCCTGTTTACAACAAGATAGAATGTCACTAAGAAGTCTAAGATTGGTCTATATTTTCCCAATTCCTTATAGGATTCTATGCATATTCAAAAAGCAAAAGACAAACAAAATTTTAGAAAAAGAAAATGAAAGTATTGCTTGCTAATAATAGATACAACATTTCCAAATAACTTCATGCGCAACATAAATTAGGAACACAGATAGAAAGCTACAAATAATAATAATAATAATAATAATAATAATAAAACAAAATTTAAACACTAAAGAAATGATTGAAACAAATGTTAACAAATTTAATTCATGAATCATGATGATAGCCAGTCCCTAGCTGCAATTGCATATTTTTTCAAGTTGAACTTGAAACGATCCAAGTTACTCTTTGAGTTAGGCCACTTCCATATTATTAAATTGAAACATTACAATTCTATTGAATTGAGCATCCAAATGCTATATTTCAAAAACTAGACATTAGAATAATTTTGAAGCTCACCATCACTCAAACAAACAGGTGGCTCAGTAGTTTCCTTGAAACCCGAACAAATATCCTTCGAAACAGCACCTCTCTCTAGCTTCATTGCAATTACGTACGTTAGACCTAGGCCCAAACTGCATGTTAGAGAGAGAGAGAGAGAGAGAGAGAGAGAGAGAGAGAGAGAGAGAGAGAGAAAGCATATCCTCAGTAAAACATCATAAAATTCCAAGAAAAGCAAATCTATAACAAGAGACACCTACTTGGGCATCTTGATCTTCTTTTAGAACAGGATTTAGCACTTGGGTCTCCCATACACTTTTCAACCTTCAAACAACTTTTGGTTATCACGAAACGCAATGGAACCACATGTTCCCACTTCCAGCATTCTGAAAACTTCCACATGATCCAGCCAGGAAAAATAAACATTTGGCAACAGAAAATACAGAATAAAATTGTGCTGAAATGAAGAAAATAGAGATAGGAAGGAAATGTTTAGGGTGAAAATTTTGAGATTAGTGGATTATTAAAATGTTGCTGAAAATAAAATGTTTAAAAATATTTATAGTGGATTACAAAAATGTTGCTGAAAATAATGTCACAAGAACTGGTACTATTGAATAGTAGATAGATTTCGCCATGAATGCTATTGAATCCAGCATCACTATACAAGGAAAGCAATTCAAAATAAATTAGTGGATAGATAGATACAGAGATACAGAGAGAGACAGGTAGATAAGTAGATTCGTAGAGAGAGAGAGAGAGAGAGAGAGAGAGAGAGAGAGAGAGAGAGAGAGAGAGAGAGAGAGAGAGAGAGAGAGAGAGATTTATATAAAACATTGATACAAAATTCACAACTCTGCAAAATTCACAAAAGTTCGATAACCTAGAACATCAACATAAAACCATATGTGCCTTTTAGATTGGCAAACATAAGTCTTAACACTTGAAACCACAGCATCAATTCAATATGCTGAAAAATCACATCACATTGTGCAAATAGTTACAACTATCTGAAAATACATTTGAAACTGCCATAAAATACATGAATTCAACATATAAAACTCAAAAACCACATCAATTCTGTAGTTCAAAGCAAATTGTAAGAAAGTCACAATAAATCAAAGCTGAATCATCAAAACAATACTGGACTCCATGAAATTAGTCTGTCACAGCCATAAAATGCACAAATTAAGCAAATCAAAACAAAAAATCCAGTTGTATGCACTATTAATCAGTTTTTATCTTATATTGCTTCTAATGTCAAAAGGATAAATGGCCCGCCTTCAAGAGGAAGGCTGAAGAGTAATACGCTACCCTTGGGTTCATATCCTCTAGAAGTCTCCTGCATTTAAAAAAAAAAAAAAAAAAAGAGAGAGACAGAGAGAGAGAGAGAGGCAAAAGAAACATCAATTGTCTATATACAAAGAGAATCTCTATACACAAAACAAAACTAAATGACTTTTTTTTTTTTTTTCCAATTGTTTCAATTATCTCAACTTTCCCAGAAGCAGCCTTGGCATCACGTAGTTGATCTTCAAGGCATTTATCCTCATCCCCACTGCTCTTACTGATCACACCAGCAAGAGTACTGCAATGAAATCCCACGGTACTCATGGATATGAAAGTGAAACCATGGTACTCACCTTAGTCAAGACCTGCCTTCTGCCTTCTGTTGTTCAAAATATCATGCTGCACAATTCCCAGAGTTTCAGGAATTGTGAGTGATGGCTCTTTGTAAACAGGCACCTGAGAAAAAAAAAAGGAAAGAAAAAATCAACTTATAAAATATTTACACCAAAATTTGACTGTCCATTCAATATAATGCCTTATATAAGTTACATGTACATCATTAGTACTTTTTAATCATCTACAATATTTCTCTAACTCACCTATGTAATCCAATCTTGACTTGGCTACCTTCCCATCATGCTTTTGACACAATCTAACTCATGCACATTTTCTTGAAAATGCACACAAAGGAAGCATCACCATTTAACAATCTCGCCATATGAATAATCAACTGTGGGGTCTTCTTGATTTATCATCGCAGCAATTCATATGCTTGCACAATTTGGCCAGGCACTAAGCCAATCAAGCCAATCTTAGTGTTAACTCATCTTGGTTACCCTATAGAATATACATGAGATAAACATGATATATGAATGCCATGCAGCTGAAAGAATGAAACATGCCCAAAATCCACATTCATTAGCCACTGATTTTGTTGCTGAAACCACAGTTACCAAATTCGTTGCATTTGATCCCAGACTGTGAATTAGTTCGAGCAACCTAATTTGCAGTTCAAGTTGCTTGGATTGGATGATATTAATCGAATCAAATCTTCGTGTTCCAATTCACAAATTGGCCATTGAGGATGGATCTACAGCAACTCCAAGGGATGACGGCAGATGGTGGAGTTCAAAATGGCAGGTCTGCAACTCCATGATGGAAGGTGGATGACTTTATCATCTTCCTTTGCTTGGAAGGGAAGAAAAAGAGGAAGAAGAGCTATTTGATAGTTTGGCAGGGGATGATGGTTGATACACATGATGAAATACACTATGGTTTTGAATGCTTACCTTCCGCTCAAGATATATCAAGGTGCCAACAATGCAAATAAAATTGCATTATATGGTGACACATGATGAATAGTATAAAATAAGAAGAACAAATGGAGTATACATGCATTACCAGCTTATCTGATAAGTTACCATACGAAATCTAGAGTGTAAAAGTAAAATCAGTCAAGGATCAAAATTCAATGGGAAGAAGTGCAGAAATATGATGACTAGGATTGCCCGATTGTTATGGGCTTTGAACCATGCACCATCCATGTTAGGGCCCACTTGATGGACTTCCTGATTCATACACCCCTGCCACATATAGACTGGGCCCTATGTCAGCAGTTCATGTGGGAAGAGAAAACGGCTTTGGATTCCTTTTTTTACTAGAACAAGACTTGATTGAATCTAGATAATAAAGTGCATCTGAAGTTTAATGTTTTTAGTTCTTTGAATAAAGCAAAAGGTAAGAAGGACATTTTTTTTTTTTAATTGCTGTTTGGAGTGGATTGACATTTCTATATTTACATGACGAGTAAATAAACATATTCTGATTATTTTTGTGAAAGCAGTACCATTTTTCCTAAACTTGTTCTGTTCAAGGGCTCTTGATCATTTCATCTGTTCTGAGCCGAGCCAAATCAAGGCACCCTCTATCCATGTGAAAACTAATATGATGGTTGATGAAACAATCATACATTTGATTTTGGGCCGTGACCGCTGGGATAGTTTTGCACCATTTAAAAAATGGCAGCAACTCTTCAACTGTACACGCCATAGTTGTACGACAATCCAGACCATCCAAATCTCTGACCTAATTGCGGACGGAGCGTAGGCCACAAATTACATTGAGAAGACAATAGAAACCATCTGCTTATGCCTTTGGGATTTGGACCATCAACTTTTTTTTAAACCTTTAACCATCCTTTTGATGGCCATCAATTGGATGGTTAGGATTGGTTTGTCGGTGTGAATTTGGAGGATTTAAAAATAAAATGCTAAAAGAAGAAGGAATTAAAAAGGCTCCTTTAGCATTAGCTAATCAATCTCTTAACTAGGCATTCTTATCATTTTTGAAATTTTGGAATGTTGCTCACTTCTTTTGAGCTCTAGCAGTAAAACTGATTATTTTTTTTTTTCGCAATGAACATGACTTGATTTTGCAGAATTTAGTGACTTCTTATCGTTCCTCCGTGGCATCAACAGTTCCAGTCCTGTCGTACTGAATTACACTGGCCAGAGTTGTGGGACACATACCATTACCGGCACGGACCTGAACTACCCTGCCATCACCATATCCTTTCTAAACCAATCAAGAACAGTTCAAAGAATGGTCACCAACATGGCTGTAAATGAGACTTACAACGTTGGTTGTAGTTCCCCTTTTGGAGTTTCAGTTTCAGTGACGCCCAATCGTTTTCTCATCGGTAAAGTCAGAGCCAGATCTTGACTGTTGTTTTTAATGCCACCATGAATAGCTCCATTGCAATGTTCGGAAGAATTGGGCAGAGCAATGGCCAGAAATCGACTATTCCGTTATCTGTTATTTCAAAGATTGCATCTAACATGTCTAACAGCCAAGGTGTTCCATAACGGTAACGGTGGTCGTAACAGCCACCACCGTTACCTTTACGATACGGGGCATAACGGTTGTTACGGCCTTGTAACACCGTTACGGTCTCTCTCTTTTTATTTTATTTTTATTTATTGAAAAAATCCTCGAAAAACCTGTATTTGCCCCGTAATGTTGATTAAAAAGTATGAAAAACATATATATGTCTGGTAATAGATCATTATTGGGCTATTATTGCCTTTATAGGAGATGTAACGTGCCATTAACGGTAATTACGAGTCATTTTTTCCATAACGGCTATTACGGCCATTACTGTTGGGATTTGTGCCACGGAATCACACAGAGATGGATCTAGGACAGAAATCCAAGAGCACCAAGAAAACACAAGAGAGCACAAAGATTTAACATGGAAAACCCTTTCGGGAAAAAACCACAGCACAAAGCGACAGAAATCCACTATGAAAGCATAAATTACAAAGAGAAAAGACTTACCCAATTCAAAAAAGCTTGAATCTCACCCTTTCTACACCCTTTGAAACCCTAGAACTCCTTCTAGAAACCCTTTGGAATACTTTAGGAAGCCTTAGAATACCTTAGAATGGCACTAGGGTCTCCTATTATAGTTTAGAAAACCCCACTTACGCACCTCCCTGAAAACTGTCTTAAATTTACGCAGTCCACGCACAATCTGCGTAACCCTCGACAAGTCGAGCCAAAGCTTCGACTAGTCAAAGGACCTTTGACTCATCGAGCATGTCCTTCGACTCATCGAAGATCTCGGGAATTTCAAATGCATAGTTGCTGGACTTCGAGCCGAACTTTCTCAAGGCTAGTCGAAGATATCTAAATTTAAGACATCTTTTTAACAACGATATCCACCATGTCTTCAGTATTCAAACATGTAGCTTCTTGACCTCTTCTCTTATCTCTGCATCACATCATAGCTTCAATCAATGCTTCTCGTACACACTCCATCCTCTTTTTTACACTATCGTCAAGCCCAGAGAAGTTGCATAGAACTTGAACTTCTCCGTAGAAATGACCTTGGTGTGCATGTTTGCTGGATTCACGCTGGTGTGAATCTTTTCCAGTGTTACGCCTCATTCCTCAAGCACCTGTCAGATAAAGTGGTGATGAACATCAATGTGTTTAGTACGTGAGTGTTAAACAGAATTTTTAGCCAAATTGATAACACTGTCGTTATCATAATTAACAGTCACAACCTTCTACTGAAGTCCCAACTAATTTATCATGCCTCTTATCCAAACACTTCAGTCACTGTCATATATTCCACTTTGGTCGTGGAAAGAGCCACCACGGACTTAAGCTTTGACATCCAACTAATTACTCAACCCACTAGTACAAACGAGTAACTTGAAATTGACTTTCTGGAATCTACAAACCTTACTAACTTTACCCATGTCTTCTCAAAAGTTAAAACGTAGTCTTTTATACCTCGAATGTATCGAAGTAGCCATTTCACCGCTTCCCAATGTTGTTTGTCGGGGTTTGACATGTATCTGCTCACAACACCGACTGCCTGTGAAATATCTTGTCTTGTATAAATCATGTCATACATTAAACTGTCAACCGCATTCGAATAAGGTACATGAGACATAACATGCTTTTCCTCATTTGATTTAGGACATTGTTCTGAGGAAAGCTTGAATGAGTCGTGTGGGGAACGCTCATCGTCTTTGCCCAATCCATCCCATACTTAATCAACACCTTTCAAGGTATTCTGCCTGTGATAACTAAAGCATGCTCCTCTTCCTGTCTCTATGAATATCTATGATGAGAACCTTCTTTGCAGCCCATAGATCTTTCATCTCAAATGTCCTTAATAACTAAGTATTCAGTACGTTGATTTCAGACATATAATGACTAGCGATCAATATATCATCAACATACAATACTAGGATGATGAATCTGCCATAACTGAGTATCTTGTAATGGACACAATGATTGTATTCACTCTGAGTAAATTTTTAACTCAACATGAAAGAATAAATTTTTTTATATCACTACCTAGGAGACTGTTTTAGGCCGTACAATGACCTCATTATTCTGCAAAATTTTTTCTCTGCCCCTTTAATTTCGTAGCCTTCTAGTTGTTTTATATAGATCTACTCTTCCAACTCCCCTTGCAGAAATGCAGCTTTAACATCCATCTGTTCCAACTCGAGATTGTATTGGGCAACCAATACCAACATGAATCTAATGAATACTTGCTTAACTACCAGCGCGAATATCTCCGTGAAGTCAATTCCTTCTCTCTGAACATACCCCTGCGCTACCAGCCTCGCTTTGTATCTATTTTATTTCCTTTTGAATAACCACTTGCATCTGATCACTTTTTGGCCCACTAGAACCTCCACCAGCTCTCATGTGTGATTTTTATGTAACGAGTCCATCTTATCATTTATAACCGCCTTCCACTTTTCTGCATCAGGCTCATCAAGAGCCTCTTGAATAGTTGACGGGTCCCCCTCATCTGTAATGAGGGCATGTGTGATATTAGAGTTGTCCCTATATTTTGCTGGTAACTTGCGATCACGCGGTGGGTTCCTTCTCACAGGTGGCTACTCTACCTGATCATGTACTTTTATTTGTGCATCTGTCTTTGCCTGAGTATCATCTGTATCAATCTGGATATCTACGATCAACATTTCTGGTTTCACTTGCTCCTCTTGATCATTCTTATGGAATATGGAGCTTTCATCAAACCTGACGTCACGGATAGTAATGACCTTGCGTGTGATCTTGTTGAATAACCTGCAACATTTCACACCAATACCATAGTTAACATAAATATACTTTTTGGATCTATGTTCTAGCTTATCTCTCTCAACTGACGGTACATGAGAGTAAGCCTTACAATCAAATATGCGCAAATCTGAGTAGTCCAGCATATAACCACTCCATACTTCCTCTAAGATTTTACATTCAATTACCATAGAAGAAGACCGGTTCACCGAATAGCAAGCCGTGTTAACGGCCTCAGTCCATAAGTCTTTGCCTAACGCAGCATTACTTAACATGCATCGGACATTCTCCAAGAGAGTCCAATTCATTCGCTCAGCCACACCGTTTTGTTCGGGTGTGTGGCATACTGTGTTGTGCCTAATGATCCCTTCATCCTTACAATATTCATTAAACTCAGTGGAAGTAAATTCTCCACTATTGTCAGTCCTTAAAACCTTTACTTTTCACCCTGACTGTTTTTCCACCATTGTCTTTCATTGTTTGAATATGGTGAAAACTTCGGATTTACGTTTCATGAAGTAAACCTAAACTTTCCAGGAGTTGTAGTCAATGAATAAAACAAACGATGACAACCCCCCAATGGAAACCTCTAGCGATGACCCCCATATGTCAGAGTACACATAATCAAGCACTCCCTTATATATATGTTTTCCAGATTTAAAAGATAATCTAGATTGCTTACCATATATACAACACTCGCATATATCCAAATCAGAATTCTTAGAAGCTAGAATCAAACAATGATCAGATAGTACCTTCATGCCCTGCTCGCTCATGTGGCTCAGACAAGCATTCCACATGTGTAAAGACGTGGAATCTGCAATAGCTACTGCCGCTCCACCCTCCGAAGTGCTTTTGATCAACCTGTAAAGGTTTCCGTGCCTTTGTACTCTCATAACTATGAGTTCCCCTTTTGTTACTTTAAGGACACCATTGACGCCGGTGAACTTGCACCCTATAGTCTCGAGTGCACCGAGAGAAATCAGACACTTCTTCATATCAGGAACGTGTCTGACATCAGTCAAGTTACGCTCCATCTCATTAAACATCTTGATGCTCACTGTACCAATAGCCACAACATTATAGGCATTGTCATTGCTCATAAAAACCTATCCACCATCGCATTCTTTGTAACTAGCGAACAAATTCCGATGAGGAGTCATGTGATATGACACTCATGTGTCGAGGATCCACTCATCTCCATGATTGTCGTGCAAGTGTCTAATTATGGACACAGATAGTACATCACCACCACTTGTCTTTTCATCATATGCGACTGAAATAGCGGAGGAGACGGCTTTAGTTGAAGTAGGAATACGTCAATATGTCCTAGAGGGGGGTGAATAAGACTTTGTAAAGTTTTTATGGTTTATTTAAAATTCTATTACACTAATCCTAACAACAAACACATATTAGGATTAGTCAAAAGTAATTCTACTGACTTCTAAGCCTGGTAGAGGATTCAATCACAAACTATTTAAGAAGCGAACAATATGCAAACTAGTTTATGATGGATATGACTGTGTATGTGTGTGAGGTGTGATCTCGGATATTCAGATATGAAAATATTAAAGTAAATCACACAATTAGAAGAATAATAATCTCAAACACAGTTATTTTTATAGTGGTTCGACTACTTGTCTACTCCACTCCTGGTAACCGCACTCAACCCTTGAGTGTACCGGATTTCACTAAGGAGGTTTCACAGCGGTTCACCTCAAACCTAAGGTTTCAAATCAGGTTCACCTTCAACCTTTACAACTTACATTGAGGCTGACTGTTTATGTTCTCACGAGCAAGGGTCAACACAACGCACCCACTTTTAGATACACTGGCCAAAGATCTTCCATAAGACCCTAACGAAGGTTTCACACGGATCACCTCGAACATAAGGTTTGAGACAGGTTCACCTTCAACCGAAAGTTTATGCTCTCCACAGAGCAAGGGTCAACACAACGCACCCACTTTTAGGCACACTGGCCAAGGATCTTCCATAAGACCCTAACAGAGGTTTCACACGGATCACCTCGAACCTGAGGTTTTAGACAGGTTCACCTTCAACCGGAAGTTTATGCTCTCCACAGAGCAAGGGTCAACACTACGTACCCACCACATACACTCCCGTCGAAGGCCTCTTACGAGGGCTTGCAAGGGTGAGAAACACCTAAGACCCAATCCTAAAAAGGAATGATCACAAGTGTCCTCTGGACTCTAATAACTTACAAATAAGTGGATGAGTCTCATTCAGCATGTTGATGAAGATATCCACCTTGTTGATGAAGAATCTTTGGCTTCCTTGATCCGCAACATAAATGATGTACCAATATGAGGCTTCGGGTTGGGTCAAGGTTAAGACGGAATCCTACTCTATAAAATGTTTTCCTATAAGGAAGATAGAGTGATTTCGATTATGCATTTAAGGCATCCCAGCTTAATGATTTGCCATTAAGGTAGTAGCTGTGGGATTCTTGAATGCGGAAGTTCATTCCCCAATCCACTCTATTGAATATCAATGATGAGGGTGGATTGGAGGATGAACTTCCTGGAGAGAAAGGGCTTTGGGTATATGATCTAAGGTAAAACACTCAAAAGCACTCTCTTCTTTCTCTACCAACAACAATAGACAAGTCTTCTATATATAGGCAAAAGGTTCCAATGGATATAAAACGGTTACATTTATGACAGAGTTCGATATCATCGAGCGGGTTCGATATCATCGAGCGTATACTCTCGGTAGCATCGATGGTCCGCTCGATAACACAAACTTAAATGTCATACGCTTTTGAAACCTCTTGCCAGCTAGTCGATGGAATCGAAATAGGTGTCGATGTCATCGAATTTCAAACTCTAATTCTATCGAAACTAGTGTCGATTCATCGACATTTGAAAATGAGAGTGACTTGACTGGAAATATTTCAGGTTTATAAGAATGATTGAGGGACCTTCGAGATCATCGGAATTTGAATGTCGATGATATCGATAACAGTGTTGAGGCATTGATAAATCCAATGGGTTTCTCATTAAGCTTGCTGGACAATCTATATCCTTGTTCGATGCCATCAAAACAATACCGATATCATCGATATTTGAATATCGATTCTATCGAGTGACCCCTAATCATAGATAAACAATCCTAAAATATTTTGCTGGAAGACATGGCGCCCATGACCTATATCATCGAGAGCCTTCCGATATAAACGAGTTTTGAATTTCGATTTTGAATTTCAATGGTATCGAGGAGGCTTCGATATATCGAAGCACATATGATATTCTAAAGAAAAAACAGGGGCGCCGGAGATCTCCCTGTCGATATTGTCGAGTCACTTTCGATGGACTCGAGATTTGAATATCGATGATATCGATAGTATATCGATGCATCGATAAATCCGTCCATATGTATATGTGATTGCTAGATGCTTTTGTCCCCATTTCGATGGAATCAATTTATCATCGAGGACATCAATAGCACAGGTTGATCATATCGAGATGTGTTTCGATAAAATCGGCAAAGCAAGAAAACTTAGAGATTTTTCTGATTTTGAAAAAGTTTTCTTAATTTAAAAACCTTATGATATTCTAGCATGTTTTAAGGGTTTTATATACTTGGTGTTTTGGGACAATGGATGGGAGGCTTAGATTTACCTGTGGCGAGCTTGCACACATCCCAGTTGAGGTAAACGCTTGAGTTGATCTTCTTATGAGGTTCAGCAATCTAACTGACTCAACACTCACGCTAATTGACAAACCAGGGCACTTTCAATCTCCCCCTTTGTCAATTACATGACAAAATACCAAATACCCTAGAACAGTATCTAGACAAACACATCCTAAATTGTGTCTACATGCATTTTACATAATTTTACAATTTCTAGTGAAGACATGTACACAACCTAGTATCTGCTCCCCCTGACTTCAAACTCCCCTTATTTTAGTGCAGCTGCTCCCCCTAACACCTGCAACACCATTCAAACAGATATACAATTTTTCGTTCGAGGTGTTTGAACTGTTCTCCCCCTTTTTGTCAATCATTAACAAAGATATAGCAGTTGATATTGACTGAAGTTTAAAGCAATGTAGGAGAACCAACAGATATAGATGTATAAAGATTAAACCAGTTTTAAGCATACATCATTTTCAGACAGTATGGATGCATATCAGATTAGATAAAGCAGTGATAAGAGCAGATATAATAATTAGTAAAAACACCACATGCATTCTATATCAGATAAACCAGGGGATCTTAGAACCTAATTATGACAATAAATATGAGAATTATATCCAGTTATATGCAACAATGTCCAAAAATACATACTGCCACAGACAGCAGTAGATTAACAGTTATCCCAAAAAAAAATCACCAAGCCCATTTAAGGGCACCCAGAACTAACTATCAGTATTTAGCCTAACCGTGGGCATATACAACCAAAAACAAAAAACAAAACGTCAACCTATGCAAGTTAGAGAGCTGTCACATACACCAATGAGAACGAAGAACATCTGAAAAGACCAAGCTATATGTCCTAGAGGGGGGGTGAATAGGACTATGCCAAATTAAAATTTAACAGCGGAAAATAAGAAATAAGATAGCCAACAAAATAAAGAAAACAAACCACAACACAAGAATGAAAAACAACCTCAAAATTCAAGTCTTGAGAGGTTGATACAAATGTTGTTCTAAGGACAACCTTATACCAAAAACCAGAGTTTATGGTAGGACAACCTTCTTTTTAGAAAGGTCTTTATATCGAAAACTCATACCGAAGAGGAATAAATAAATAGCAAGGAATTGAAATAAATTGTAGGAATTTAAATCTAAATTATTACAACATTCCCCACTATGCTTGAAATGTAAAAATTACAACATTCACATCCACATATACATTCCACAAATCTGAATGATTAAAGATATAAAAATTAAAAGATCATTCAAATCACAAAACAGACCGATATATAGTGGTTCGCCTGTGTATTCACCAACTGTTAAACAACAGCCACACGGCTTGCTACTCCACTCCTAATATCCTCACACAGGGGATATCAGCGTTCACTATAAAAATAGGTTTCACATGTTCACCTAAAACCTTCACAATTGTGTCTTTTTAACTTGGGCTTACACAATCCAAAAACCCACACTTTCTAAATTTTCTGGCTCTCCTCAAATAACCAACACAATGAGATTTTTCTAGCGAATCTCAAACAAAACCAAAATAATGGAATTTACAACAAATGTAAAATACCTGGATTTCTCCTTTTGTAGCAGCCCGGTAGAACATATCAGAGCAGAAGTTCGAATCAACGTTCAATGTCCAATACTCACTTCAGAAATGGTTCTAAGTTCTAATTGATTTTAAATTAAACCAAATTGGGTGTAGCTCTATTTGACTTTGATTTCAAAGAAGAAGGAATACAACAATTCCTCTTTTTCAAATAAGATTGGAATATAGGAATAAAATCAAATATAAATAAGCTAACAAAAGAGAATATTAAATATGAACAGATTAGCTTAAAATGAACACTAACTTATCTCAGAGTGGAGGCTTGAATTTTCTCAAATGAATCAATGAAAAACTCTGAAATTCATGCTCAATTTATAGTTGCAGAAATCGCGTCTACGACTGGTCGTGTGGCCACCATGACTGGTCATATGACGAACTGCATTTTGAATTTTTAAGCGCGATCTGGAAAAACCGTTCCATGACTGGTCGAAGGTAGTCCACGACTTGTCGTGTGCACTCTACGATTGGTCGTGAACCATCCACGACTAGTCGTGAGACACAAAGATTAGTCGCTAGAGTTTGAGTCGAAGAACCAGGACTGGTCGAAGGACGAGCGTGACTATTCCTACGACTGGTCGAACAGTCTCCACGACTGGTCGTAGAATAACCAAAAAATTTTAAAAATCTTCAACAACTTAGGACTGGTCGAACCAGTACTAAGACTAATCGAACAAGATCTAGGACTAGTCTTAGAATAAACCAAATTCATTTAAAAATATTCATCTTGAATTATGTATACAAAATGACCTACCCTAAGGTCAAACTAAGGTCTAACATACCTGGGGCATGAAGTATGAACATTGAACTTCATTCTTTCAGATGATGGTTAACCTTTGAAGCTTGAGATCTCTACATGATGTAGCTTGATCTTGAGATCTTCTACAACTTGAATTTAAACTTCAACTTGAGTTGCACTTGAGTCTTGAAATGCACTTGAATCTTGAACAAATACTCTTCTTATCGATGTAGCTCTGACATTGATACTTACAGAAGAGGACAAAAGACATAACCTTGTATTTCTTAAAGCAGAGCACCGTACATGTCTTGAACCATTGTGATGTCGTCTTGAATCATATATATATATATCAACATACAAACAGAAGACACACAGATAGAGGTTTTGGCACACTACATTTGATAACCAAAAGAGCATGAGACAATAGCATTTACAATCTCCCCCTTTGTCAAATTTGTGACAAAACATACTCATAAAAATAAGAGAAGCACAACATGCACAACATGCACAATAACGAATCATGCATAAGTTATATAAGCGAACCAGTTACGACCTAGTTTAAAGAAAAAGAATCATGAACCAGTTAAATTCATTTTATATATATAACTCCCCTGAGTAGCACACATATCCATATCCATAAGCAATCAAACCTTCTCCCCCTTTTTGTCACAATATGACAAAGGAAGCAACAATGTAAAGGATAATAATCAATAGAAGGAGTAACTCGACAATATACAAGTAAGTAAAAGTTCACAATACATTTACTAGGATAACTAAAAAGTCATCAAACCAGATAGAGAGCACAATCCAACAAAAGTATGAAAGTTATTACATACCAAGAATGAAAACACTCAATTGGATCCTGAAGAAGGAGCATGAATGGTAGGATCAAGATTATGCATTCCCTTGTTCAAGCGCTTAAGATACTTACGCATATATTTAAACTGAAGATCATGGGCAACATTCATATTCTCGACCTTCGCTTCTAAAGCACGAAGACGAGCATCAAACTTAGATGGCTCATAGTCAGGATCATTTCCAGAATCAGATTCAAGTTCATCGAAAATATCATCCATATCCACATCGTCAGGAGGAAGATTCCCAGCATCTGCCTCATTTCCTGCTTCAGCACCACTACCAACATCCACTTGGCCATGAGCCAATTCCAATTTCATTTTGTTAATATTTGAATTGTTAAAAATAAGATGATGGATGAGATCTTCTCCAACAGGCATAGCCACGAGCATGTGATTAGCTAAAACAGTCATGAGATAAGCAAAAGGAATATCACTATGACCTGGATGGAGACGAGACTGAATAATGGAATGACATATCAAGGATAGAAGGCAAATTTTATAACCAGAAATGACAGAGTGCAAAACACGAACCATAAAGGCAGTTAGTTCTGTTTTATTACCAAAACGAGGATACAGGTTAGAAATAAAAATCCTGTGAAGTACTCTGTATTTGGGTAACAAGTACCTTGCGGGGAGTGCATTCCCTTTATGAGTCCATTGCACATTCAAATTACACAAATCTTTGGTTAGCCTCCGCTTTTCAGATTCTGAGGGTTTTTCAGATAAATTATGAATAGGAATACCCTCCTCATTAATAGGTATATTCATTAATCTTGCGATCAGATGGTAGTTAACTTCAAATAGACCTTCTCTAGTATCAATTTTAAAAGTTAAATTTTCAAAAGAGAGCTCTGAGATACATGCAAACATGGCATGTGCAATAGATTGGTATGCAAGCCCACTCCAATGCAAAATGTTATCCCATCCTAAAGCTTGGAGTAGAGGTAGAATACCAAAAGGAGCAACATGTTCAATACAGACAGACCGTTCAACAATGACTTTGTGCATACACAAATCCTGTATATCAGAGGGATCATCCTCAGGTGAACAAAAATGGCACATAGAGAGAGAAGCTGATCTAGAAGAAGATGGACCACTGGAATTTTTCTTTCTCCCTCTAGGATCCATTATCAGTATGAAAATCAAAGGATCAAGTAAATACTAAAGATGTGAAAAAGGGTTTTACTAGATCAGATTTTTCAAGAAAATGCCCTAAAATTGCAATGAATCTCAAAATAGATTACTCCAATAGGAAAATGAAGTAATAGAAGCTAGAATCTACAAGAAAAATACAAATGATGCACTAACCTTGAAGATCTAAGAAGGTGGTTACGACTAGTCGTGCCTCGGCTCAATGGAGAGGAAAAAGGAAATGAAGAAGATGAGATTTCTCCCAAATTTTAAAAGGTTCCAACGCGATACATGACTGGTCGAGGACCGTTCTCGACCGGTCGTACCACGACTGGTTGAGAACTACCTCGACTGGTCATGTACCTATAAAAACAGGCATATTTCATAAGAATTGGAATTATAAATCAACAAATTATCAAATATATATACATTATGATACAAATATGCATGAATAATCAATTTAAAATGCACAGACCGAGATCAGATTTCAATTTATTAAACCTACTTTTGTCGAGCGGTTTAGTGAAAATGTCGGCAAGTTGAGTCTCGGTCGGTATATATTCCAAGGATATTATTTTATCTTCCACTAATTCACGAATATAGTGATACCTAATGTCAATGTGCTTGGTACGTGAATGCTGGATTGGGTTTTTTGATATATTCATAGCACTGGAATTATCACAATATAATATCATTGATTCCTGTGCAATTCCATAATCGCTTAACATACGTTTCATCCAAACAAGCTGAGTACACGCATTTCCGGCTATGATGTATTCAGCCTCAGTAGTTGAGAGCGATATAGAACTTTACTTCTTACTAAACCAAGAGACCAAACAGTTTCCAATATAGAAACAACCACCACTGGTTGATTTTCTATCATCAATATTACCAGCCCAATCAGCATCTGAGTACCTAGCCAATTGAACACTAGTATCAAATGGATACCAGAGGCCCATTTTAGCAGAACTTGCGGCATATCGCATAATTCGCTTGACAGCCGATAGATGTGACTCTTTAGGATCAGATTGATATCTAGCGCAAATCCCAACACTTAAAGCAATATCAGGTCTACTAACAGTTAAGTAAAGTAGACTACCAATCATACTGCGATATAATTTAGGATCTATATTTTTACCTGTAGAGTCCTTTGAGAATCTTAAAGTTGTACTCATAGGAGTATCAAAATTCTTACCATTCTCAAATCCAAACTTTTTGATTAAGTTTAGAGCATATTTTGTTTGAGAAATGAAAATGTCATCTGGTTGTTGTTTTACTTGCAACCCAAGGAAATAATTTAATTCCCCAACCATGCTCATTTCGAACTTAGATTTCATCAAATCTGCAAACTCAATAGTCATGTTAGTACAAGTTGATCCATAAATAATATCATCAACATAGACCTGAACCATTAAAATATCATCGTTATGTTTCTTAACAAAAAGCGTCTTATCTACATTACCCATTTGAACATTATGACTTAGTAAAAACTTAGTCAATTTTTCGTACCATGCTCTAGGAGCTTGTTTTAAACCATATAGAGTTTTTATAAGATGGTATACATGATTAGTAAACTTAGGGTCTTCAAACCCTGTAGCTTGTTCCACATACACTTCTTCATGTAGATCACCATTTAAGAAAGCACTCTTTATATCTATTTGATAAATTTTGAATTTTCTAAAGCATGTAATGGATATAAAAAGTCTGATTTATTCAAGGCGAGCAACTGGAGCAAAGGTTTCATCGTAATCAATGCCTTCTATTTAAGTGTACCCTTGTACAACCAGTCTTGCCTTGTTTCGAATTATATTACCAAGTTCATCAGACTTATTTTTGAAAATTCACTTAGTTCCTATAATGTGTTTATCTTTAGGTCTAGGAACAAGATACCAGACATCATTTCGAACAAACTGATTAAGTTCTTCCTGCATAGCTACTATCCAGTTTTCATCAGAAAGAGCTTCTTTTACGTTTACTGGTTCAATTTGGGATGTAAAGCTCACGTAATTACATATGTCTTCTAGTTTTCTACAAGTGCGCACACCAGTGAGAGGGTTTCTAAGAATTTGAGCAGTTGGATGATCTTTAACAGTCCTTAATTCAGAATTATTTTGACTTGATGAAGTATCGGGTTTGTCAATTAGAAAAACTTCATCATTATCTAAACTTGGGGCAGATGTATTTAAATGATCGTCTATGACCACATTAATTGATTCTTGAATAACACCAGTCCTTTTGTTCAGTACACGATATGTTCGACTATTTAAAGAGTATCCTAAAAAGATTCCTTCGTCACTTTTTGTGTCAAACTTCCCCAGATTTTCACGGTCATGCAAAATATAGCACTTGCTACCAAAAACTCGAAAGTATTTGATAGTAGGCTTTTTACCCAACCACATTTCATAAGCGATTTTATTATTAGATTTACATATATAAACCGATTAATAACATAGCAAGCAGTATTTACTGCTTCAACCCAAAGATTTTTAGGGAGCTTCATACTATTTAGCATTACAGTTCCCATTTCTTGAAGCAATCTATTTTTCCTTTCCACAATTTCATTCTGTTGAGGAGTTTTGGGTGCAGAGAATTCATGTGATATTCCCTGATCGTTACAGAATTTCTCAAAACTGCTATTCTCGAACTCAGATCCATGATCACTGCGGATTTTACAAACTTGAGAACCTTTTTCAGTTTGGATTCGTTTGATAATCCTTTTAACTTCATCAAGGGTTTCTGATTTATCCCTTAAAAAGGCTACCCAAGTGAATCTAGAAAAATCATCCACGATTACCAAGATGTATTTTTTGCCACCTCGACTCTCCGTCCTGGTAAGTCCTATAAGATCCATATGAAGAAGTTCGAGTGGTCTTAATGTGGCATTGGAGTTCACCTTTTTGTGAGAGCTCCTTGTTTGCTTGCCATACTGGCATTCACCACATATCTTGTCTACATTTTGTAATTTAGGTAGACCTCTTATTAGTTCTCCCTTGCTTAATCTGTATAAATTACGGTAGTGTACATGTCCAAGGCGTTTATGCCATAATTCTGTTTCATCAGTATGAACAATGTAGCACGATTGATTAGATGAGCTACCATCGCTTACAATATAGCAATTTTTAGAAGTCCTGCGACCAGTTAATATTACAGAACCCTTTTTGTTTAAGATTTCACAACCCTTATTAAAAAATTTCATGCTATGATTATTATCACATATTTGAGATATGCTTAACAGGTTGTGTTTTAGCCCCTTAACATATAAAACATTCTTAAATAAGGGGAGGTTATAGAGTTGAACCGTACCTTGGCCAATAATCTTGCAGTTGCTACCATCACCAAATGTGACTGACCCATCAGTCATATCTTTAAGATCGGTGAATAAAGCCTTGTCGCCTGTCATATGCCTTGAGCATCCACTGTCTACGTACCACTTCAAATGGCTTATAGCTTTGAAAGCAGTGTGAGCAACCAAGCAAGTAACTTTAGGAGCCCATTTCATTACTGTTTTGGGTTTAGGAGTATAGTTGGTCTTCTTGTATTTGTAATTGATGTACGAGTGACCCACTGAATTAGATTTTAAGAGCTCCTCAGGCAAATCAACTATTTTTTTGGCTAAAGGATTTTGGTTTTGAGTTTTATAGTTGACATAATTGCTTTTAGGTTTTTGAAAAGTTTTAGCATTTTTAGAAAAACTTTGATTAATACTTTTCCCTTTTGAGTTAGAGGTTTCTCCTCTCACAAACTTAGGAGGAGTATTCTTCTGTTTAGAAGGTACATTTTTATCATAGCCCAAACCGGATCTATCGCCACATTTTCTAGATCCGGATAAAAGTTTTTCAAACTTCGAATCTCCTTGGGCATACCTCCATGTATCCTTTGAACTCAAAAGAGAAGAGTTTTCAAGTTTAAGTTTGTCATTTTTCAGATTTAAGATTTTCAATCAGGGGGATTTTGAATTCTAAATCACATTTAGTCTTTTCAAAACAATCTGAAATATGAGATTTTTCTAAAACAAGAGACTCAAAATTTTCTTTAAGTTTTAAAAACTTTTCGTTTTGAAGTTTTAGTTTTACGGCAATTTTACAACTTTCCTTGTATAGGGCATTGTAAGCATCTTGAAGATCTTCTTCATTTTCATGATCACTATTCAGATTTTCTTCACTAGTTAAATTATCATGATCTGAAAAAGTGAACTTGGCTAGAGTCATAAGGGCTTTAACTTCATTGCCCGACTCGGTTTCAGAATCTTCTGATTCAGAAGAGGCTTCAGTGCCAGAAGATTCGTCCCAAGTAGCCAACATTCCTTTCTTTTTAGGTTTGTCCTTTTTAGGACATTTATTTGCTAAATGCCCATATTCTTGGCCGTTGTAACATTGACTATCTTTCAAAGATTTTCAATTTTTAGATTTAGGTTTAGATCCTTTCTTATCATTTGATTTTTGAAAATCAACCCTCTTTTTACTTTTGAAAATCCTGCAAAACTTTTTCGCTAAAAGAGTCATATCGTCTTCAGAATTTTCTAAATCGGAGTTTTCTTGAGAAATATGTTTATAAGACTTAAGGGCAATAGATTTACCTTTAGGAGCTTTAAAAGTTAACTCGTAGGTTTGTAAAGACCCAACTAACTCTTCTACCCTCATATTGTCCGTCTCACGAAGTTCCTGGATCGCGGTTACCTTAGAGTTGAACCGTTCAGGAAGTGAACGTAGTATCTTTACACACACTTTACTTTCTGCGATTTTATCGCCAAGATCCCACATAGAGTTTATAATATCATTTAATCTAGTGTAGAAGTCCATAAACATTTCATTTTCCTCCATATGAATTTCTTCAAATTTGGTTGTGAGGAGTTGGACTTTAGATTTTTTTACAATTGAAGTACCCTCGTGTGTCATTTCTAATATAACCCAAGCTTACTTTGCAGTATCATAGGATATGATTCTTTTGAACTCATCCAGTGATAGTGCGCAAGTGATTGCATTTAGTGCTTTTGCATTGGCACTACTCTCACTTTTCTGAAGAGTGGTCCATGAGTAATATGGTGTTACTCTAATTGATTTTGAACCATCGATACCAGTCACTTCAGTAGTAGGTGGGTTTCATTCAGTCACTGTGGCAAGTCACACACTCTCATCCATGGATTTAAGGAAAATCCTCATCCTGGCTTTCCAATAGGCATAGTTGGAGCCATCAAAGGGTGGAGGCCTACTAACTGAAAGGCTATCAAAATTCGACATCTTATGTATAGTTTAGATCGTTAGCTTAGGAAATGAATCTAAAAATAAAACAATTAAAACAAGCTATTAGGCTCTGATACCACTTGAAAAGGCCCTATATGTCCTAGGGGGAGAGGTGAATAGGACTATGCCAAATTAAAATTTAACAGCGAAAAATAAGAAATAGGATAGCCAACAAAATAAAGAAAACAAACCACAACACAAGAATGAAAAGCAACCTCAAAATTCAAGTCTTGAGAGGTTAATACAAATGTTGTTCTAAAGATAACCTTACACCAAAAACCAGAGTTTATGGTAAGACAACCTTATTTCTAGAAAGGTCTTTGTATCAAAAACTCAAACCGAAGAGGAATAAATAAATAGCAAGGAATTGAAATAAATTGCAGGAATTTAAATCTAAATTATTACGACATTCCCCACTGTGCAACATTCACATCCACATATACATTCCACAAATTTGAATGATTAAAGATATAGAAATTAAAAGATCATTCAAATCACAAAACACATCGATATATAGTGGTTCGCCTGTGTGTTCACCAACTGTTAAACAATAGCCACACAACTTGCTACTCCACTCCTAATATCCTCACACAGGGGATATCAACGTTCACTATAAAAATAGGTTTCACGGGTTCACCTAAAACCTTCACATTTGTGTCTTTTTAACTTGGGCTTACACAATCTAAAAACCCACACTTTCTGAGTTTTCTGGCTCTCCTCAGATAACCAACATAATGAGATTTTTCTAGCGAATCTCAAACAAAACCAAAATAATGAAATTTACAATAAATGTAAAATACCTGGATTTCTCCTTTTGTAGCAGCCCGGTAGAACTAATCAGAGTAGAAGTTCGAATCAATGTTCAATGTCCAATACTCACTTAATAAATGGTTCGAGGTTCTAATTGATTTTAAATTAAACCAAATTGGGTGTAGCACTATTTGATTTTGATTCCAATGAAGAAGGAATACAGCAATTCCTCTTTTTCAAATAAGATTAGAATATAGGAATAAAATCAAATATAAATAAGCTAACAAAAGAGAATATTAAATATGAACAGAGTAGCTTAAAATGAACACTAACTTATCTCAGAGTGGATGCTTGAATTTTTTCAAATTAATCAATGAAAAACTCTGAAATTTGTGCTTAATTTATAGTTGCAGAAATCGCGTCTACGACTGGTCGTGTGGCCACCACGACTGGTCGTAGGACGAACTGCATTTTAAATTTTGAAGCGCGATCTAGAAAAACCGTTCCATGACTGGTCGAAGGTAGTCCACGACTGGTCGTGTGGACTGGTCGTGAGACACAAAGATTAATCGCTGGAGTTTGAGTCGAAGAACCAGGACTGGTCGAAGGACGAGCGTGACTATTCCTACGACTGGTCGAACAGTCTCCACGACTGGTCGTAGAATAACCAAAAAATTCTAAAAATCTTTAACAACTTAGGACTGGTCGTGGAATTTCTTGGACTGGTTGAACTAGTGGTAGGACTAGTCAAACAAGATCCAAGACTAGTCTTAGAACAGACCAAATTCATTTTAAAAGATTCATCTTGAATTATGTATACAAAATGACCTACCCTAAGGTCAAACTAAGGTCTAACATACCTGGGATATGAAGTATAAACATTGAACTTCATTCTTTCAGGTGATGGTTAACCTTTGAAGCTTGAGATCTCTACATGATGTAGCTTGATCTTAAGATCTTCTACTGGTTGAATTTAAACTTCAACTTGAGTTGCACTTGAGTCTTGAAATGCACTTGAATCTTGAACAAACACTCTTCTTATCGATGTAGCTTTGACATTGATGCTTACAAAAGAGGATAAAAGACATAACCTTGCATTTCTTGAAGCAGAGCACCGTACATGTCTTGAACCGTTGTGATGTCATCTTGAATCATATATATATCAACATGCAAACAGAAGACACACAGATAGAGGTTTTGGCACACTACATTTGACAACCAAAAGAGCATGAGACAATAGCATTTACAACATCCGAAAAGATACTAATGTTCATACGTAGAAATAAGAGCGAAGTGTATGTGATAGGTTTCAGAAACCAATGCTTATGGAGCCAAGGAAGATGGTGTCGTGTCGTCTCGCCGACAAGTGAGTAGATCAACCAACTGTTGTACTGTCTGCTACACTCCTTGGACCAACCGTTCCAACTTAGTAATCCTCTCATGCACCGAGTGGACATCCCTCTGACTTGACCCAATCTTGTCCAGCTTGAAGCATTTTACATACCCGGGCGTTGATGTTGACGCTGTTGGATCGGGTCCAGGGGGTTCATCTCTGGCCATTTCAGTCCCTTTAGTGGGGGCAACACCTGTACCTCCTCCTTCTTCTGCTTGAATACCTTCCTCTGGGTCCTCAGGTTACTTATGGAACTTCAAGTCCATTTTTCGGATGTTGCTTTTGTTGAAGCTTTGGAGAGGAAGAACCGGATTAGTGGTCATTGGGAAGCCGATGGCATTGCAAACCATATTTATGATCCAGGGATAGGGCAGATGAAGGTCCCTGGATGTATGAACGGCATATACCAACTGATGGACAAGCAGAGTCAAAAGACAGATCTTTATCCCTTTGGCAATTGAGTACACTAGCATGGTCATGAAACCTGTGAGATCGGACCTGTTGATGCTTCTCGGATAGATGTTTGTAGTGAAGATACCATGTAACACCCGAAATTGTGGTTCCTTGTACCTAGATTTCAACGCATTTCCTTGATACCAATGGATGTCTCTACCATGACATAGGTATTTAGTAACCATGGACCGGATTTCAACATCTTCGAGGTCCATTTCATGGAGACCTTCTAGTGTCAACGTCAGCCCAAGGATGTTTGCCATTACGGTAGGAGTGATCAGTACATCATCACCATCCAAAGAGACCATGATAGAAGGAGGATCAGACATAGGAGAGTGACACGCGGCAAGGAAGTTACGCGTTCGTTCGAGTTGGCATGGCCCACCGAAATCTAAAATAGGCAACCAATCGATTGCAACAAACAGGAATTTGAGATTGTATGGTTTTAGACAATCCCTGTCTACCTTTCTCTCGTGGATGAGCTTCCTACCCGTGTATTTTGGTGGACGTGAAGTTACTCCAGCAGGAGGAGGCGCCGGTGTTTCGGACTGGGACCCACCACGTGAAGTTTGTCGAGATCTCTAACGAGTGGGGGTCCCTCGTTCGGGAGCTCTTACCTTTTCTTTTGAGGCAAGGGTCTTTCGTCGAGAGGCTCTGGACGACTCCCCAGGTCCCGACACCGTTTCTTTGTCCTTACCCATAAAGACAGATTTGGGAAGAACGGACAAAATTCCTCTTTTAAAGAAACTGACAATACCCAACCAAAAAGCAAGATAGACTCTGGAATGGAGGAAATGGAAGGATAATACCAGTTCTTGAAGAGCTTCTGGGACCCACGATATCCTTCTGGCTGAGGGGATGAGCAAAAAAAAATAAAATTAGAATGCCCTTTTTTGAAATAAAATAAAATTTTTCGCTCATCCACTTTTTATCGGGCGGCAGTCTTCGATATCATCGACCAGTGTTTCGATGATATCGATGTAACTCCCCCGATGTTCTCGAGACCATCTTCGATATCATTCTCATTCATATGACTTTTACATTCCAAAGAGACATCGATAATATCGACCCTGGATCGATTAATCGAGAATGACTTATCGATAGATATATCGAGGATGAATGTTTTCAATTTTAAGCATTCAGACAACCCTTTATGTATACTTTTAGTGTATCTATCAGTCAACAGTATACATAGCAAAATTTTGTACAAGTTTTGTACATCCAAAATTATAAACATCACAATGTTTATGTACAAAAAGATTGAGGTGAGATACCTCAGATATAACATTTGGGGCTCAACAAAATTACATCATTTCAGCAAGTATCCAGATCCTGATGCATGATCTGAACTAGTTCTTCCTTACCCATTTCATGACAGAGTTTTTAGTGTTCACTTTATACACTTGATTAATTAATTCTTTCATTTTTTTTTGTCATTTTGGGTGGTGATGGAAGTGTATTTCTTCTATCCATATTTCTAAGTGGACTCTTGAAATTCCACATTTCTCTAGTTGGTTTGAATTTCTGACCAGAGTTATGTTGAGTTCTCTTAGGTGTCATGCATTTGAACTTATAATAACCAAAATCACCACACAAATGCACACTGGAGTAGTTTTAGTTTTGCTTCCTAAAGCAGCAGATCTTTCAGTTATTGGTGGTGCATTTCTAGATTTTGATTTAAATCTTTCATATCCTAGACCGCTCTTGTCCTTTCTGGGTCTTCTCATCCCTAAGAGTTTTTCTAATTTTGCACCACTCTGGCAAAACTTGTAATTTATCTTAGCGATCTTTCTGGATTCTTCTAAGTCAAACAGGATTGTATGATTTTCATTTTACAGGAGCACAATTTTGTCTTTCAAGATCTCGACCTGTTTGTTCAATTTCTCAGACTCGGTTTCAAGAAAGGTATTGATTCGTTCAAGTCTATCATTATCCGAATGATATTGCTGCAGATCATTTATTAATTGTGTGTTGATTTCCAATGTTTTATCTAAATATTTTTGCAGTAACTTACTTTTGTTTTCCGCTATTCCGAGTCTTTTAAGGATATTTATGTTATGAATGTAGAGTTGATTATAAGCATCTTATAGTTTATCATTTTCTTCTTCTTCTTCTTCTTCTCCAGTTTCCTCATTATCAGACTGAAATGATTCAGTGGCTTGTGGTTCCTTCTCATTTTCAGTTTCTCTGGGAATAATTGGAATGGTGGAGACCATAAGAATTTTAAGGATTTTTGGTCACCATCGCTCTCTGAGTCACTAGATTTTGAGTTTGACTCTTCTGTATCATCCCATGTGGCAGCCATTGCCTTGCCCTTAGTTTTTCTGTTTGGGCAATCAGTAGACAGATGTCTATACTTCTGATAGGCATAACATTGTTGTTCTTTGGTTTTTTTACTAAATTTGCCTATAGAAGATCTGTTGTCCATCTTCCTTCCTCTAGTAGGACGATCACGATTCTTTCGAAAGAATTTCCTGAATCTTTGTGCCAGCAAAGCCACTTCCTCATCTTCATCTTCTTTTTCACTTCCACTATCCTCGTTTATTGTTTTCTTTGAAGTTTTTAGGACAGTTGTTTTGGATTTAGGGATTTGTTTGAAGTGTAGTTCAAAAGTTTGTACGGAACCTACCAGTTCTTCTACTTTCATTTCGTCTATATTCCTACACTCTTCAATGGTTGTTACCTTAGGATTGAACCGTTCTGGTAGGGATCTTAGAATTTTCCTACAAATTTTTTGTTCCGGAACTTTCTCTCCTAGTCCACCCATGGAGTTGCAAATGATATTCAACTTAGTGAAGAACTCCATAAAGGTCTCATGCTCTTCCATTCTGATACTTTTGAACTGTGAAGTCAAGAGTTGGAGTTTAGATCTCTTCACAGTGCTAGTGCCTTCATGGGTTGTTTCCAATAGATCTAATGCTTCTTTGGATGTCCCACACATACTTATTTGATTGAATATATCCTGAGACACGGCACAGTAGATGGCGTTCATAGCTTTAGCTTCAAAAGTTTGTTTTTCTTTATCGAACGTCGTCCACTTTTCTTTGGGTTTGGGTTTTGTGATGGTTGTGCTACTGTCAAGTACAATTTGTTCAATTGGTGGCACATATCCACTTTTAAATATATTCCAAACATCGTGATCCAAATATCTCAGAAAGTAGTGTCCTAGCCTTCCAGTATGCATAATTTGATCCATCAAATACTGGAGGTCTAGTGACTGATGAGCCCTCTCCTTTGGCCATAATCTCAACTTCAATCAAGATCACACTCTAGGCGGTGAAGCCCTTGAAGAGAGACTCGCTTTGATACCAATTGATATAGCGGTGGAGACCGCTTTAGTTGACGTAGGAATATGCCAATATGTCCTAGAGGGTGGTGAATAGGACTTTTTAAAGTTTTTACGGTTTATTCAAAATCCTATTACACTAATCCTAACAACAAGCACATATTAGGATTACTCAAAAGTAACTCTACTGGCTTCCAAGCCTGGTAGAGGATCCAATCACAAACTATTTAAGAAGTGAACAATATGCAAACTAGTTTATGATGGATATGACTGTGTATGTGTGTGAGGTATGATCTCGGATATTCAGATATGAAAATATTAAAGTAAATCACACAATCAGAAGAATAGCAATCTCAAACACAGTTATTTTTATAGTGGTTCGACTACTTGTCTACTCCACTCCCGGTAACCGCACTCAACCCTTGAGTGTACCAGATTTTACTAAAGAGGTTTCACATCGGTTCACCTCAAACATAAGGTTTTAAATCAAGTTCACCTTCAACCTTTACAACCTACACTGAGGTTGACTGTTTATGCTCTCACGAGCAAGGGTCAACACAACGCACCCACTTTTAAGCACACTGGCCAAGGATCTTCCATAAGACCCTAACAGATGTTTCACACGGATCACCTCGAACCTAAGGTTTTAGACAAGTTCACCTTCAACCAGAAGTTTATGCTCTCCACAGAGCAAGAGTCAACATAACGCACCCACTTTTAGGCACACTGGCCAAGGATCTTCCATAAGACCCTAACGGAGGTTTCACACGGATCACCTCGAACCTAAGGTTTTAGACAGGTTCACTTTCAATCGGAAGTTTATGCTCTCCACAGAGCAAGGGTCAACACTATATACCCACCACGTACACTCCCACCGGAGGCCTCTTACGAGGGCTTGCAAGGGTGAGAAACATCTAAGACCCAATCCTAAAAAGAAATAATTACAAGTGTCCTCTGGACTCTAATAACTTACAAATAAGTGGATGAGTCTCATTCAGCACGTTGATGAAAATCTCCTCCTTGTTGATGAAGAATCTTCGGCTTCCTTGATCCGCAACACAAATGATGTACCAATACGAGGTTTCGGGTTAGGACAAGGTTAAGACGGAATCCTACTCTATAAAATGTTTTCCTATAAGGAAGATAGAGTGATTCCGATTATGTATTCAAGGCATCCCAGCTTAATGATTTTCCATTAAGGTAGTAACTGTAGGATCATTGAATGCGGAAGTTCATTCCCCAATCCACTCTATTGAATATCAATGATGAGGGTGAATTAGAGGATGAACTTCCCTGAGAGAAAGGGCTTTGGGTATATGATCTAAGGTAAAACACTCAAAAGCACTCTCTTCTTTCTCTACCAGCAACAATAGACAAGTCCTCTATATATAGGCAAAAGGTTTCAACGGATATAAAACGGTCACGTTTATGACAAAGTTCGATATCATCGAGCATAGACTCTCGATAACATCGATGGTCTGGTTGATGACACAAACTCAAATGTCATACACTTTTGAAACCTCTTACCAGCTGGTCGATGGAATCGAAACAAGTGTCGATGTCATAGGATTTCGAACTCCGATTCTATTGAAACTAGTGTCGATTCATCGACATTTAAAAATGAGAGAGACTTGACTGAAAATATTTCAGGTTTACAAGAATGATCAGGGACCTTCGAGATCATCGAAATTTGAATGTCGATGATATCGATAACTGTGTCAAGGCATCGATAAATCCAACGGGTTTCTCATTAAGCTTGTTGGACAGTCTATGTCCTTGTTCCATGCCATCGAAACAATACCGATATCATCGATATTTGAATATTGATTATATCAAGTGACCCCCGATCATAGATAAACAATCCTGAAATATTTTGCTGGAAGACATGGCGCCCATGATTGATATCATCGAGAGCCTTCTGATATTATCGAGTTTTGAATTTCGATGGTATCGAGGAGGCTTCGATATATCGAAGCATATATGATATTCTAAAGAAAAAATAGGGGCGCTGGAGATCTGCCTGTCGATATTGTCGAGTCACTTTCGATGGACTCGAGATTTGAATATCGATGATATCGATAGTATATCGATGCATCGATAAATCCGTCCAGATGTATATGTGGTTGTTGGACGCTTTTATCCCCATTCCGATGGAGTCATTTATCATCGAGGACATCGACAGCGCAGGTCGATCATATCGAGATGTGTTTCGATAAAATTGACAAAGCAAGAAAACTTAGAGATTTTTCTGATTTTGAAAAAGTTTTCTTAACTTAAAAACCCTATGATATTCTAACATGTTTTAAGGATTTTATATACCTGGTGTTTTGGGATAAGGATGTGAGGATTATATTTCCCTGTGGCGAGCTTGCAGACATCTCGGTTGAGGTAGACGCTTGAGTTGATCTTCCTATGAGGTTCAGCAGTCTAGCTGACTCAACACTCATGCTAATTGACAAACCAGGGCACTTTCAGCGACAACATTGGCCTCCTTAAAAGAAGCCTCTGAGTTTTCTTTCTTCGCTTTAAGATTGGTATAATCCTTTTTCATGTGTACAGTCATCCCACAGTTCCAGCACTTTAGTTTTCCTTTGCCCTTGCCCTTGGATTTGGATCTAAATCTTGAAGATCATGTACCTCGCTCAGAATTCATGCCTCTTATAATCAGTGCATCGGAAGATGTCCTCATGTCACCGTTTAACTTTCTCATGACTTTCCCTTGAAGGTTTGAGATAACAGTGTCGATACTTAGGGTTTTATTTGCGGTGCACATCGCGTCCTTGAATGACTCATATGATGCCGAAAAAGAATTCAGATACATACATGCTTGTTCCTCATCTTTGATCACTTCCATCATATCTAGCAATTTGCAAACCAATTTATTAAAGTTGCTAATGTGGGCCTCCAAATCTCCACCCTCTGTCATCTTGAAGTTATACTACTGTAGCTTCAAGTGTAGGTGATTTTCAGAGGATTTTTTAGCATATATATCCTCTAACTTCGCCCATAAACTAGCTGCAGTTTTCTCCCTCAAAACATTATAGAGAACCTCATCCGTGAGACGTAAACAGATTAAGGATAAAGCCTTCTTATCAAGATATCCAGAATTCCAAATATATAGTTGTTGGACTTCGAGCTGAACTTTCTCAGGGCTAGTCGAAGATATCCAGATTTAAGACATCTTTTTAACAACAATTACGACCCCATAACGTGTAATAATTGCCACCTTTACCTTTATGGCCCCGTAACGGCCTTTACAACACACCATGCTAGCAGCTAAAAAAGATCTGTTGTTGCTAATTTATTTTTTTATTCTTTCCTATTGTGTGTGTAAATGTTGAAGCATCTTTGTAAAACGTAGCTCCAATTGATTAATTAAAGAATTCAGATAAATTGATTATGTTTCAAATAAATCTGATCCACGAGGTGTGTCTTTGCATAGCATACACAGGTTTTCATTTTCAACTTGTAGGGGCCAATAGTTCGGGTAATCAAGACAATTGATCTGTTACATCCTTTTTAGATGGACCATTCTCCAAGATTGGAAGAACCCAGTGACCAATATTGGGATTTTTTTCACTTGAATGTGGAGCATTGTTGTATCTCTTCTTAACTGTCTATCTATAGCAACACATTGAAAGGTTAAGCTTGTTTCCCTAGTATATTTTTTAGAGCATGGTGAGCAACTCTCTGCACTAATGAGGGTAAGACAGTACCCATCCATTGTATGTGCAGGATCAATCTGAATAGTTCCGAAAACCTTCTATTTGTATCTGGGGCCCACCTCATTTTTTTTATATACCATTTAGTCCATTCAAAAGATGGAATCCACCATAGGAAACCCAAACGATCAGTCCATTACAAAACTAAAAAGGGATTTCTAGTTAAATAAAAAAGACCATAGCATTAGTCAAGTTACAAAATTGAGAAGAGGAACTGGACTTTATAGTTAGGGATTAGACAAGACAAATCCCTAATGAGGAATTCGACAATACAAATCCCTAAAAAGGGATTCGACAATGCAAATCCCCAACTAGGGATTTGACAATACACATCCCCAATTAGGGATTTGTATACCTTAATTAGGGATTTGACTATGCATATCCCTAATCAAGTATTCTAAATTGTAAAAAGCAACAGTGAGAATGGAGAAACCATACATCATACTTGAGAATCTGAGATTTACGAGCAGCAGAAGGCCGAACCACAGTAAAGGGCCGAGGAGATGGAGATAGAGGACTAGGGTTTTGAGATATATATATATATATATATATATATATATATATATATATATATATATATATATATATATAGAGAGAGAGAGAGAGAGTGTGTGTGAGAGAGAGAGAGAGAGAGTGGAGAGGAGAAGCAAGTGAGAGTGATAGAGGGCTAGGGTTTTAAGAGAGAGAGAGAGAGGGGGGGGGAGAGAGGAGAGAGAGAGAGAGAGAGAGAGAGAGAGAGAGGGAGGAGAGCGAGAGAGAGAGAGAAAGAGAGTCGGGGGCGTGGCAAGAGGAAGTGAGTCACGGTTTAGGTTTTCTATTTTATTTTTTAAAATTTTTTTTTAATGTCACCCTTGGCCCGCCCGATTTTTACTAGCGCCGGCAAAGGTTAACGGCATGCGCCTGGTTTGCCCAATTTTCGGGTAGTGTGTATTTATTTGATGCACACCATCCATCTGTTTGTCCATATCATTTTAAGCGATAAGCCCAGGAATGAAGCTGATTCAAATCTTAGGTGGACCACACCACAAGGAACATGGGGCTAAGAAACTAGTGCCACGTGCATGTGAACGTGGGAGTGGGGTCTCCACTCGTGGGACCTACTACGATTTATTTGTTTGATCTACGCCATCCATCTATTTCCCTAGATTATTAGGCCATGGGCTGAAAAATGAGGAAGATCCAAATCTCAAGTGTGTCAGCCGCAGGGATTAATGCCCGTTGGGAAACCTTTCGAGGCCCGCCGTGATGTCTCTATTCGTCCAAACTAGCCCAAGTCAAGGCTTATTGAGCCCCTCATGAGTTGGCCAATTCGATGGACTGATTGGATCCTTCTTATGGGCCCCACATGGGTGGGGAAAACAAAACAAAAAGGACAACTTTTTCTATGTTGTACCCAACGCCCAAAGAGGGCGGAAGCCCTTCTTGGGCATGGAGTGGAGGCCCACTCATGGGACCCACCATGATGTATTTGTTTAATCCACACCGTTCATCTATTTTTCTAGATCATTTTAGGCCAGGGGCCAAAAAATTTGGCAGATCCAAATCTTAGGTGGACTACACCAGGGAAATCAATGGGCCAAGGCTGCCCCTTTTTGTAGCAGCTGAGGTCCAATTTGATGAGTGTGCTTCATCCGTGCCATCCATCCTTTTCTCCAAAACATGTTAGGCCATCGGCCAAAAAATCAGGCTGATCCATACATCGAGTGGGCGGCACCATAAGGAACTTACGAGGGTGAAAACCCCCTGAATTTGGAAAGCCCCTGGATTTGGAATCCCTTGGATTGGGAATCCTTGAATTTGGGATCCCATAAATTTGGAATCCCCTGGCTATGCTTGACACATTGGATTTATAATCCCTAAAATCCAAAGGTAATTATGCATGATATATTTTCAAGGGTTTGAATTTAATTATTAAATCAACTTTAATATCTCTAATTAATGTACATATGTAATACACTATGGTTGTAATAAACCCATTGAAATTTACACTTTTCCTGAAAATGATAAAATCCCAAGTTTCGAATGGGCCATCAGTACAGGATCACATCCGAGTGACTAACCAATGCTTTGTAACCATCGATTCACATAGGCAATGTTCAGACAACACATATCATCCTATTAAAGTAATTATAGTGATGCAGTTGATAATCTGATTATTTTGGGATATCATCAATGGGTCATGTGCCTAATAGATTAGTAGCCTAGGGATACAATGTTGCTCATTTAGATGTCTCTTCAAGTCATCACAAGTGGGTCCCACCTTGGCAAATGTATTTTTATCCATGCCTACATCTTACATTGTTAGTGGGGCTTGCTATTTGGGTCCCACTCTCTGTATATATAGGATCAATTAAGGTCGATTATTACATGATAAGTTGGATAACATGATAGTGTACTTAGCCTGATAGGACACACTAGTAATATGCTTAGTGTAATGGATACCATGCTCATTCATATGCCCACACGCATCATTTATATGCTTGTTTTGGATGACAATTGATCAAAGCATACGCCTTTCGGCTTGAGATACTTAGGGGACCCCATATGAGATAGGTTGCTCCACATGATAGCGCGGTATGTGTAGGTTTGGTGCATGACTTGGCTAGTATGACTCATGCATTTCTCATTCTGTATGTCAAGATTACTTTCACACCATAGCATCTTAGCGACATTGGGGTTGTGACCTCCACAGACATGTCGTAGCTGGCTAGATCACATACCGAAAATATGTGTTATAGCACTTGGGCATTATGTATGTCCTTGGGTGAAAGTCCCTAAACCCTGTGGTATAGTAGGATGCTTGAGACCAATTAGATAACATGAGCACCCGAGTGCTAAATACCAGTAGGTCGTGTCTCCTACTATGTCGAGGTCGGTTGGAAAAGGGTGTGACCTTATCCACCTGGGTGTAGGGGGCTATATGCTAGGTTGATCTAACTAGCTCATGAAATGGGTCCGCTATCGACAAGCCGAATGGGCATTGACATACTACTGACGAGGTAGATAATGAGGTCTTTTTCACTCACTTGGTCATGTGTGCGATGAGCGGTAGCCAGTGTTGGAGTGTACTAGACTCCGATGATGTTTCCAGTGATGAACTGTTCTGATATGTGGACTGGTTGAGAATTTTTCATGTTTGTGTTGCATCTCTAGCATATGACATTTAGCCATGTATGCCTTACATTGCATAGCCTTGGCATGGCTTACAATATTCATGGACTTGGCAGCTTAGCCCTTCATTTCCTGCTTACTATGATATTTACATCATTGTCATGTGTATTGCGCACATACACATTTTACTGAGCTTCGTAGGTGGCTTATGCATGTTTGTTTACGCTGCAGGTGATGCTATGTCATATTAGCAGCATTGAGCCCGGAGCATGAGCCTGATATTTCAATTCTTGGTTATATTTTGTATTTCTCCTTCCAACGCTATACTCAAAGAATATATAGTGGATATGTGATGATGATGTTCTTGTGACTTTGGTACACTCGTGGTTATGCTCCTTTATAAAAAATAAAAAATAAAAAAAAAAATCACTCTGAAAATACTCCTTATGGGATCCCAGGATCGGAACCTGGCATATGGGAGTTAGGAACTGAGAATGGGCTATTACGGAGGCCGTCGGCGCCAAATTCGGTGGCCAGAAATTTAGTGACCCCAGTTCCCTAGTTTAGGGCGTGACAACGAATCCTTGCAATCCTAGTTAACCATTTTCTCAAGATTTTTTTTTTTTAATTTCCCTGTTTGATATTTCAACTTAACCACTTATTTGATGATGATAGAGGGTGCTCACTTTATGTGAAACACCGTATTTCTTCGTTAATGTTTTGAATGGTTTATTACAAAAGTGAGATCCTCTATCATATATGATGGCTTGAGGTGTTTTGAACCAGGATAAAATATTTTCTTTTAAGAACTTAATGATCGTGCGATGGTCATTATTCTGTCACAGAATTGCCTCAACCCATTTAGAGACATAATCAATGTTGAGTGTGAAATAGTGTATATTCCCCCCCTTGTTATGTATTGGTTTTATGGACATAGATGTGCTTAATTGATCTAATTACATATGTTTTCTCTTACAAGGTGATTTTGAGAGCTAAGGAGAAAAGGACGCTTAAAGAATATATTTAATACTCAAAGAATTACCAAGTAGAAGATTGGATCTATGGAGGTTAAGATTGAATAATTCAAGAGTCCAAAATCCAAGGAAACTAAGTGAGGAAGGAAGAAAATCGAAGATTTGAAGTGCATAAATCGACCCTTCGATGCCATCAATGACACCTTCGATATCATCAAAGTAAGTGTCGATGTCATCAAAGTTACCCTCAATTCCATCACAAAATTCACGAATTTCTAATTTTTTTGCTGGACATATTTGTGCATTCTTCGATGTCATCGAAGATATGATCGATGCCATCGAAGCTAAGTTCGATCCCATCGAAGGAGGTTCGATGACATTGAGAAAATACAAGAATTTGAAAGTTCATTGTTGGATAGTTTCCATATTTCACCCGGACTCTTCGATAAGAGACCGATGCCATCAAAGGTTCCATTAAAGTCGCGATAGCTGCTAAAAAGCAAGTCTATTTTGAAGTTGATGTGAATCAAGGCTATATAAAGGGACGTTTTATGAGTTTCTAAACATAAATTAAGGTAGGAGTGGAGCAAAGAGTTTTGGAGTTTTAAGGAGTCATTTATCCTCTTTAATCCTTCGGTTTAAGTTCGTTTTTATGGTTTTATGTGTGAGTTTTATTTCAATCATGTCTATGGTTGACTAATCTCTTAGGTAGAGCTAAGAGGTGAAGCTTGTAGTTATTCTAATGTTTATTTTACTTTGATTCAAGTTATTTGATTTTTATGTTGAACAATTCGTTAATAATTAGTATGAATGAATAAGTAATTCTATTTTATTTCGATCTATTGTCCATCCAGGCACATTAGATGCTTAGGAAATATATGAATGTTTCTTACCTGTTTTTATAAGATTTTGATATGTAAAATCCATTGATCTATCATTGACTCTAAGCATGATAGATGCTTTGAATATACTACTATCAAGTCGTTGATGTTTTATGAGGGAACCAATTTAATGAAGTTCAAATTGATTTTAATGTATTAATGAAGATTTAACTGCTCTATTATCCGGTTGGATAGGATATGACTTTGATTTTAATTGTGTCATCCAATTGAATCAAGTAAAGTAATATTAAGGAAGCTATAAGTGGATCCTTGGCACT